>QEPC01015466.1:459472-474736 GCA_003113815.1 Sphenodon punctatus | reverse complement strand
AGGGGGGGGGGGGGGAGGCTACACAGAGCCAATCGGGCTTGTGGTAAGGCGGGCGCAGCAAGTAACAAAAGTCATTGCCTTCCCCCCTTCCAACACCTTCTGAGCTAGCTATTGTTCCTGACAGCAGGCATTTTCTGAAGTCTTCCTCTCCTAGCAGTTTCCTTCCTATTCCTAATCCATTGCCATCCTCCTCCTATTTCACCCATCCCACATGTTTACCTCCCTAGTATCATTTATTTAGATTACATTAGATAGATTTAGGTGTTGTTTTTATTTTTTACCCATCCCTGTGTTCTTTCTCCCTACCCTCCATTGAATCCTCCCCTTCTCCCACTATATATTCCATCCCTGATTCCCTTCCCCTGATTTTGGATTTTTTTAGAGTAGAAGTTGATTGATCTAGGTTTCATTTAAGTTTTGTACCCCTCCCTGTGTTGTGTCTTGTGAGCTGTCTTTGTCCGCCCCCCCATCCCTCTGTGTATATATATATATATATATATATATATATATATATATATTTAAAAAGATAGATAGGTATTATATAGATAGATAGTTGTAGGAGTTGGCTTAGTTAGATTTACCAATCCATACTGACAATAACGAAAATGTCTTTGCCAGCCTATCTGTGTGCCCTGCCTTTCCTACTGTCTCTCATGCCATGCTGCCTGTCTGACCACCCAGGTTGCAAAGCTCAAAGCCTGCCTCAGTCTGCCTGCCTTCTGCACATGCCATGCTGCCTGTCCGCCCACCCGCCCTGTGGGCAAAGCTCAAAGACTGCCTCAGTCTGCCTGAGTTATGCTCATTCCACGCTGCCTGTCTGCCTGCCCTGTAGGCAAAGCTTGAACCCTGCCCCGGCCTGCCTGCCTCTCATGCCACTGGCCTGGTAATCCCTCTGCTGCTGTCTGCTGGTCCATGGGTGCTCTGCCCAAGCAATCCTGCTGCTGCCATCTACTGCTGTATGGGAGCTCTTCCCTTGCAAATCCTACCATCCTGACTCCATGAGTGCTGCGCATGGGCAAATCCTGCTGCTGCCGTCTCTGCTGTTCCATGGGTTCTGTGCCCGGGTAATCCACTGCTGCTGCCAATGCCGCCTGTGCCTGTTTGTGCCAAGGGTTATGCTGCTGGCCAATCCAATGTCCGCTGCTGCTGTCAATGCTGCCTATGCTGTCTGTGCCACGGATTCTGTGCCCTGGTAATCCAATATCTGCTACTGGGTGTCCACGTGATTCACCACCGGGCAAGGCTTGACCAATTAGCAGTAGAGCTTCTTTAGTTCTGTTGAATATGAGCCAAGCCTGCAATGCCTGGGCAACCCGGGGTGCCAAGCACCAAGCCTTCCCGGTCTCTGCTGCTGCTGCTGCTGCTGCTGCTGGTGGTGGTGGTGGGTCTCTGATGACTTGCCATGCCACCATGGGCACTCCTGGGGGTCCCTGGAGTGCCCCAGGTCTCACAGTGGGTCCAAACGTTCGACCGAACCAAACTCAACTGAACCGAATGACTGAACCCAAACTTGGTTTTTGAACCAAGCGACCAAACGGCCGAACATCCGAACCCCGTTTTCTTCACACATCGCTAATAACCAAACAGTCTTTGTGAATCCCTCCCCACCCCCTCCTTTTTTTGGTTGTGGAGAGGTTTCGGAATCAATAGCTATGAATGACTGTCAAGTAAGCTAATAGATCCCAAACCCAAAGATTGCATACTTTAGACTAAAACTCTTTTTAACTGTTATACATCATATCATTTCTGGGAAACTGAATGGGTTTTGAAGGTTGTTGAAATCCATTCCTCCTTGTTGATGGCCAGAAGTTGCTGCCACCTAACGTCTCCCCTCCCCCTGTCTTTAGATTGTAAGCTCTCGGACAGGGACCATGTTTATCTTATTCTCTGTAAAGCACCAGGTACATCGCTGGCGCTATATAAAAGCTTATAATAATAAGTATGCTGAAGAATAAAATAGGTGTATATTTAAGAAAAATCTCCAAAGAAAGCTTGGAACTGGTTCTGTGAGCAGGTTTGGACTGATATTAGTTTGGCTGAATTTTGTCTCCTAGCAAGAAAATATTCTGAAATGTTGTACATTAAATTTCTGCCTTGAGCTTATATTTATGGCTGATTTAAAATTCTCTGGAAACTAGAGTAATTCAGTCTGAACAATAGATAAGCAAAGAGTGCTGCTGCTATCATTATCCTTCTGGGGAGATAACAGTAATACTAAAATGTGTATTTTGGATGTTTTGAAAAGAGTTTTGTGTGTGGGGTGGGTGAGTGGAGGACAGGCTTACACAGCTGTCAGAAGTGCCATGATAGAAGACTTTGACTGCAGTCCAGCTCACAAAATCTCCTGGCTTCCAGACAGTGGAGCCATGAATGTGCAAATAGGTCTGTTGCTGGTGTCCATTCACCAGCATCCAGGCTTTAAGCAATTGAATGCCAGCATAGCAGCCCCTGTGCCACCCCTGTTACAGGGGATCAATGCCATGCCTTCTGACAGGGACAGAACCTGGTCCGTGGGCCATGGCTCAGATGGTAGAGTGCATCCTTTGCATGTATAAGGTCCTAATTTCAATCTCTGGCATCTCAAATTAAGGCTCTCTGGTAGCACACCTGGGTGAGGCCTCTGCCAGCAATCCTGGAGTGTCTCAGGTAGCATGCCTGGGTGAGGCCTCTGCAGGAGACTCTAGAGAGCTGGATTTGAAACCCTGCTGCCGTGTCAGGTTGTGACAATCCTGGGCTAAGATGGACCATTAATCTGACTCAGTTAGGCAGAGACTATATCCTTATAATCAAACTCCACAGAGCAGTCCACTAGCTGGCAACACAGGTGTTGGGGCAGGGGGGCATGGTAGGTGTCAGGCACCTCTATGTAGCCATCTCTCTGGCCACAACTGCGCTGGATTCCACTACCTATGCACACATGATACACAGTGATGTGAGGCACCAGGCACTGTGTCTCAGAGCAGTTTTGATGGTGTGGAGAAGGCAGCCTCAAGCTAACCCCTAATGGTCACGCTCCCCAAAGCAGCAGCACCATAATTAGTGGTCTCCTCAACCAGCGTATCATCACCTGGGAGAAAAGAAGGTGCTTCCTGGGCTTCTGGCATGTGGAATACAGTCATTGTCTCCAGGAGGGAGGCAGCCACCACCTCTTGGAGTATGGGAGCTAGCTGGGGGCCCCAGGTCAGCATGCTGCTACCACTGGGAAGGAGCTGAGGGGAGTAGGAAAGTGAGCCAGGAGAAGCCACTGCTGCCTAGGAGAGAAGGAATGAGCTAGCTAGAACCCCATACTGGGAGTGGGAAGCCACCACCTCTGGGAGTGAGGCGGCTGAGGGGAGTGTGTGTGTGTGTCTCCTGCATACCATTGAACCAAGACATTGGGGCCAAAGCAATGAGACTGGTCCCACACTGTGGGTCCTGTTCATGTACCCTGAAGACAAGAGCATGCAATGGAGGTCACCAAACAGCCCATCATATGTGCATTGCTACCATCTATGCTGCCATTATTTGATTAGCCTATGAAAATAGCCACTTCAGTTGAAAGGAATGTTAGTTAAAGACCTTTTTAGTTGAATATTAGTACATGTTAGTTGAAAAGAATGTTAGTGAAAGGCTTCCATTGCTTTGGAAGTCCCTTCACTTAAAGATTAATCTAAGCGTTAGTCTGAGCTTCTTCTGGTGGCAGTGTAAGACCTATTTATTTGGCCAGGCATTTAACAGGCATGGTTGGGATCTGGGGTGTTTTATGCAGGGGTTTTTTTGGGGGGAGGGTTTATCTTGTATTTTACGTGTGTAGTTTTTTATCATGATGTTAGCCACCCTGAGCCTTTGGGGATAGGGTGGGATAAAAATATATAAATGGCTATTAGTCAATTTGGTCAGGGTGATATAACCTCTTACTATTTGGAACTGGGAGTACATATCAAGAAACGGATCATTCCATTATGACTGTTCTGTTATGTACTTCTGTTAAGCAACTTAGGGTGGCAGCGGTTGAAGACGGGGTGCTGAACTGGATAGACCATTGGTCTGATCCAGTACGGCATTTCTTATATTCTTAGTTTTCCCTTTATTTTATATCTGTCTGTCTGTCTGTCTTACATAAAGGGAAAACTAAGAATATAAAAAATGCTGTACTGGGACAGACCAATGGTCCATCCAGTCCAACACCCTGTCTTCAACTGCTGCCACCCTAAGTTCCTTAACAGAAGTACATAACAGAATAGTCATAATAGAATGATCCGTTTCTTGATATGTACTCCCAGTTCCAAATAGTAGGAGGTTATATCTCCCTGACCAAATTGACTAATAGCCATTTATGCACATCTCCAAGAGTGTCTGATACGTATCCAGTCCCTTAAACCCAGCTGTGCTACTGGCCTTAACAACATCCTCTGGCAACGTGTTCCACAAGCGGATTGTATGTTGAGTGGAAAGTTCTAAAGTAGTTCCTTTTGTTTGTTTTAAATCTCTTACCAGTAAATTTCATGGAATTTGCCCTAGTTCTAGTATTATTTGAGAAGGTAAATAATGGCTCCCTATTTACTTGTTCCACACCACTCATGATTTTATAAACTTTTATCATTTCCCCTCTTAATCATCTCTTCTCCAAACAGAAGAGCCCCAACCTATTGAGCCCCCTTGTATGGAAGCTGTTCCGCAGATACCCTTGATAATTTCTGTTGCCCTTCTCTCTACCTTTTCCAGTTCTACTATATCTTTTTTGAGATGGGGTGACCAGAACTGCACACAGTATTCAAGGTGCAGCTGTACCAGAGATTTATATAATGGCATTGTGATATTTTTTCTTATTCTCTATCCCTTTTCAAATAATTCCTAACATTCCATTTGCCTTATTGACCACTGCCACATTTTGAGCGGAGGTTTTCAATGAATTGTCCACTCCAAGATTCTTGTCCTGAGTGGTAACCCCTAGTTTAGAATTTAGCATTGTGCATGCATAGTTTGGATTATTTTTCCCTATGTGTATCACTTTGTGTTTGTCAGCACCGAACTTCATCTGTCATTTGTGCAATGTCCTTCTGTAATGCGTCACAGTCTGCCTTAATTTTAACTATTTTGAATAACTTTGTGTTATCTGGAAATTTGGTCAACTCATTCTTTACTCCCTTTTCCAGATCATTAATGAATAAACAATACTGGTCCTGGTACAGACCCCAGTGAGGCACCCCACTGTTAGTATTTACTTCTCTCCATTGTGAAAACTGACCATTTAGTCTTACCTTTGTTTCCTATCCTCTAACCATTTGCCTGTTGATGAGAAGTTGCTTCTCTTATCCCATGACTACTTAATTTTCTCAAGAGCTTCTTGTGAGGGACCTTGTGAAACACTTTCTGAAAGTCCAGATACACTATATTGCCTGGATTACCCATATGATATCTACTTAGTCTCTTCTCTCTCTACAGGGAGAGCATGTTATGGTGGTACTCCAAACTCTTTACTTCCTTACCATTCACTGTAAGATCAACTTCAAGTTTGTATAGTGCTTGATATATAAATACCTCAATGATATAGGCTCTCTTAGAAACTGCTTCCTCTTTGGGAACTCAGTATGGCAGCTCTGAAAATCTGGGATATAGCCTTAAAAGAGAACAGATATAAACTTGAGTGAGTTGAAGATAAAGACAGCTCAGTGGTAGGCTTGAGGCTTTATAAAATGCTCTGCAGGAAGTCTGGGAAAAATCCAGGTCTTGCTACTGTGAAGTACGGTTCACTTTTTCACTAGTGTGTTTCTCAAAGAACCAAAATAGCAGAGTTCTCAAATGCATATGACTATGATTAGGATGAAGAATCAACTTGCCTTATGAAGAGTTTCAATTGTTTTCTATAATCCCTGTAGAATGGTTAGATCAGTGGTTCAAACATTTTGCCAATGTGATCCCCTTTTGAGATTTAAATATAATTCTATAGCCCCAGCCAGTAGCAAAGATGCAAATAAAATCAAATGTTGTCATGGTAATGACTCCATGCACAAATGGCATGACCCCACATGGGATACTGAACCACAGTGTGGGAACCTTTGGCTTAAACACTGCACTGAGTTGTAATTTAGAAATGCTGACTGGTACACAAACTAGATAGAGGAACATCAAAATGCTTCAATGTCTGGATAAGAATTCCAAAGTTTAAATGTTCATAGGAAATTTTTCCAAGCCACTTAAGTACCTTGAACCTGTAGAATGGGACAATAAGGTGTGAGAAGAGGTTTTCCTGTAAAATATTTGTTCCTCCAATAGTGATGGAATTACTTAAAGAATAACCTCCCACTCAGCATTTTGGAACTTTTCTCCAGTCCTCCTTGGTGGACTTACAGACCTGATAGAAATCAGAAAGGTTGTCTGTACTGCTATGAAACTCCAGCTATGACTAGGCTGAGTCTGGGATTCAGGTTTGCATTGAATTTTATTTTATTTGAATTGTTTACTGTTGAGAATATTGCCAATGCCTAAAGGAGATAAAAGAAATGCTGCTCATGGCAATCCATTGTTTTAGTTACAAGTGGCCTCCTCCAGGGTAAGACCTTGTCAGACAAACATTTTCAAAGTTAATATTTTACTCAAGGGATGATTTTTGCTTGGCCATTATAAGTGAGGATAACAGCACCAGAGAATAAATTGATGGTATAATAGTAGTAATAATAATAATAATAAAAGAATAATTTTAGTTCTATAGTGCTCTTCCATAAAATAGCATTCAGAGTGCTTCACAAAACCACACAATAAAACAAAGTAAAATCCATTTAAAATCTGTTTTAAAACAATGTAAAAGAGGAAGGGAAAGAGGGACGATAGAATACATTAAGGGGAACCAGCAGTGGATTCTCTAAAAACACCAGGAGAATAAAAAAGTCTTAAGGTACTTTTTGAAGATGAGGTCAGTTTGGGATAAATAAGGGTGTACACTTATACAATTTGCATAGCTCAGTGTTGCCAACCCCACCAGTTCATAAATCATCAAGAGACATAGGGTAAAACCACGTGCTGCTGTCATGACCTGGGTCGAGCCGCCACTGCTTACACGGTCTTGACCAGGTCGGGCAGTACAACAAACATGCTGGCAGTTGGGAGGGGAGGGGGCTGCATGAATATGTGGCTGGCTGGCTGTGCCCTGCGCTGCACCCAAACTGCCCCCCTACTGCACCTGGCTGGCTTTGCCCCATGCTGCACCCAGACACACCAAATTTCTGCCTTGAGCTAATATTTATGGCTGATTATCTGAGTGGGGAGGGGAGCAGGGGAGTCCCTCTTCCCAGTTGTATGCAACACTTTAATCCGTCCCTGTTTCCAGGGGGACCAATTTGCTGTGTGCTGCCCTGATATGGCTCCCCCTAGAAATAGTTACTGATTAGTGTGTTGCACACAGCTGGGAAGAGGCTTCCCTGCTCTTCTCCCCACTAAGTTAATTTACTGTCAGGTCCCAAGTCAGCTCTGCAGAGTGCAGTATGGCGGGGGAGGCAGAGAGCAAGCCTCTTGATCTCGTGAGATTAGTAGCATTAAAACATTAATCATGAGATCACGAGGGAGGCTTAGAAATTATGTCTGTCGTGATAAATTTGTGAGAGTTGGCAATGCTGGTAGCTGAAAAAAGCATCTTCAGGTCATATCTGATTCCTGAGCTTTCATGGGAAGAGTGTGGTCAAAGATGACATCTGAGTTCTTTACCTGGCCCACACCCTCTCAGCATGCAGGGGCCCAAAAGAGGTTCATTTCTGCATTTCAAGACTTAATTCTGAGTATTGTCTAATTAGTCTTTGTCTATAACCCTTGGGCTATATTCATAGTTTAAATTTGTAGCAAAAGACTTTAGGAAATGCTTTTTCTCTGCATCATACATCTCAAAACTTAATTTTACGTTTATTTTCATGCTTTTTACTTCAGTAGGAACGAATTTATATGCTTTGTTGTCAACATGTATTTTCACTTTGTCTTTGTGTATCTCAGCTAGTCTTTAATTAATTATCCTTTGACATTGGACTGGCAGCTGAATTAACCTCTTTATTAGTATATTAATCTGTCATTTTTATGGTGTTGTTTATTTTAAAGAGGGAAGTAACAATGAATGAATCATTTACTGGAAAATAAATAGCAGATGTTCTTGAGTTATGAAGTAAAATTGGTCATAACTAAACCTAAAAACATTACCAGCATAGCTAGAAAAGGAGTCCTAGTGCGTCCTGACTGTTAAGTGTTAATTTGTTACCTGCCTGTGTTTCATTCCATCCTAAGACATGCCCCAGACTGCTGCTATGTAGGTCCTCATCTTGATTGCCCCACAGGTACCTGTCTATGTTCAGTGTAGATTCACGATTACCTAACTTACCTAACTCCAGTTGCATTAGTAAATATTAATGTGTGACCTGGAGAGAGATCAGATAAATTTTGGGGATAATCATCAACCAATTAGATACCACTTCATAATATTAACACCAGTGGAATTATTCTAGAGGTTTTTCTGCCCAGATTTGCCCATCAACTAATCAATTTCTTCCTTCCATTAAATATTAACTAATAGTCACATTGGGGCAGAGGGTGCTTTTAGATGTGGCATGTTCTGCCATGGCCTGCTCTGGGACACAGCCTGGCTAAAGAGTAGCGATGGTCTGGGCCAGAATCCCTTCTGGAAATTTATGTCCCAGACAATTATTGACAAGACTGATGATCTAGCAGAGGCAGTCTCCTCTCAGTCAGAGACCCTCATGGTGCTGAAGTTAATCTGTGCTGCACCATGGGATTGATGCACTTCTCCTTGTGACTCATAGGGTCTTCTCAAACAGACTGGGAGCCCCGCAAGTGTGTGTGGGGTGTGTGTGTGTGTGTGTGTGTGTGTGTGTGCTGTGCAGTGGGTGGAGATGGGCGTGGGACGGTTCCCATGGGTGCACACCCATCTCCACACATGGAGGCACTTTCATTTTCCCCAATGCCTCTGTGCGTGGATGATGGGTGGAGCACAGACGTGTGCATGCACCTCCACACATCTGCCACGGCATTCTCACGGGTGCTCTTCATCCATCTCCATGCAGCAAAACTGTGTGGAGAGAGGTGGAGGTGTCTTGTGTGAAAAGGCCCGTATACTGGAATAACCGTGTACACAGCCATCCAAGGATAGTGCTTTATCCCAGAAAATTAATGATCGTGTAGACACTTGTCCCTGGATAATAATCCCAGGATATCATTCCAAAATTGTGCTTGGAAGTTGTGTAGTAGCAGCCTGATACTCTCTACCATTGTTATCTGTGATTCTATTCTACCCAACAAACACTATGTGGGTTATTGTAAATCAACAGAAGTAAATTTTTAAAGGAACCATGCAGTCTGTGTTGCTCCTCCCTGATTGACAGATTTATGGTGTTGGAAATTGAGCTACAGATGACTGTGGTTCCCAGCCTTAACAGAAAAAAAAAATGTTGCTGTGTAGGAAGGAGAATCTGCACATCATCCTTCCAGGGGCAAGTGTCTGGAAATGATTTTTAGTACTCCCTATGCCTCTCTTGAACTTAGAATTCTTGAGTACTAAACCAAGAGGGGCATTTAGTAGTCACTATGCCCATCTTGGTTTAGTTAAACCAGTGGTATTGGGGATGACAAAAGGACCTGCGTTATAAAAATTAACACAGTTGTAATATTCTCAATACATAAGCTAACATTCAGAGTCATTTTTGTTTTTTTTTAAAATACAGTTTTCAGGCATTTGCTAAAAATTTACCTTTCATTGATTTTTTTTTCCCCATTCCATTTTAATTTATACCCTGCACTCTCCCACCAAAGGCAGCTCGAGGTGGCTTACAACATAAGAATATATGGTGCACAATACACGAATACAAATCAAATCATCAATAGAGAGAAAACAACCCCCTCATAAATCAATAACAGCAAATGCATTTCTCCAAACCCCCAAATACAAAACATAGCAGTACATCATTATATCATCCTCCCACCATTAGTCTCCCAGCATTTCCAGCATTCAGTCACCCCTCATTACTTCCCACCCCCCACCCTCCTGCTCTCACCAGGAAAGGGGGGGGGTCCCTTCAAATACCAAGTATACATATTCCCCTTCCCACCAAACACTGATGATACCAGGTCCATCTCCTGGGCCCCGTCGAAGGACACAGCCCCTTTGGCACGTGCCACCGGCATGGCCACCAGCACGGCTGTTGGCCGCTCCCAAAACTTGTAGGGGCGACCCCGAAGCCGGCCTCCCCATGCCCCGTCCCCTTCCTAAATGAGGGGGTGGCAGCATCAGACTCCAGCCATCAAGTGAACACCCCCGAGCCCACCAACACCCGGGCTCCCAGAGAGGAGATAGCAACCCCCCACTATGATCTTCAAGTGGGGGCAGGGGATGCTGGTAAGTGCCCCTGGCAGACACAACCCATCAAGAGGGGACTGGAAATTCTTCTCCTCCTCCACTCTCACCGCACAGGGGCCAGAAGTCCACATACCCCCATGCAAAGTCTCAAGGGGAGGGAGAGGGGGGAGCTGGGTGTCATCAGCCTCCTAGTCCTGGTCTGACCCCTTGCCCCGCATAGTTCCAAGGACTCCGCACCAACCAGTGTCAACACGGGACCCACCAGCCTTCATCACTCCAATGCTGCTCCTAGCCTCTGGCCACACCAGGGATGCTCTGCTCTCTGTTCCTGATGTTGAGGTGTTCCCATTTCAAGGGGCCTGTAGTTGATGTGAACACTCACCTCTGCTACATGCTGTGCATTACAAAGCCTGAGGTGTCTCACTGCCTTGGTGCCATTCCTCATGACCTGCATGTCCACCATACAGCCGCCAGGTACATATGCAGCCAGATTCAGCTCTGAAAACTCAGCCAGTTCAATTCCCAAGGCAGGAGTAGCCTATTAAGGGTGGGGTTTTTTAAAGGCAAAAGTAACAGGGTTGGGCAGTTCTGACCACTTTGGTTTAACCACTGGTTTAAACCACCCCATTAAAAAAAAAAAGTTGGCTTAAATAGTTTAAACCCAAATAAAGTGAGCTTTTGTCAGTCCTGCAAAGTAAGGGTGTTTTTAAATGAGCAAGGCTGGGGCGGGGGAGGGTCCATGGCCACTTAGTGGCATGGCTGTAGAGCAGCCACTCAGGTAGAGTGCTTGGGGAGGGATTCTAACAGGCAGCTCCCATTGTGGCTACTGCAGCAGTCACCTCGCACTCCCCCTGTCACAGACCATAGGGGAGGGGGAAGCATGCTGGCCGGGCTGGCTTTTGAAATTGACATGTCCTGGGTGTGAGTGCTGGGGAATCCATGCTTATGGCCAGTTCCTGTGACTTGCAAAGGCTGCCCCCCCCCCCCAAGTGCTTATGAGTGAGGTATCTGTCTGTGGGCATGGGTGGGCATCCCAGTTCATATGAGCAGGGGATGTGTGGGCACCCATTACCATGCACGTTTCTGGCTTGCCCATCATGGTGCACTCTGGATTTCTCAGAAGTTCACCATGAGTGGCCATGATGAGTGGGTGCTGAGTGGCTCAAAGGAGTGCACATACCCCCGCACCACCTTCAGATAGGTGGTTGGAAGCGTGGCTCCTGGGTGGCCATAGGTGGTGGCATCTTGTTTAAAAACACCCTTTGTTATGTGTCCAATGCTCACTGCCTCTCAGTAGCAACTGGGTGACCTGCTGTCAAAACTTAGAATGTTCTTGTTTCACTGCCTGATCTTTGACTAGGTGAGATTAGATTAGATTTTAAGTTACATTTTTTTTTTCTTTACCAAAACTGACTAGGTGAGCAAACATGTAAGATGGTACTGGCACAGGTCAAAGAGCCTAGGTAAGAGATTATGATCAGGAAGGAATCACATATGTATTACTGACCTCAGAATTAGTCCAATATTTATTTCAGGTATAAAGGTATCTTGATGGTATTAATTAATAATTCTTTAAAAATTTTATTTATTTATTTATTTATTTATTTATTTATTTATTATGGTGCCAATAGGAGAATAGTCCTCCTTTCTCCTTAAACTCATGAACTCTAATTTGTGAAATGTGCCAGATTCAAAGCACTGAGAAAAAAAGAATCCACAGAGAGTGCACAGGTGGGATCTGAACATGCGGCCTAGCATGCCCCATCAATGTACCTCAAACGTGAGCTAGAGATGGCCTGGACGTAGGCATTTTGCCACACTAGGCAAAACGGATGAGGAACCCCCTGCCTGCAGGCCAGAAAGGAGAAGGTGGGGAAGCAGAAGCCATGAAGGGCAGAGTCCCCTCGAGGGTAGGCAGGCTCATCGGAGTGAGCAGGTGCATTCTGGGAAGGTGGGAAGGCAAGACGGGATGGGAAGCATGACCTGGCAAGACTGCTGGGCTGGTTTGCTCTGTCAGCGGGTGGGCTACCTACCAACATAGCGTTTGGCAAGCCTGCTGGGCTAGGGGTATAGAAATGCGGTTGAGCAGGGCCCCCTAAAGGCAAGGGGGTAGGGTCTTCAGGATGAGGGCAGAAGGTGGGGTCTCCAGGGTGAATGATGGGGCTTACTTTGGTGGGGCAGGAACCCCCATTCATGTTGCTGCTGCTCTAGAAGGGCCCCAGCCAGGAGTCTGTTGCAAGCCCCTGCTTTGTGTTGTGGGGTGGGTTGGAGCCCACTAGGAGCCATGCTGCCACTCGCGGGGTGTGGGCATTGGGAGCTGCTGTTGCTGCTTGTGGGGGCTAACTCACAGTGGCTGCATGCTGTCTTTGTCATGCGGGGGGGAGGGGTCAGGACGGGAGGCCAGGAGTGCCTCTGCAGACCACTGCTGCAAGCCTCAGGAGCAGGTGGCCTGCATTAGGACTCCCAGGTTGCCATCACCTCCTCCAAGTGGCAGCAGCAGTCATCCCAGGGGGGCTTTCTGGCCATTCTCTCCACCCATCTCTTAAGGCAGTGCCTCTACAGCTACCAACAGGTCTTCCTGGTGCAGCAGCAACCCACCTTGGTTCTCAAAGGAAGTGGGGCCAAAATTCCACCCTTTCTACTCTGAAAGCTTCCTTCCTGATGGGGCCCTTTCCAAGTGACCTGAGTGCCACTAGGAACTTTTCAGAAGGGGTAGAGGCAGAGCGCTGCCCTTGCTCCTGCTCCCTCCCTTTTCCATTCTGAAAAATTCCTAGTAGCATTCAGGTCACTTTCAAAGGGCCCCTCAGAGTACAGTGACTGGGCTCAACTGAACCCCCTCCCTCCATGGTAGCTACGTCACTGTGTTGGGTCCCTCCAGTGCATCCTGCTCAGGTATGCCCTGATGACCCTGCCTTCCTATGCTGGCATGATCCACACATCCACCCTAGGTTAACCCAACCTTCCTGCTTCTGCTTGGCTTGGTGGCCCCCCGCTGCCCAGCAAAGGTAAGAGGGGTGGCATTTTGTTGTCCATCTTTATACTCGCCACCATAGATGGCTTCCTATTTCATCTATATAGTAGAGTTGGCCCTGAGCAGGAAGAACCACTTCCAGAGAGATGTTAATCTCCAGAACTATACACTTTTTGGTCCCTCTGCAGAGAGGTGAGTCAACAGATTTATTTATTTATTTATTTATTTAAATTTGTTATCCAGCCCTTCCCTAAAAAAATCTATCTATCTATCTATCTATCTATCTATCTATCTATCTCCATAAAAACAGTAAAAGACAAAAACAGTGCAACGCCCCAACCCTCACATAATGCCCCCCCAATACCTCCTCCCCCTGTCCCACATCAAATCTTCCCTCAGAACCCTACCCCAAACTCAGCCACCAAACCCCCCATCCCCTGACCACCAAACACCTTTACAAATAAAAAGGTCTTGCACGGCCTCCAGAAGATGCTCAGGCTCCAAAGAATCTCTGGGGGAAGGGAGTTACATAACATTGGGGCAGTAACGGCGACCGCCCCCTGCGACCCTTGTTTCATTATACTTGCTTCACATGCCAGTTGTACTAAAGGTTTTGCAGTATAGATAATTGTCCACAAAAAAAGTGACCTGAGACTAAAAACCACATTCACAGAAATTGTGGAACAACTCAGACAATAATTGCTTTTGGTCACTATTAGCTCTGAGCTGGATGTGAACTGGTGACCCATTTGAAGTCCACTTTGATTTAAGAAGCTGGGGGCAAAGTATACTGAAGCAATTATTCCCAGAGCATTGATGCACATTTCTGATTTATGGCCATTACATGCTGTTAGATTAATAGCAACTTTTTTTCCTACCAGCTGGATTTCTTAGTATTCAGGGGGGCGGAGGAGAATCCAGTAATGCACAATAGCTCACATTATTGCACACAAATATCTTTTATAAATTTCCTTTGAAAGAATGTTTCCCACTTTTACCTTATAACAATGCAACAGAAGTGCGCCTACTCTCTCACTTTCTTTACAAATTGCCCATAATGCCTTCTTGCTGAATTGCCTTTGCAATACCCTAAAAGCTTAATAAATTGAAGGAGAATCCTTGAGGACTTTCAGAATAATTGTATGTATTTTCTTTTAAAGTTACTGCTGATAAATATTTCTGCTTGCTGCTGTTTCAGCCTGTTGTCCTATGGACTGTCACTATGTTCTTATTCCTACAGATAATTGCATGCCTCAGGATATTATGTTATGGTTTGCTTTTTGACAGAGAACTTTCCCATACCTTATTTAAGTGGCTTCTGAATTTAACTCTTGCATTCCTCCTTAGGTATATACACTCTGAAGGACTAAAGTGCAAAATACTCCCAACCCTCTTTGCTACCTCCTTCTGCTGTTCAAGCTGTAGTTACTTTATAGTTTACTCCTTTCAAAGTAGAATGGGAGCTATAAACTGTATTGCCAATGTTGTTTATATATAGGTAACATTATGGACTACAGGGATGTCATTATGGACTATATAGGTGGCATTATGAACTATAGGGATTATTTATTGAGAGAGGACTTCATTAGGGATGGGCAAACACGGTTCGGAAGTTCAGAGTTCGGCCTGCACTCAGCTGGTTCAGACGACCGAACACGAACATGAACATGAACATGAACATACCGAACGAACCGAACACCGAACGGAGAAATGGCCGAACAGTTCGGTCAGTTCGGATTGCGTTTGGGTGAGTTCGGGTGGCAAAAAAAGGTTCACTGGAAGGTCAAACATGACAGGGAGGTGTCAGTCACTGAGAAGCAGACTTCCAGGCACCAGGGGTGGAGAGGCTTGCAAGAAACGAAACTAATTATCTGCCTCCCCCCTTCCCAACACCTTCTGAGCTAGTCACTGTTCCTGAACAGCAGGCGTTGAGTAGGATTTTTAGATTGCTTTAAGTTTCATTTCA
>QEPC01015466.1:430336-443295 GCA_003113815.1 Sphenodon punctatus | reverse complement strand
GTCTGCCAGCCCGCCTATCTGTCCTCCTGGCCAGGTGGTCTAGATCAAAGCCTGCCTCAGTCTGCCTGCCTCTCATGCCACGATGTCCGCCCATCCGCCCAGGTGGCCTAGATCAAAGTCTGCCTCAGTCTGCCTGTCTCTCATGACACAGTGCCTGTCTGCCTACCATGGCAATCCTGGGTGATGTGCACTACTGGTCTGGTAATCCCGCCGCTGCTGTCTGCTGGTCCATGGGTGCTCTGCCCTGGCCAATCCAAATGTGCCCACACAATCCTGCTGCTGCTGTCTGCTGCTCTATGGGAGCTATTCCCTGGCCAATCCAACCATCCTGGCTCCATGGGTGCTGTGTAAAAGCAAATCCTGCTGCTGCTGTCTCTGCTGTTCCATGGGTTCTGTGCCCGGCAACCCAATGTCTGCTGATGCTACTGCCAATGCTGCCTCTGCTGTCCCTGACATGGGTCCTGTGCCTGGGAAATCCAATGTCTGTACCAGCTGCCAATGCTGCCTCTGAGAAATCCAATGTCTGCTGCCAATGCTGCGTCTGCTGTCTGTGCCATGGGTTCTGCACCCCAGCAATCCAATGTCTGCTGCTGCTGCCAATTCCACCCATGCTGTCTGTGCCATGGGTTATGGGGCCCATCATTCCACTCACAGAGAGCCATAATTCAACTGCATCAAGAAACAGCCACTCCAGCCCCAGGACCCACAGTCAGGGTTCTGGGGCCAGGTTACAGGTAGGGAGGGCTGTGGCCAATGCCTAGAAGCTGCCACTCTAACCCCACAAGCCACCATCATGGATCTGGGGCCATCATTCCTCGCACGGAGATGATGTCATTCCACCGCATCAAGAAAGAGCCACTCCAGCCCCAGGATCCACTGCCAGGGTTATGGGGCCAAGTTTCAGGCAGGGAGGGCTGTGGCCAATACCTAGAAGCTGCCACTCTAGCCCCACAACCCACCATCATGGGTTTGGGGCCATCATTCCTTGCATGGAGATTATGTCATTCCACCACATCAAGAAACAGTCACTCCGGCCCCAGAATCCGCTGCTTGGATTCTTGCACCAAGTTACAGGTGGGGGGCTGTGGCCAATACCTAGAAGCTTCCACTCTAGTCTCAGGACCCATGCTCATGGGTCTGGAACCATCATTCCTCGCACGGAGATGATGTCATTCCACTGCATCAAGAAACAGCCACTCCGCCAGGGTTCTGGGTCCAAGTTATAGGAAGGGAGGGCCATGGCCAATATCTTTAAGCTTCCATCTTAGCCCCAGGACCCACCATCATGGGTCTGGGGCCATCACTCCTCACACAGAGAGCCAATTTTCCAAAGCATCGAAAACAGCCACTCCAGCCCCAGGACTCATCACCAGGGTTCTGGGGCCAAGTTACAGGCAGGGAGGGCTTCGGCCAGTACCTAGAAGCTGCCACCTTAGCCCCAGGACCCACCATCATGGGTCTGGGGCCATCATTCCTCACACAGAGAGCCGATTTTCCAAAGCATCAAGAAACAGCCACTCCAGCCCCAGGACCCACCGCCAGGGTTCTGGGGCCAAGTTACAGGCAGGGAGGACTGTGGCCAATACCTAGAAGCTTCCACCTTAGCCCCAGGACCCACCATCATGGGTCTAGGGCCATCATTCCTCACACAGAGAGCCGATTTTCCAAAGCATCAAGAAACAGCCACTCCAGCCCCAGGACCCACCGCCAGGGTTCTGGGGCCAAGTTACAGGCAGGGAGGACTGTGGCCAATACCTAGAAGCTTCCACCTTAGCCCCAGGACCCACCATCATGGGTCTAGGGCCATCATTCCTCACACAGAGAGCCGATTTTCCAAAGCATCAAGAAACAGCCACTCCAGCCCCAGGACCCGCCACCAGGGTTCTTGGGCCAAGTTACAGGCAGGGAGGACTGTGGCCAATATGTATCTAGAAGCTGCCACGTTAGCCCCAGGACCCACCATCATGGTTCTGGGGCCATCATTCCTCACACGGACATGATGTCGGTGGCCAATACCTAGAAGTTGCCACTCTAGCCCCAGGACCCACCATCATGGGTCTGGGGCCATCATTCCTCGCACAGAGAGTCTTTTTCCAAACGCCTGAATCGAAACTAACAGGACCGATCTGAACGGCCGAACCCAAATGCCACGAACGAACCGAACAGCCAAGCCGAACCGGACCGAACCGAATGGCTGAACCCAAACCGTGATCTGTTCGCTCGTCCCTAGTTTTTACCTGGGGCTTGAAACGAGCAGGCCTTTGTTATGTTAAAAAGGACTTTCAGACAGCCCCTATCCTTCAACATCCAGATATCGTAAAACCCTTTCTTATTGAAGCTGATGCCTCTGACCGTGCAGTAGGAGTCATACTAAGAAGGTCTTGGTGCTATGCGATTCCTCTGTGTCCTCTACTCATGTCAACTGACCCCACCCGAACGAAACTATACGATCATGGATAAAGAACTTTTAGAGATCAAGGCGGCCTTTGACGTCTGGAGGCATTATCTTGAAGGGGCTCCCCACCCAGTCCTAGTCCTTACAGACCATAAGAATCTTGTCTATATGCAATCTGCTTGGATTAACAATGGCCGTCATGGTCTGTGGGTGCTTTTTTTCTCTCGATTCTCCTTTACTATCAAGTATAGACCACGAGCAAAAAACACCCTAGCGGATGCCCTCTCCAGATGCCATCTTCACAACGACACGTCTACAAAGAATGAAGGACCTATCTTGCCTACCGCAGTATTTACAGCAACCGTCCCATCTAGACAACAACTGAGCCAGAGAAATCTCAATGACCTACCAAAGGAACTCTATCAGCACCAAAACGGCCTGTACTATCATCAACAGAAGGTAGTGATTCCCCCAAAGTATCGACCCCACATTTTGTGGACTCATCATGACTCCCCCTTAGTGGACCATCCCAGGGAATGACGAACCTTACACCTTATCCTTCGGCAGTTTTGGTGACCTCGTATCCAGGCCGATGTCTGCAAATATGTGAAAGGATGTGTCACGTGTGTCCACACCAAAATTCCCCGTTGCCCTCCCATCGGATTACTGCAATTGACCCTGTTGCCTTCAGACCCCTGTCAACGGATAGCACTGGACTTTGTCATTGACCTACCCCTGTCTGAGGGGCATGACACCATCTTGGTAGTCATTGATTACTTCACTATAAGCTAGCTCACTTTATACCCTGCAAGGGACAGCCCACATAACAACAAACTGCTGTCCTGGTACTGCGTCATGTCATACGACTTCATGGACTCCCCCATGAAAGAGGTCCTCTGTTCATATCCAAATTCTTGAAGGCCCTTTTCCATGCCTTGGGGACCAAACTAACCCATACTACTGCATACCACCCTCAAGCTAATGGTCAGGTGGAACGAGTTAACCAAACAATGGAACTCTACCTGCGCTGTTTCCTTAACTACCTGCAGGATGACTGGGCATCGTATTTCCCTCTTGCAGAATTCACATACAATAATGCACCCTATGCCTCCCTAGGAACACCTCAATTCTCTGTTACCTATGGGTTTCACTCCCTGCTCTGTCTAATGGACCTCCGTTCAACAAATGTTCCTGCAGCGGGGGCCATGGCCCAATGGATTCAGAAGCACAGAGACAACTAGGGATGGGCAAAAAGAAGGGAGTTCGGAAATTTGGTTTGGTTTGGTTTGAAATTCGAGTTCGGAAATTCGGTTCGATTTGAAATTCGAGTTTGGTTCGGAAGTTTGGTTCAGTCGACCGAACAGACCAAGTTCGGTCGAATTCCGAACTTCCGAACCAAGTTCGGCCATTCAAAACCAGGTTTTTTGGTGTGTGTTGCCACTAGGGATGGGCGAACAGAACGGAGTTTGGAAATTCGGTTCGAAATTCGAGTTTGGTTCAGAAGTTTGGTTCGGTTGACTGAACAGACCGAGTTCGGTCTGAACTCCGAACCACGTTCGCCCATCCCTAGAGACAACCCACAGAACACTTAAACAAGGTGTGAAAGCAATACAAACAATATGCGGATAGACATAGACTCACCTCGCCAGCTTACAAAATAGGTGACATGGTATGGGTGAAAAAATACCATTACCCCTCCCAGCGTTCCTCCACAAAACTTGATGATGCCTACATGGGTTCCTTTGCAATTAAAGCCAAGCTCAATGAGGTTACCTATACCCTGGACTTGCCCCAATATCTTCACATCCATCACACATTCCATGTGACTCTCCTAAAAGCCATGCATCCTCCACTTCCTTCACAACATGTACGTCCCCTGCCACCCAACCTGATACAAAAAGCCTCAGAATATGAAGTGGTGGACATCCTGGATTCCAAGATCTGGAGAGGCTGCCTTATATATCTCATAGATTAGAAAGGGTTCGGGCCTGCTGAGCGATCCTGGGAACCGCATGCCTGTATCCACACACCCACACTCCTGCGGCATTTCCATCAGTGCCATCCAACGAAGCCAGGGCCTACTACCCTTCACGGAGCAGGGGGACTTGGATGGGGGGTACTGTCAGGCTCTCCGCCTGGGAAAGAGCCATTCCGTGAGACAGAGGAGGCTGGCTCGCCAACGTGTAGCTCTGGTTGCCAGGCAATCGGCGATGCAACGCTCTGACGCGCTGTCGGCAGGGCAGTTCCAGGGCCCATGTGACACTGAGAACGCTGAACCACAAGCTTCCCAGGCTGCGGGGCAACCGGGGTCCCAGCTGCAGCTCAGAGCATGACTAATGAGCCGCAGGGAGGTGAGGCCTAGGAATGCAGGAATTCAGGACACCTGAGGCATAGGGAGGGTTCCTGCACAAAGGCCTGAAAGGACTCCTCCTCACCGTCATCATTTGAGAGGCTGGCCCTGTACATTGAATTGGATTGTAGTGAGTGTTGGCTTAGAGAATTTCGTGAGTGTGTGTGACTGACTGACTCTTTGAGAGTGACTGAGAGTGAGAATGCCCCTTACCCCCCACCCCCAACGCCTCTGCACACACACCCCAGTGAGCAAGGCAGCGGTGTGTGGTTATCTCTGTTCCTTCCTCCCCCCTTGTCCTCCTTCACAGCATGAACCGTTCCCCTGGACCTGGGACCCTGAACACGAGCATTCCTTCCTGGTGATCTTTCCTCATTGAAAGTGTGAGTAGCCCCTACCCTGTATCCCCCCCGCCCCCATCCTCCCTGGGACCTGCTCTCTCCACCTAGTGATGATCTGGGTTGCTCTCGGTTCCCGAGAGAAAGCCCCAACACGATCCTGAGGGCACTTACCTCCCAAGGGTGCCCCGCCGAGTCAGGAGTAACAGCAGGGACCTGTCCCTCAGACCTTGAATCCCCTTTACCCCCTCCACCTGACCTAACAGGAGGAAGGAAAGGAAGGAACTTGTCTTGTCTTTAGTTCTTCTTGTTCTCGGCTGTGGCTACTGAACTTAAGTTAAGGGTATTAACCTGCCGCTGGCGTGGCTTGCCTTGCCTACTGCTGGAGTGGACTTAATCAAATGGGTGTCTTGGCAATAAAGCTGGTTCAAGACAAGTTGGAATTTTTTTTTTTTTCCAGCTTGATTGATGAAATGGAGCGGTGTGGTTCAACCTGGCAAACGACTTTTCAGTCCCCACTGAGGTCAGGCACGGAAGAATGGCCAGGGGGCTGGGGAGGACTGGTCTGGTCTTGTTTCATATACTGCTAACTGTTTAAAAGATTTTTAAAAAGCTTTTAAGGGTGAAAACAGACATACACCATAGCACACTTGAACATCATTTTAACACTGGTTTAAAATTTCAAATCAGTGTGGTGTTCAAGTGTGCTAAGGTGCATGTCTGTTGTTTTCATGCTACAATGGGATTTTGTAAAGTTATTTAAAGGTTCTAAAGAATTAGCTGACCAACGTTAATACCACATGCCCTGTAACTAGCAATAATGAGGGGCCAGAACTGTAGGTATTATGGCACCATCCATGGAAAAATATTACTTTCAAATGTCATTTCAAGACCAGTATGAAAAATACTCAAAAAGGAATGAACAAAATAGGGTGGTTGTTGGACAATAGACTAAATAAAGTATGAGGAAACCCCCAAACCATAGTCATTTTTTATTTGAATCCTTTCCAATGGTGGTTGTACCACAAGCAACCAAGATTGGCCACTGTCGGAGATAGGATGCTGGGCTCAATGGACCATTGGTCTGACCCAGTATGGCACTTCTTATGTTCTTATGTCCCTGCGTCCTCCCTGTCCTGGTTGCTGAATTTAGAAATAATTTTCTTCTTGTCTGTCTGCTCGTAGTTGTGGTTTTTTTGTGCCTTTTTACCTGGGTCTTTACTTTGTCATGGTTTTGTGTAGACTGGGACAAACCAAGGGCATTCAGGGGGGAAGGGGAAATTGGGATTGGATTTTGAACAAGCTACCAGCAACCAGGTTGGAGGGGGGGGTCTGATCATGCTCATGCTGGGAGGCCCCCCTTATCCTGTTGCAGTGCATGCTGGGGTTTTTTTGTACCACTATCCTTGCCCCTACCCAGAGCTTTCAGCTTTGGTTTTGTGGAACAAAGAAATGCTTGTTTTATTTATTTATTTATTTATTTATTTATTTATTTATTTATTTATGTATGTTTCTGGCTGCTACTCCATGCTGGAAATTAATTATATAATTACTTTTTCCCTCTCTGCTTTTGGTTGTCATTGTGTGCTGCCTTCTTGTCCAGGGTTTTTGGGGGACAAACTAAGAAATGGATGGTTTAAATTTGGTTTTCAGTCCCCAGGCTCAGGCGAGGTGGGGAAAATCAAAGGCTCCTGATTCAGGGGCCTTTTCTCTCCCACCCTCTGATCTTATCTTGGTATCATGCTGCATGCTTTCAAGCTGTTTCACTGCTGCCCCCTTCTGGAAATTAATTCTATTTATTTCTTGCCTCTCTGTGACTTTGTGCCTTCTTGCATCTTGCCTGGGGTTTTGTGTGGGAGAAACAGAAATGCATTGTTTAAATTTGGTTTTCAGTCCTGGGACAAGGTGAAGTGGATAAGACACATCCCCCCCACCCCACCCCACCTGGATCTGATCTTGCTGCATGCTGGCAATTTCAGGGGGTTCAGATGTCCCCTACTGGAAATGCATTGATTATTTCTTGTGTTTTGCCTCTCTCTCTGCTTGTGTTTGTTTGCCTCTTTTCTCAGGGTTTGTAGGGCAAAGAAATGCACGTTTTCCTTTTCCAGTCACCAGGTTGTGGGGCCCCTGATCTTCTCTTGCTGGCTGTTACTGTCTCTGATTCCACTGTAGAAGTGGATAGATCCTCATTTTAAATAAGGTGGAGGGAAAGTTGTGATGTGAGTTGTGAATAGTAAATTGTGATGCATGCCACACTGCCAAATTCCCAATAGCTCTGTCTCCTCCCATATTTTGCAGAACAGAGGCAGAAGACACAGCTGCTTAAGTCACAATGAATACGGTGGATTCACTTCTTGCAAAGCCATTCCCTACGCTGAGTCTTGAGGAGAAACTGCAGGTGAAACAACTAGGACCTGATCATCCTGAAATGCAGATAGAACAAGCGTCACAGGACAGAGGTAAAGGCTATACATACAGGTTCAACACTTCCTGACAGGTATGAGAAGTTTTGATGGTGTGTGGCCCTTTTTCCAAGAACGCGTTGTTCTGTTTACCTTGCCTACTGTTTGGTGGTGAAGCAGCATAGACAAATACTGGAGTAAAGGACATAAGGAAACTTTCTGAGAAGGCAAAGAAGCATGATAATTGTAAAAGCCTCCTTGACAACTGGCTAAACCTGTCAATGTTAAAACCTACTGTAACAGGGAGCAGTACTGTGTGGCTAATGCCCCTTTAAGAGGGGTCTGAGGGCACCAGCCAGAGGGCTGTGCACATGTGCATGGGTCTGGGGGAAGCTAGCTCATGCCAGCCTGTGAGAAAACAGGCTTGGTCCTAAGGTGCCAGAGTAGGCAGGACACTGGTCCTTTAAGGGCAGTAGTGCTGTGCTGTGGGCCACACTCACTCTGTATACATAAGGTGTAAGGCAGAGAGCAAGGCAGTCTCTGTTACAGACCTGAAGGAGCAACATCTCCCTAAAGAAGCCTTCCCACTCTATGCTCTCCAAGGTGCTGAAGGCTGGAGAACCAGAGGGACCTAGGCAAGTGAGAGAGGTTGTGACCAGGAGGGAGCCTCCTGCCTGGGGAAGGCTTAACCAGAGCCTCAGGCTTTGAGGCCTGGCTAGATGGACAAAGTGGGGTGGTGGATGTTGTGTTGCTCCTGCACTGTGAGAGACTGACCTGGGCCTGCAGGGTGGAGGTAACTGAGCCGGCAGCCCAAGGTACACTGAACACAGGGTCTAATAAAGGACTGTGAACTAATACCCTCTGGAATGCGTGTGTTGGGTCCTATAGGAGTGTACCCCCTTCCTCAGAGTGGGATTCAGCCAAGGCTCGAACTGAAAAGACATAGCAAGGGGGTTTGCTATTCCCCAAGTGAGACCCCAGCGCCCCCCTGTGGCCCTGGGAAGACCCCGTACTACACCAGCATCACAGAGAGATTGGATGAAGGCTACCGTGTGACTGTAAGGAAACATAACAAGGAGGTTGAGCACAACTGATATGTGCTTTACAGAACAAAGCATGCATAAAGTCCTGTGGTGCCTTTGAATTGGTGTTGCATGGACATGATGAAAGCAAGGGATCTGTGAATCCAGGGGTGTTTTGAGGTGCTGTGTATTTGCTTGCCACTGCTGACAGTATCCTAGAGCAAAATCTGAAGACTTCAACAGACTTCAAGGGGACTTCAAAAACTGAAGAATGAACTTCTGGATTGCATGTTGGAAATTGCTTGTAATTTCAGAATTAATGAAATAAAAATACAGATTTTGTGACTATCAAAGCTGATGACACCACAGCACAGATGTCTCAACCCACTGCTAGTCAGTAATGATTTTCTGATACACTGATGGCAGGGGTTCAACCGTGGAACTTTTTTCAGCTTCATGAACTTGACAGACTCTCATGCAGAAACAATTACTGCATCTTTGCTTTAAAAACTCAGTGCTACACTCCAAGGGGACAGTGACAAACAGAAACTGAAAGCTCAGAGCTATGATAGAGCAGGTTTGATGCATGGAGAGCATGGTGGAGTCCAGAGGATGATAAAGAATGTATACCCAAATACACACTTTGTTTACTGTCTTGCCCATCAGCTGAACCTTATTATTTATTTATTTATTTATTTATTTCATGGCATTTTTATGCCGCCCCCTCATGGCATCTCGCTGCCACTGTCTGCAAGTTGTCTCTCAAATAAAGCAAGTAAGGATTTTCTTTCAAGATCTGTCTGACATTCCTGCTTTCTTCAGTTCATTTCCAAAAAGAACTGAAGTTCTGGATGAGGTGGTGAAGAGAAGGCTCTGTAAAGCACCTAGAACACACACTGGAACTTCAATGTGCAGAGAGTCACTGTCATCTAGGAACACAGATTGGATCTCATTGAGTGCTTTAACAAAATATGAGTAGGAAGTCAAGATTCCAAGACTAGTATCGAGGCCAGATCATTCATGAACATGCTGGAATCAGACGGAGAGTTCCTCTACTTCTTGTCCTTGTTCCATAGGAACAAGTGGGTGGCGTTGGACACGGGTCTCTGTCTGGATTGGCAGGTGGAGGTGGTGGCCAAGACTGCCTTCCGCCAGCTGTATCTGGTGCGGAGGCTGTGCACATACATTTCCAGGCCCGATCTGGCCACCCTTATCCATGCCTTCATCACCTTGAGGCTGGAGTACTGCAACGCGCTCTACACGGGGCTTCCCTTGTTTCTGGTTTGGAGGCTGCAGCTGGTGCACAATGCAGCGGTCCATCTCCTTATGGGGACTGGGCAACAGGAGCACATAACACCAGTGCTCCGTGCTCTGCACTGGCTGCCTATAGCACGGTCTGGGCCCCATATACCTTGGGGATCACCTCACCCTTTGTGCCTCATAGTGATCCCTTCGGTCCTCTGGGGGCACCTTTTTGGAGGTCCCCTGGGTGAGATGGGGGAGCCACAATGGAGAGGGCATTCTCAGTGGCCGGGCTGCGACTCTGGAACTCCCTCCCAGAGGAAGCCCGCCTGGCCCCAGGTCTGCTGGCATTCTATAGAGCCTGCAAGACCTAAGCTGTTAGCCCAGGCCTTCGGAGGGGAGGGTTGGGTAGTTGGGGATATTGGCGATGTGGGGTGGGGGGTTGGAGGGGATTGTTTTTAATTTCCTTGTTGATGGCTTTTAAAACTTTTTATTGTTATTGTATTGTTGTAAGCTGCCCTGAGATGCCGTAGGCATGAGGGGGTGGCTAAAAATGCTTTAAAATAAATAAATAAATAAAATAAATAAATAAATAATGCCCCAAACTGAAGCATCGACTCTGTAAGTATTGCGAGATATACTACAAATTTCATAAGAAGCATGAATAAAGCAAGGGGCTCCATTAGAACTGTGCTCTCAGAGTTGCCAGAGAACACTCGGATGAGCAGAATGCCCCTACCATAGACACACTAGAGTAGATTGCTGTGGAAATGTGTGATATTATAATTTCTCATGCACATGACAAATTTCAATTTACGAAACATCTAGAGAGTGCAACTTTGGTGCAGGTGACTTTGTTTGAAAGACACAGTGAACGCATTCCTCTCCAAGCATTTTGTGTGGCAACAGAAGCATACCCAATGCTGGAGAGAGACATACTGAGGTGTGAGCTTGGGACTTTGAATGACAGGTCAGAATTTCATTCCACCAAAGATGCTTCTGCACTACTTGCTGTATTAACCAAGGACAATTTGGGAAAAATCTTTTTCAGAGGTGGTTAAACTGAAGATTGTGATGACAATGCCTCTCACAATTGTTGAAGGGAGCGAATCTTCTAAACTCTGAAAAGAATTAAAACCTTTTTGAGAAGTACCATGACAGAGGACAGTCTGAATGCTCTAGCAATGCTGTCTATTGAGCAAGCCATGATCATGGAAATTCTGGACTTCAACAAAAAAACCAATTGATATTTTTGCACAGTGCAAGGAATGCAGAGAAAACTTCCAGTACAGATGTTGCTATTAAAACCTGAAGATGATCTGAACTCTCAATCAGATGAGGATTAGAAGGAGGGGAGACCTACAAAATAAGACCACCTCTTTTGCAACCATTAAGCTCCAGACTGCACTGTCTTGACCCTAAACAGGAGCCCACTGCCAATATGGAGGCTGCACCAAAGTAAAGAGGTGAGGACACCTACGAGGACAGAAAGGAAGGAAGACCAATGGTGCTTCAGGATCACCACCAAACCCAACACAAAAGGCACCATGTGACAGCACACAAGACAGAGGAAGGCATTACTGGTAAGGATGGGCGAGCAGATCACGGTTCGGGTTCGGCCGTTTGATTCGGCCGTTTGGTGCGGCTGTTTGGTTCGTTCGCCGAGTTCAGGTTCGGCCGTTCGGTTCGGTCCTGTTTGGTTCGGGCGTTCGGAGAAAGGCTCTCTGTGTGAGGAATGATGGCCCCAGAACTAAGACAGTGGGTCCTGGGGCTAGAGTGGCAGCTTCTAAGTATTGGCCACAGCCCTCCCTGCCAGTAACTTGGCACCAGAACCCTGACGGCGGGTCCTGGGGCTGGAGTGGCTGTTTCTTAATGCGGTGGAAAAACATCGCCACCATGAGAGGAATGATTTATTTATTTATTTTATTTTTATCTATTTAAAATTTATATCCCACCCCTCCTGCCCTCAGGGCAGCCCAGGGCGGTGAACAACATTCAATAAAAACAATATTAAAATGTTTGCAAAAATTTTAAAATACAATATGTGGGGAAACTCCCCCCGCAACCCCTACCCTTTGCCAAAAGCCTGACGGAACAGCCAGGTCTTACATACACTCCAAAACAGCAGCAGAATGGGAGCCAACCGAGCCTCCTCCAGGAGCAAATTCCACAGCACAGGGGCGGCCACCAAAAAAGATCTAACATCATTGGCCATCCACCTCACCCGGCGAACCTCCAAAAATGCTTCCACGGACGATCTCAAGGGTCACACGGGCACATGGGGAGTGAGGCGGTCCTGCAGATAAACAGGGCCCAGGCCATGAAGAGCTTTAAAGGTTAAAACAAGCACCTTGAACCTGGCCTGGTAATTTATAGGCAGCCAGTGCAGAGCCCGGAGCACTGGTGTCATGCGCTCCCTGCGACCCGCCCCCGTAAGGAGACAGGCCGCAGCATTCTGCACCAGCTGCAGCCTCCGGACCAGCTTCTCGGGCAGCCCCATGTAGAGTGTGTTGCAGTAATCCAGCCTCGAGGTGATGAAGGCATGGATGACAGTGGTGAGGTCGGAGTCGGAGAGGTATGGCCAAAGATGTAACTGCTGAAACACACTCCCCACCACGGCCACAAACTGAGATTCCAGGATGAGCCGCGAATCGAGGAAAACACCCAGACTCTGCACTTGAGAGACCATGGGAGGGTGAACCCCCCCCCAACAAGAGGAGATTCAACCACCCCCAGGTCCCCCAAGCCCTTGCCCACCAACATCACCTCCGTCTTGTCAGGATTCAATTGCAGATGGCTCGACCTCATCCAAACCCCCACATCTGACAGGCACTGGGAAAATAAGGAGACTGCATGGCCTGGGTCGATGGAAAAGGAGAGGTATAGCTGAGTGTCATCAGCATACTGATGACACTGCACGCCCTGAAACCCCCTCACGATCTCCCCTAACAGCTGCATATAGATATTAAACAAGAGGGGGGACAGAATGGCACCCTGCGGGACTCCACATATGAGGTCCCGGGGGGAAGATGTACACTTCCCCAATACCACCCGTTGAGTTCTCCCGGCCAGGAACGAATGAAACCAGTCGAAGACTGTTCTGCCAATTCCAGCATGGTCCCGCAGGCGAGTCACCACTTCATGATCGACTGTGTCGAATGCATCTGAAAGGTCTAGCAGGACCAGTAAGGTCTGACGACCCTGGTCCAA
>QEPC01015466.1:394812-414633 GCA_003113815.1 Sphenodon punctatus | reverse complement strand
GACTCAGGGTGGAGCGGGAAGGCAGCTTAAAGTTAGGGGCCAGGAACCCAATCAGCCACTGGAAGCCCTTGTCCTCCATAATTGACAAGGGCTGGCCATCCAGGGCTATCATTTCTGCCAACAGGAACTTCGCTTTTTCTTGGAAGCCAGTGCCATGGCGCCCTGCCGACGGCCTTGACAGATCCCCCCACACCAGCTCCTCCATGGTGAACTGACGGTGCTGCTGGTGAGGCTCCTGCTGCTGTTCTGCCCCCATACTGCTCCTGCTGCTAGAGGCAGCAGCAGTTGGTGCAGGACACTGGCCCACTGAAGGAGCCGAGTGACTGGACGCTGGTGTCGGGAACCTGCTGGCATCCACTTCCCCTGCCTTCCTGCTGAGCAGTAGAGCACTGTGGCATGACTTCAGGTGCCTCACCATTGCAGTTGTCCCAAGATTGGCGAGCACCTGCCCACGCTTCACCACCTTATTGCACAATGTGCACTGCACCTCTCTGGGATCATCTGTCCGCACCTGCTAAAAATGATCCCAGACTGAGGATTCCCCCCCCCCTCCTGCCTTCTTGCCCACCCCGGCTGACGCACTGCTTCCAGCACTGCTGGGAGGGGGAGAACTTGGTGGCTCTGGTAACACAGCTCTGGGAGGAAGCTCAGACATCTCCTCACCTCCAGACATCTCCTCTGCGGCACTAGTGTCTGCCTCTGACTCACTGTCTGCAATCACGGTGATGTCCCGGGAAGGGGAGTACTGGGACCCTGAGGCTAGACTGCCCATGTCCGCCATGCTGCTGGCACTCTCCCTGTGCCCCCCTCTGTAGCTGCTAGTGCTGCTGCTGCTACTCGTCTCCCTACTGAGATTGCTCGGGAATCGGGCCCTGCCTCTAGCAGCCAGGGTGGGATCCACCACCTCTGGACTTCTGGGGATCGCCTCGACAGTGGGGGACATTGGTGACCCTGGAGAAACATCGGAAGCAGCACCAGCACCTGCTCCAGTACCACCAGCAGCAGAGACAGACGCAGCCTCAAGTGCTGCAGGCCTTCCAGTGCCCTGCGTGGCAGTGGAGGAGGGTACGGCCAGGAGGTGACACTGAGCCATTGAAGTCTGTTGCCCTAAACCAGACCTGCTGAGTTTGGGTGGTGGTGAAGTGCTCTGCCTCTGGCTACTACTGCAGCCTGCTGCTACTCCCCTGGCACAGCCGCTCCAACCTCTGGCACATGTCCCATTGCCTCCTGTATGGGCAGCAGACCAGCGTTTCCTTCCCTTCTCCATTTCTCCCTCCAAAATAATGTTTTTATATATTTATTTTATTTTATTATTTAAATTTTTTATCAAATATTATATCTATCTATCTACACTAAATATAACTGCTATTAAGTATTCTAAATGCTATTAATTAAATGGATTATCTAATAAGTACAAAGGCCTACTCCTACCAACACTAAAACTAAATCACTAAACACTGGGTGATTTCAGAAGTGACGTGGTGAATGTCCACCATAGTCAAACTCAGTCAAACGCAGGTGGTGGTGAAAGCACCGTGCATGTCTGTTTGCTCACATCCAGATGGTCACCACAGTCAAACGCGGCCCAGGGTCAAGCTAACCACGCTTCATGAGGCCAGGGCGGGAGGAAGTCCAGAAGTGTGGCGAATGGTCACTACGGCACGGGTGAATGAAAAGTAACTTCTGAATGGAAACCAGCAGCCATGGTGGAAGGAATTGACCCCAGCCCCGGTGCATTCTGGGGCTCGAACCGTGGTCCACGTCTCCACTCCATGTCTGTTGTGTTCCCCCGGCCCAGGTTCTCTCTGATTGCCCGTGGACGGTGGTCACAATCCTGTCACTTCTGTTGGGGCCACATGTGTCACCACATCCCGTGGTGAATCCATTCACACCGGGGTGGGATTCACTGCAATGAACTGGAACGTGTCACTTCTGAAATCATCCACTATCTCTATCACTAAGCTAACTCCTACAACTGTCTCTCTCTCTCTCTCTCTCTCTCTCTCTCTCTCTCTCTCTCTCTCTTTGGGATGGGGGAATCACAAACAACACAAGGAGGGGTAGAAAACTGAAATGAAACCTAAATCAATCTAATAATAATCCTACTCTAAATGAATAAAAAAACAGGGGAAGGGAAGGGAATCAGGGATGGAATATATGAGAGAGGGAAAGGATTCAACGGAGTGGGGAGGGAGGAAGGAAAATTGAACACAGGCAACACAGGGAGGGATAAAAACAAAAGAAACACAACTAAATCTATCTAAGCTAAGCTAAATAAATGAAGATATGGAGGTAGATGGGTTAGATGGGTGAAACAGGAGGAGGATGGCAATGGATTAGGAATAGGAAGGAACAAAAACTGCTGGGAGAGAGGGAGCCTTCTGAAACACCTGCTGTTCAGGAACAGTGACTAGTTCAGAAGGTGTTGGGAAGGGGGGGAGGCAATCAGTTTTGTTTCCTGCTGCACCCGCCTCACCGCAAGCCCCATTGGCTCTGTGCAGCCTAACCTATGGCCAATCGCAGACTGCAAAGCCAGTGGTCTGAGGCAAAAAGGGATGGTGATTGGACAGGCTGGCTGCTACTCCAAGCCTCTCCACCCCTGGTGCCTGGAAGTCTGTTCCTCAGCTGACTCCCCCTCCCTGCCACGTTTGGCCTTCCAGTGACACCACGCTTTTGTCGTTTTAGCCACCTGAACTCACCCGAACGCCATCCGAACTGACAGAACTGTTCAGTCATTTCGGCGTTCGGAATTGAGTTCAGTTCGGTTGGTTCGAATTCTGATTCAGTCATCCGAACAGGCCAAGTTTGGGCCGAACTCCAAACCTCTGAACCATGTTCGCCGATCCCTAGTAAAAAGGGCTTCCTACTTAAGTAACTGAGTAAGAGGGAGTGTGATTTTAACATAGGAAGGGATGTGTTGCCTATAGTAGTTTATGCTACCAAGGTATCACTGAAGCGGTTTGACCGCGGGAGGAGCTGGCCATTTTCAAATGGCCTTGACTTTCTGCAATTCCATCTCAATTCCATGGGGCTATATGACAAATCCTAGGAAAGGGATGGTTTCTACATGAAAGACACATTTTTCTAGCTTGCAGTAGAGTTTATGTTCCTGTAGGTGCCGGAGTACTGTACGGACGTGACAGATATGTGTTTCCCTTGTGGGGGAGTATATTAAAATATCATCTAAGTAGGTGATCACAAAAGCATCAAGGATATTGCTGAGTATGTCATTTAAAAATGTTGAAAGGTAGCAGGTGCTTTTGCTAAACCAAACGGCATCACTAAGTACTTGAAATCTCCATATCTAGTATGGAATGCAGTTTTCCACCGATTCCCCCTTCTCATTCGAACGAAATTATACGCGCCTCAAAGATTGAGCTTCATGAAGATAGCTCCCTTGAGACAACCCAACAATTCAGGTATTAAGGGTAGGGGGTATCGATTCTTAACAGTAATAGAATTCAGTCCTCTGTAATCAATACAGGGTCGGAGATCACTTTCCTTCTTGGGGACAAAAAATATAGGGGCCCTTGCTGGGGAGGTGGAATGGTGTATGAACCCCTTCTTCAGGTTCTCATCTAGGTATTCCCATAGTGTGGTCAACTCTGGGTGAGATAGGGAATAAATTCTCCCGCAGCGGGGCTCTGCGTCTGGGATCAAATCAATAGGCAGATGAGGGGGGTAATACTGCTGCTTCCTTTTTACTAAAGACGTCTTCCAAATCTAAGTAGTCACTGCAGATCGTCTCAGCAGATGTGCCTTCTGGGGTGGTTCCAAGGACGTCTCCCTTGGAACCACAAAAAAACACAAGCACTCTCCACTCCCTCTCCCCCTCCCCCCTGGTGCAGTTGCTGTTCCACCAGCCAATAGCACAGACACACAGTCACACACACACACATATCCATTGCTCCCTCTCCTGCATCCTCTCTTGCCCACAGGGCGCCAAGGACTACAGCCCATATAATATTACTGTGCTGCCATGAAAGACTGCCCCAATCGATCCTGGAATGCGTTGCTCTTTCTTATGAATATGTGCTGGACGGCACTCCCTAGCCGCCCAATGTATATGCCGCAAAGTTTTGACCCTTACAGCTCTCCACCACTCTGTCTGACTCCTTCCCCTCCTTCAAAGTTAAATGAGAGCCTCTGGATTTCCAAGTCCCCTCCCATGCCGCTCTCTGCAAGTCTTGACACACACACCCCTCTGGCAGTTTGCACATGTGCAGAGCCTAGGAGCTCGCCCGTGCATGTGCACTGCTCAAAACAAGGTTCAGAGGAATGGAGCAGCTTGAAACAGCCACGTCGGCCTCTGAACGTGTGGCCACAACCGGCGGTGAGTTGGAGCCAGGAGGGACACCAGGAGGGGGCATTGCCCCATCCATCCTAGGGGTGGCGCCGCGCCTGCTCAAGACACAATTCGACTTCACACTTCTGGGGGGTTCTGGGAGCCCACTGAAGTATGAAGTCCCTTTGTGTCTTGAGGCCTCCAGAACCCAGCTGTGGACCTCAATAGCAACTGATCTCACCACATCAGAATGCAATATTCACCCCCCAGCACTGCATTTCGAGAACCAGTGGGATTTCAGGCTCCAGTGGGGTTCTGACATATGAAGATTACCATAGTTTGAAGTCCCAGTGCATCTGGAGGCCTCCAGAATCTCAGCCGTGGGACCTCAACAGTGGCTGACCTCAACTGCAACACAAGAGGATTCCAGATAATGGTAAGTGATGGCATAGAGATTGGAAGGGCCTGAAACCTCTTCTTTGGGGGGAGGTCCACAAGGGGGCAAAATTAAAAGCGTAATTTTCTGTGTCCAAAAATAAAACATCTCACTAACTTGCTTCTTTTTTCCCCTCCAGTTTGTCTGATATTTGGCCAGATTTCCTTGCCTCACTCTCCTTGTGGACCGTGGAGAAACTAGTAGGTAAGAGCCTGGCAGAAGAATAGGCTGCAGACAACAACGGAGTCCTCCCTTCCCCAGTCACCTTCCTCTTCTCATGCACCAAAACAAAACCCTTTCCCTTCTATTTCTCCTCTATCCTTTCCTTCTCTTCCCCTTTATCTCTTCTGATTCAGCTTGTCACAGGACAAGAAGATAACTCAGTCCTCCCAGTTCTCCAAGCCAGAAGGAAGGCTTGTCCCAAAGCCTACACCTTCAGAAGACTACAGGTGGCCAAGGAGGGTACGGAAATCAAGGATTCGAGGGTTCAGGATAAAGGTAGGCGATGACAACATGATCTGTTTTTTTTACATTGCTAGGGTTAATTTGGACATGGTGGGAGAGTGACAGTGGATGGGACACCAGACAGAGGGCTATCTATCCCCCAGTGGCAGAGCTTCATGCATCAGCAAGGAGTTCCCAGGGTTAACTATTTGAATGTCCCTCCAATGTTAACCCTGGGAACTCCTTGCTGCTGGGTTAAGTCACGCCACTGGCTTAACCGTTGGTTAGGCTCTGCGTACCATTGGTTTGGCTCTGCCTACCATTGGCTTGGCCCTGCCCACTTCTGGTCCCACCAGCCTTAGAGCCCACCAGCTGCCACTAGGATCAGGTGTTGTATGTGGCTTTTAGCCAGGAATGGTCCTGGACCCCATGCTGCCTTAATGGTCCTGTCTCTCACTTCATTGCACCTGAGTCTCAGCATCTGAATTGCAGCTGCTCCTCAGAATCTCAGCAGCCAGGACTGCAGAGCACCAGTCAATCATGAAGTAGGAGAGGCTTGTGTACATGTGCGTGCACCGGAGCTCTTTGCCATATGAAGATTTTAGTACGTGGGTCTTGGGTTTGGGAACTTTGCCCACCCCGTACTACACTGTTCCCGCAGTCAGTGGGTTCTACTTGTACAATCACTTCTCTGCAAGAACAGGCTTGTTGCAGGCTGTGCAATCTGACCCACCCTCAGATTGTCACTCGTAAATGTTAGTCTTTTTCTCTCTCTTAAGAAAGTGTGCATACACTTCCCCATTCAGCAGACTGAGCAGAACCATTATTAACCTGCATTTTGCTAAGCTGCGAAACCCCATATCCATTGTGAACATGGATTCCCAAAGTTTGAAGTTTTCCCTGATAGGAAACAATTTGGGGAGTCCAAATTAAATGAAAATTTAGTGGGGGATGAGTCTAATGTAGAGCTGAAATGGGCATCTGAGTAAACAAGCAAACCCATTGAAACCATGGCACTCAAACTCACCACAGTAAGGCTGAATACCATTGATTGCTCACACCATGCCGATGAGCTGCCTGCCCATCAGTATTGCTATTTCTAACACCCACCCCCAAATTACCCTGGGATCATAAGGAGGCTCCAAGCATCAGGAGGAATAGGGGATGCACTGGGTTGCTGAAACAAACTGAGCAGATGCACCTGTGCAGTGGGCTTTATGGAAATGTAGTTTGTAAGGCGACTCCTTGTGGATGATCTTTTGGACTACATGTCCCAGAATGCTGTGCACCATGACCTCCAATTGGAGAGAGGTCACCAATTACCTTTGACCTCCCCCCAATTGAGGAGATACTAAATCGAATGACAAAGGATGCCAATTGGATACAAATAGACATGACAACAACATGAATTCTGATGGAAGTAATGGGCTTTGTGAATGCCAATAGTCCTTAATTGTCAGTAAACCAATAAAATGTCAGATGCTTATCTGAAACAAAGGGGTTGGGGAGGATCTGAAATGCCAAAGAAGGGGACTGGGGAAGAAGCCAGGAACAAACCTATTGCATCCATGGTACTTGAATGTGCCATAAGTTTTAGAAAAGGCCAGGGAGCTGGGCAGTGAGGAATCCAAAGAGAGGAAATGGAAAGACAGGGACAGGGGCTGTGTTTTATATTTGTATTGATGTTTTTACTGCTTGTTGAACACTGTCCTGAGATGCCATTGGGCAGAAGGGACAGGTTATACATGCTGACAAATAAATAAATAAATAAATATTCCATCAAGCCCCCTCCTCTTGTCTCTCCATTTCTTCTCACTTTGCCCCCCTCATCCTGCCCTTTTCTAGTTCCTTCTCCCATCTTTCCCCCGCTCCCCTTCATGTTCTATCTATTGGTTTCCAAAAGTCATTGGAATTTTTTGCCATAATTTTGCCATAATTCTTTGTCATCTGATTTAGTATGTCCCCAATTGCATGGAGGTCAAAGATAACTAGTGACCTCCCTTAAATTGGAGGGCATGGTATACAGCATTCTGGGAGATGTAGTTCACAAGAAATCTTTTCAGCCACAAAGAGTATTCTGATGAACTACATTTCCCTAAAGCCGATTGCATAGGTTTATCTGCTCAGTAGACCTGCCTTTTTGTTTTAGATGCTAAACCTGGGCGTCCCTCATCTCTGGATCCTGTCCCTTTGAGCTTCACCACCACCACCTCCCAGAATTCCCTGGGGTGGTTCTGCCATTGCCTGTAGCCCTGCTGTAGCCCCCAGATAATTTGGGGTGAGTGAATTTCTACACATGGGGGATCTCTGCAATGTTGAATATAATTGCAGGAATTACTCACAAGTAGACAATCTGCCACTCATTCCAGCTCTAGTCTAATGCTATCCCCCAGAAATACTCCTAATTTTTGGTGTGGGTGTGTGTGTGTGTGTGTGTGTGTGTGTGTGTGTCCCATTCACCCAATAATGACACCCCTGTCTTGTGGCAATTCTTGAGCCCTCACTCCCCACCTCCCACCAAAATACAAACAAATAAACAAGAAAACAAAACATGGCCCCCATGAATAACCCAGAAATAACAAAGTGACAGTGAGTGAGAATCTGGCTGTGAGAATCACTGGACTAACATACAAACGTGCAGGCCTATAATGCAGGACGTCCTGGCCCCAAAAAGGCATATTATATTTAACTGAACATAAAAAAATGGATTATGCTAACATTTCCATTTTTTTCTAGACAGAGGCCTAGAAGGTGGAGACCTTTTTATGTTAAGAGGGGGACCACACATCCTGTTGTGCACAGGGCCCCAACTTCCCCGAAACTGGAACTGTTGAGAGGAAGTTAATTTTTTCTTTCTTAAATTTGATTTTCATTTTTCTTGTAGAGGATAGTATTTCAGATACCATCACAACTAAGGGAAGTTGAGAATAAACTGAGATTTTTTTTACTGCAGATAATTCTCAACATCCTTCAAATATTGCTGAAGAAGGTACTGGGATACCCGAGGCATTCTCAGCCATATGTGAGTTTCTTGAAGTCTCTCTTGAACCTCAGATGTTGTGTGAGGTCTGCAACCCTCACATCCAGCAGGCAATTGCAGTCTAATGACTGCATTAGAAAGATTGGCAAATAGTGTGGGTTAGAGCACTGCAGCAATTTAATATAAGTGTAATAAAAGCATGGATCGGTGCTTCTCTCAAGACTTGAATTCCAAACAGAAATATATCAGAGAAATTCAATACTAATAAAGCAGGATTTCTACATATTGATTGAATGTGACCTTCAGGATGATGACAAAAAGTCAAATGAGGCTTCCTAATAGCCAGTATATATTTAGGGGAGTACACTGCATTAGCTCTAGAGAATGCCCTGGGACAAAGCTTCTCTCCTTTCCCACCCATTATAAGATTAAAGGGTAGAAACAATCCTACTACCCTAAAAGATACAACTTACTAGTCTTCATCACAGAGATATAAGCCAACTTCACTGTTTTTCTGAAGATTTCCCCCTACACAGGAGAATCTTCCGGTGCCACAGCAGTTTCCTCGCCTCTGGAATGGGGGTTCTAAAGAAATATGGTTGGAGTGTTGCTGGATAGAGGTGATGCGGCAGGAGCCTTTACCGCTCCGCAATTCCATTCCATTCCTAAAACTCGACATCCGACGTTGCGCCTCACGGAATTCAGCTCGGACCCTCCGTTATTCTGCATTTGCCGCTACAAGAATCCACAGATGCGGCATTTATGTGCTTTATTGCTTTTTCCGATCGTCATCGTTGTCGCGTACAATCAGCGGCCTTTTTCCGCCTTCCGCCAATTTAATATATGAGAGACAGTCATGAGCGTTTATTGCGGTTCCGTGAAGGGAGTATGCTGCTGCGTTGCTGCACATGTATGTGCTGTGCTGACTGCTGGTGTTGTGTTGTCCCTCTGTGCCGCAATCATTGACCATTCTTCTCAAATGCATACATGCACATGTTCTGAGTGGAAGTTCAAGGAACGGTCTTTTTATTTAATGGTAAATTGATCTTTTATGTAAACATAAATTGACCTCCAAACTAAAGTTTTTTGAGCAAAACTCCTGGTGGGAGTTTAAGGTGACCTGTATATTGGCTGACTGAGTCATTTTTTACATCATTGGACCGGTACAGAAAGTTGAAGGAATGAAGCCCTTGCAGAAGAGTTTGTTACAAGACTCATTCCGCACACTTCCTCAGTCTAGAAGAAGTCAGAACGCTGTAGTTCACAACTCCTGCAAAATCAGTATGGCATGGTGGCATAGTTGTTAAGGTTCCTGCTTGCTAGGGATGGGTGAACACGGTTTGGAAGTTCGGAGTTCGGCCCGAACTCGGCCTGTTCGGATGACCGAACACGAACATGAATGCGAACATACCGAACGAACTGAACACCGAACGGCAAAATGGCCAAACAGTTCGGTCAGTTCGGATAGCGTTCGGGTGGCAAAAAAAGGTTCACTGGAAGGTCAAACATGGCAGGGAGGTGTCAGTCACTGAGGAGCAGACTTCCAGGCACAAGGGATGGAGAGGCTTGCAAGAAACGAAACTAATTATCTGCCTCCCCCCTTCCCAACACCTTCTGAGCTAGTCACTGTTCCTGAACAGCAGGTGTTGAGTAGAATTTTAAGATTGCTTTAAGTTTCATTTCAGTTTTGTACTGAAATGAAACTTAAAAACTGAAACCTTGTGTTATGCATTTCACTGTACAGACTCATTGAGTATGTATGTATTCAGTTCACTACAAACTCCTCTTCTGTTTGTGATTCCCCTGCATCCCATATATATGGGATGTATATATATCCATATAAATCCATATATATATCTATGTATGAATATGGATATGGGATGGGGGGGATAGATAGATAGATAGATAGATAGATAGATAGATAGATAGTTGTAGGAGTTAGCTTAGCGATAGAGATAGCGTTAGTGATTTAGTTTTAGTGTTTGTAGGAATAGGCCTGTGTACTTTTTAGATAATCCATTTAGTTCATAGCATTTAGAATAGTTAATAGCAGTTAGATTTAGTGTAGATAGATACATATAATATTAGATAAAAAACCAAATAAAAAACCAAAAGAAAACCATATAACACCCAATAAAAAACCAAAAAACCATATAAAAAACAAAAAAACACCCATAATAACATTTCCCGAACGGCCAAACGACCGAACCGAACATCCGAACGGCCTAACCGAATGGCCTGTTTGGACGACTGAACCGAACAGCCGAACCCAAACTCGGAGAACTAACCAAACGGATGAACGGAACACTGCCGAACCGAACGCAGCCGAACCCAACGGCCGAACCCGAACCGCGATCTGTTCGCCCATCCCTGCTGCTTGCTGTACAATTTGAACTTATCCTTTCACAGGTTCGAATCCCCACTGTTCCATGTCACTTTTAAAATATTTTTTTTACTTTTACATTACTATTGTTATATGTTAATCATAAAATTATTGCTGTGTTCTGTTATTGTGACACAACGAGCAGTGTCCCCTCCTTCCCCCTCTAGGCACTCAGAGTCACAGCACAGCTGAGAGATGAGCTGAGTGAATTTGAATTTGAATTTTTATTAAGGCACTAGCTCTCGCCTTGGCCCCGAAACAAATAAACCGAACCAGAAAACAGTAAAACAATAAAAGAATAAAACAACCAAAATTATCACAATTCAATAAGAGCAATTACCAGAAATAGATACATATAATCATATTCAGTTAAATAATAACTCGTCCAATCCTCCTCCCCAACAGCAATTAGTAACTCTGAAACATATCCTCCCACATTCTTTAGCCTCTCAGACTTCTGATAGCATTTTATCCCTTAGCCTCATGGCTAAGAAAATAAATGAGGCAACAGCTCTCATTATAACTTCCCCCTTAGTAGCGAGCATAAGTCTCAGTTTGCCCACCTCTGTACTTTGGGTATTTCCCTCAAATAATGGATCTATCCAAGTAGCTCTTATTTCTTGGTGCACAGGACAATCTAACAAAACATGCTTTAGATCCTCAATTTCCCAATTCCCACAGAAGCAAAATCATCGCCTCTGTGGTATATTGTTATACCTCCCTAATACCATGGCCGATGGGAAAAGGTTGAAGCGTAAAAGTGTAAAATTCCACCTGGAAGTAAGGTCTTCCAATTTATCCAAGTAACTCTCGAAGCCATGCTGCAGTTTAAACGGCTGCAACCAGGGAGCTACTTTCCATGTTTGAATCGCTGCCATATCCTTTTGTTTGGCAACGTCCATCATTCTACACCTTACTATCTTCTGCTGCTGCCCCATGTCCTTCCCTCCCAAAAAGGAAAAGGAGAGACCACGCTTCCCCAGATCAACAGCAACCTTCTTTATCCATGGATATTGTACAGCTCCCACGTTCCATGAGCTGAGTGAATGACATTCATCTGCATCACTGAAAGTTTGCCTTCTTTAGTGTTCCATGACTGCTTTTTTTATAGCATTAAACCTGTGTATGTGGTCACACTCGGAGACCTGAATGATAAAGACATGAATGATACATACAGTGCTTTGTATGTTGTTGAGTCAGTCCACAATTACTATTTCTTGTTTAGTTGTTAACTTAAAACAAGAATGATCACTCTGGATCTCTACTGCTTTTACTGAAGTGTGCTGCGCCGCCCGAGACTGTCCCCTCCCATGCTCCCACCATATAGACAGAGACGGCTTAAAGAAATTCTGTCACAGTCAATGTGAACAGACTTGAACTTTAAACTCAATTAGAGCCAACTTACCAATCATTAGTAGGCGCTCCATCGCTGCTGCATGAATGACAGGGGGCGTGGTTTCTTGCCGTGCTGACAGCGGCGCACGTTGCCCTTTGTTTACCTAGCAGAAGCCATTGAAAAAGCCAGCGTTCACTCCAGGAAAGCCATTGTCACTGTTGGCAAATCTCACACCAACACAAAAGCAGCAAGCAGCAAATTTAAATGGGACCATTCACACAGCTGTTGGCAAGCGGTCGCTCCCTCCCTTCCACTATGTTCTGTATTTAAAGGTTTAAGATTCCTACTACACCACTTGCTTGAAAACTAGAACATTTTCATACAGTGCATGCGTAGCAAAAGCCTTACTCCGGTTATGAGAAGTATTTTCAACCCCTTTCCTAACCATGAACTAATTATTACATCATCACTCCGGTTATTATGATTTTTTTTGGATAAGTTTTAAAAACTTATAAGTTTTAAAATTTATTCAAAAACTTTTGAATAAGTTTTAAAAATTAAAACACTCTCAGGATCCCATCCATGCATGCATATGAAGTCTGAAGTCATGCATAGTCAATAGGACATGGTAGCATAGTGGTTTAGGTTCCCTGCTTGCATTCTGTAGTTTTCGTTCCGGCGTTTCTAATCTGCAGGGGTGCGTGTTACATTTATAAATTTTTTCAGACTTTTATATTACACAGTCATTGCCTATTAATTCTCTATTAATCTTAAAATCATTGCTGTTGTGTTGCTCATGTAACATACTTTGTAATCAAAACAAATATGCTTTCATTAGTCAACACAGACCTGAGGAGAGGCTGTGTGCGTCCTATTTTTACTCTACTACAAGTTTCATTTATAGTTTAATTTATCAGACTTCTCTGCAGTAGCTAACTTTTAATCTGCTATTCAAAAACAGTACACAGCCCAGCAGCAGCACTCCTCCACTGAGTCCTGCCTCCTGCTGCATGACTTGCTGTGTGCTGAGACTCTGAGTCTCTGAGTGACTGTTTGATTGCTTGTGAAGTTGCGAGCAGACGTGCTGGTGGGCTGAGCGGCAACCGGCAAGAGATAGGGAGAGGGTTGTGTGGTGCCCGGTCTTGCTGGCTGGCTGTTCCTGGGGGACACTTTCTTTTTTCACTCACACACCCGCTGCCACGTCTACCTCTTTGTTATGTTAACAGTTAACACTAAACAGCTAACTGCAGTAACTAGGGTTGGGACGGAGTGAATGTGAACTCCCATCCCCTCAAAGAGAATGCTGCTGAAGTAATTGTCTGCCACTGGCAGTGGCTGTCTGCTCCTCCTGGCTGGGGGTTGGGGGATACTTTCTTTTTTCACTCATTGACTGACCCAGCCACACAACCCACCTGTTAATTGTTTTAAGAAATTTATCGAAATTTATTTATTGAATATAGCCATCCTCCGCATCTCTAGTGCTTTTACTGAGGCGCGCTGCACCACCCGAGACCGTCCCATGCTCCCACTCCCACCAGATAGACAGAGACGGCTTAAAGCTGTCACTATTAGCCAGATGGACCCGCCCCATCTCGGCCACATGGGTCATTTAATTAGGAACGGACGCACACGAATAAAAACAGTCCTTCCCTATGACTGACAGCCACAGGCATTTAACACAGGGAGGCAGGCTTTATTTCACATTGGCCATGTGGTGCGTGTTTTCATGTCAAATCTATCTCAATTCAAAACTGACAGAATGTCTTTGGCAGGGTTTGCTTCATTGCTTGACGGACTTATTCGAATTGGTAAGTTAAATACAATTTTTTAAATGTGATCTCTCACTGTATTCCATGCTTTACATTAGTAGGGCTTTTGTCATTAATAGTGCATTGATATGTTTTATTTTTCAATCCCATTACAGGGGAAATTCTGGTGGACATAGCTTTGGCTATTTGGTCCACAGTATGGGACACTGTGGATGAAGTGCAAAACATAATCTCCATACAGCAGAAAATTGGTAAGGATTTCTTTAAGATCCATAGTTACTAGTACCCTTGTGAATAGTGGTGCCCTAAAAAAACAAAACTTGGCTGCTGTTCAAGAATGCATACACTAACTGTATTCCATTCTTACAGAACAACAACTAGAGGAACAGACCGAATTGGTCCAAAATTTGAGGGAGGACAATCAAGCCCTTCGTGTCTCTATTAAATAGTTTGTTTTTCACATATGTGCATTTTTGCTCATTATTTAGCTTTCTGTCTGACTTGTACATGTAGTATCCTACTCATTTGAAAATGTTCCCATTTCCAATCCCTCCCTGACGTACTCCTGTCCTGTTGCTCACACCACACTCACCACCACTGAAGTGACCAAACACACAAGTGACACAACCCTATCTGCAGCAGCTGATCCCTTGCTACGAAAGTCTAATATGTTCACCAGGGAATGAGAGCAGATAGAATATTTACCAACGGATCATAAATAATTCTCCAGGCACCTCAAGGCCATTTTGCAATCATTCCATCCATACAGCAGTGGGTTGATTCATTCCCTTATGTTGACTGGGGCTGCCACTGCCAGCCCCAAAACAGTAAGAAGTTACATTCCCCAAACATACGTGAACCCATCTTCCAGCATATTTTCCAACCCTTTCCTAAACACAGCTATACAAATACAACTTGACTTCCCCTGACCACATCATCTGGCACTGTCTGTCAGCCAATTGTACCATCATTTAATTGTGCGATGGGACTCAACTTTTTAAAAAAAAAATGTACTACCCCATGCCAATTAGTTTAATTTGGTGTCCCCTACATGATATTTACTCTCAAGAGTAAATTTACTCTCAAGATATTTACTCTCGCCTGGCCCCAAGCCTTCTAACATTTCGGCGGAACTATAAGACCTGGCTGTTTGCCCAGGCCTTTGGGGGAGGGTAGGGAGGTTTTTTTTTTAATCCCCTACCCATTTGTTTTGTCTAGCCCTGTTAATATTTATATTGAATATTTGATTGTTTTTATCTGAATTTTAATGTATTTTATTGTTTTAATTGTTTTATGTTGTGAGCCGCCCCGGGCTGCGTTGCAGGAGGGGCGGGATATAAATTTGTTTAAATAAAAATAAATAAATAAATAAGAGACATTTTTGAGAGTAAATAACTGTTCCCTTAATTTATTTGGTCCACAACGCTCATGATTGTATAAACTTCTATCATATCCCTCTCCGATCATGTGTGCCTCACTCTCTTCTCAAATGTAATGAATCCAAACCAATTGAATGTCTCTTCATATGTGGAGGCACTCACATCACAGGTCAACTGAGAAAATGACTCCTGCATCAAAACACACACACCCAGCATACTTACCTCTTTCTTATGGTACTAGGTAGCTAGGGAATGTCTGTGAACTTAGCAGTCATCTCCCTATTTTTTTTGGTTATCAAATTCCATATTCCATTTACCACCAACTGGCTATACAGGCTTTATTGCATGCTGCACAATGGGCTGTTGAGCTAGTTTTAATTTACAATGTATCTCAATGCAAAAATAGCACAGTGGCATTGATTTTTAATAGTTAATGTATATGCTTTATTTTCAAATCCCTCCCAGCAGCCAGCACTAACAAAATGGGTTACTTTTTAAAGCTAAAAACTAGGAGCTACAGAATGCACTGTTATCACAGCTGCAGTATGATTGTATATCTTTGCCATACCACATTATTATGAGTGACTCCTCTAACTCATGTCACACCACCAGTCCACCACCCCACCCCCATTTGTGTTCAAATTTCTTTTATTAACTAGAAAATATTGTGTCCAGTGTATGATCAGTAATTGAAAGACGATAAAGCACATACAGGAATGAATACCAAATTATTTTTATTCAATGTAGGTACTTATATGTACTACAGGTTGGTAGCTGTGGCAATCAATTTGGTTGCAAATCCAAATTGTTTTATTCTCCAAAGGAAGGCAAAACCAACTGTTCACATCAAATTAAAAACCCACTACTGGCTTGTGGGGAAAACTTGATTGTGGCTGGAAAATTCCTTTATGACTCCATATGAAAATGGCAATTGGATCATTACTCGATCCCTGAAGAATACTGGCAGTGCCTACAAATTGACTGTGTGTACCTGTTGCGTGTTCCTGTCATGATTTGATCCATTTTCCTGAAAAAAACACATTTAAAAAGGCATACTTCTTGTTCAGTTTGTATTTTTGATTTTTAATAGAGAATTTGAAGGAACACTTTTTATAAAAATCCTAGCTATCACATATTATATAAATGTTTACATATCGATCAAAGATAAGTAGCATACTTGTGCGTGTACATGTATGCTACTTGTACATGTACAAGTACGTGTACACATACTGTACTGTACAAGTATGTGTACAGTATGGATCTGTACACAGATCTGTACTTGTACATGAATCTGTACTTGTACTGTACATGTACAAGTATGTGTACACATTGTACGTGTACACATACTTGTACGTGTACATAGGCCATATGTATCAGTTTTTTAAAAACACACTATTTCCCTGATGCACACAACATACTGAGTGCATGCATTTCCAAATGGACCAAATCATGCGATTCCCAAGTCCAGTTTGCCTATGTGTCATTCCATTGAGGCCATGACCGCACAGCATCCATGGCTTTTGGAATCATTGGTGGGTGCTGCTAAACTGAAAAATAGATCCATGCTGCAGAGTTCTGCCTCTGCGATCTGTTCCCACAAGTTCTGAAAACTGTGTGTGTGAAACAGAAAATGACAGCACAAATTAATCACTGACTACACAATCACTACTACGCAATCAAAGACAGCAGAATCACTGACACTTTATTACAGCAATACAACCTTTGCTTCTCACAAGTGGACACTGGCCAAGCTTACCTCCTCACTCAGTGCTCTTGTATACCTTCCAAGATTTCGTCTGGGTGGTCATAACCTTTTTTCTGGTTATGCACTTCATTATTTCCTCATATGTGACTTGCAGGAAATCCTTAGTAATTTTAGGTAGGAATGACCTGTTCATTTTAATTAATGTTAGGCACTCAAGATTTAAACTGGAAAGACTAGTTCTTTTATTACCTACAGTTGCGCCCTCACAGCTGAATAAATGTTCTGATGGGACACTGCTGGCAGGACAACCAAGGAGTGTGATTGCCAAACTGTAGAGTGCTGGCCAAGTGTCTCTTTTTTCTGCCCAGTAAATGAGTGGATCGTTATTCATGCCAACCACACCATCCGACGACAGGTACTGGTCGTACATGTCTTCGGTTGCAGCGAGTCTTATTGATCAGTGACGATGGTGAAGCGGATCAACTCTTCTTGGTCGTCGAGTGCAATTCTGTGCAAGGAGGCCATACTTTTCAAAATTTGACCACATCGAAGAAGCCTGAGGCTGTTGAGTGTTATCTTCTAAAACACTCTCTGCTTCATCCTCTTCAGATTCATCATGCGTGTTGTTGACATGCTCTCCTACCATCTGCGCAGTGATTTCTTCATGAGCAGTGGTAGAGGATTCTCCTCCTCCCCCAAGACCTTCTTAACCTTCTTGAAACGTGGGTCCAGAGATGTTGCCATCCAGTACAACAAATCTTTACCAATCTTCTCAAACTGGGTGCTCTGGTGGATAATGTTACCCAAGATAATCACAAGACGTTTACCATCCACCTGCTGACGATCAAAGGAGGTAGCAATGTCTTTGACTTGGCTCCGTAATAATACAAGTGAGGCCAAGCTCTGGCTGATTGTCACATCGGCCTTGCTCATGAACTCAGTCATGGCCTGAAAGGGCTCCAGCAGAATAATGAGATTTTCTATTACGTTCCACTGTCTGAGATTTATCTGCATATCTGAGGCTTCTTTTACAGATTTTGCGGCCACAGCAAAGAAAGCCTCAATTGCAAGTGTTTGTGAATGCAGTCTCTTCAGCATATGATATGTGGAGTTCCACCGCGTGCAGACATCAATAGAGAAGAAATGAAGTGGAAGGTTTGTCTCCTTCTGGATCCTCCATAGCTCGTGGTGCGATATTGCCGATCTACAAAAGTGTGCCACCAATTTCTTTGCACACTCTACTGTGTCCTTAATCAATGGATCTGCTTCAAGAAATTTCTTTGCCACAAGATGCAGTGAATGGACCATGAAGGATACATTTTGGAAACCGGCATCTGAAATGCCTTTCACTATATCTGCCCCATTGTCTGAAACAACGCACCCAACAGAGAGAGGAAGGGGCTGCAACCACTGCTGTGTCAGTTGTAACAATTTTTCCCAGATGTTTTCAGCACTGTGTGTCTCAGGAAAGTGCTCCAAAGCAAGTATGGCTTGCTGCCTCACCAGTCTATTCTTGGGGTCACGATGAATCCAGTGGCCAGTAACGGACAGGTACTCCATCTGCTGTGCATTGGTCCACATGTCTGTTGTAATGTGCACAACATTGCCCTCACAGTCACGCATAGCATCTGATACTGCATTGCATGATGCCACATAGAGTTTAGGAATAGTGTTTGTAGCAAAATAAAATTGTGAGGGTACCTTCCATCGTGGTGCCATTCCCTCCATTAATTCACGGAATCCCTCATTCTCAACAAATGAAAAGGGAAGCATGTTGACTGCAAGCATCTTGGACATCAGTGCAAGGTAGTACTGTGCAGTATGGTGAGATGCTGGTCATTTCATTTGATTTTGCACAGATTCTGGCAATGTTGTCTGATTAGTCGTAGCACTAGTAGTGCTTCTAGATGGATTGGAGGTGCTTGTCGTTCTGCAGTGTGTTCTGCTAGAGACATTGAGAACAGACTTGTGATGGTGCTTCATGTGGCTATGCATGCCTTTTGCTGGTATTATTTTCCTGCAGCAGTATTTGCACTGGACTACAAATTTATTTTCCTCACAGACAATGAAATGTTTCCAGATGTCTAACCTTTGACTTTTCTTGCATCTGCATGGCTGTTGGTGTTTTGGGTGATTGTTCCTTGCTGTGACAATGAAACACTGTCATCATTTGTTGATGTTGAGTGAGCTGGCGAACACACAGGTGTAGAATTTCTAGTAACAGTTCTACTATGAGCCACTGGTGATGGACTGCTGGTGTTGGTTGCTGTTGTGGTGGTGGTGTGGTTGGAGCTGGTTGATTGACTTTTAGACAAACATCTGTTGAACATCGGTGCTATATTTTTCCTTATTCTAGAGTGCAAGGTCAAATCATTTCCTTGACCTCGCTGTTCCACATTTCTCGAGTTGTCAATGTCATCAATCCTGGCTCTTTTGTGTGGTTGGCCAGGCAATTTCGATGGTGCATAACACGGGGTGTATGTTGGATCTTAATAGTCATAGCCATCGGTGTCATCGATAATGCCAACGTCATCTGCGGTGATGTCATCAGTGGTGACATCACTGTCTGAGTCAGCATCACAATGCGCAGCACTCACAGTGGCGTTGTCAGACACACCCAGTAGTACCACCTCACTTTCCAGAGTGTTTTCTATTTCTTCCGCATCTCTCGCTGAAGTAGACAATAGGCACTGGGTGTTGTCACATCAGTGCGTTACTGCCTCCTGCATGCATTTTTGAGATTCATCAGTTGTGCATTTGATTTCGAGCAGAAGCATTTCATTAACATCGTGCTGTGACATCAATTGGCTTTCTGTAGCATTGTCTGATTCTAATGATGATTGTTCTACATTGGACGGTGTGCATTTAGCAAGGTATTCCACCAGTGCCTCATGGAAAGAATGAAGGTAATGGCTTTTAGAACTGACAGGCTGCGGCAATGATATTTTTGCTGGCGAAATAAGCATTGATAGCAGCGACTGAGACAATTCCACAACATCAGACTGCTGTGGGGACTCTGGTCACAACACAAGAGGAGGCTGTGAGTGTGTGGCATATGAAGCAACAGCTGGAGCATCCCGAAAAGTTTTTGGTAATTGTGGTGG
>QEPC01015466.1:372210-391721 GCA_003113815.1 Sphenodon punctatus | reverse complement strand
AATCACAAACAGAAGAGGAGTCTGTAGTGAAATACATACATTACATACTCAATGAGTCTGTACAGTGCATAACACAAAGTTTCAGTTTATGGTTTAAGTTTCATTTCATTACAAAAGTGAAATGAAACTTAAAGCAATCTAAAAATCCCACTCAACGCCTGCTGTTCAGGAACAGTGACTAGCTCAGAAGGTGTTGGGAATGGGGAGGCAGATAATTAGTTTCGTTTCTTGTAAGCCTCTCCACCCCTGGTGCCTGGAAGTCTGTTCCTCAGTGACTGACACCTCCCTGTCATGTTTGATCTTCCAGTGAACCTTTTTTTGCCACCCGAACTCATCCGAACGCGATCTGAACTGACCGAACTGTTCAGCCATTTCTCCGTTCGGTGTTCGGTTTGTTCGGTATATTCACGTTCAGGTTCGGGTTCGAGTTCGGTCATCCGAACAGGCTGAGTTCGGGCCGAACTCCGAACTGCCGAACCGCGTTCACCCATCCCTATTAATTTCCTCCACCTGCAGTATGAAGCTGTCACTGCCTAGTAACAGTTGTTACATTCTTTGTATTATCACCCACTGAATGTTAATATCATTGCCCTCATTGTTGTCATGGGAAAGCTGTGGTTTAGAGAGGATTAGTCATTTGTTGCAAAGATAGTTGAGATTAAGAATAAAATTCAACACTCCCCAGACTCCTATTCTCATGTCCAATTCACCACACATTGAAAATGATGGAGGATTGTGGTCATAGTGATATTACTCTGGATATGTCCTTATCATGTTCCCCTTTGTACCCTCATTGGCAAAAATGAGAGACAGACACAACTTGTTGGAACTTAACTGGGCAGAACCCTTTATTAACAATCACAGGTATCCAATCAACAAAAAAGTCTCCAGTGAAAACAGAACATAGCTCCTAGTGAACTCACTCGGGGCTCTCAAGAAAACCACCTCCAGTCCAGTCCAGGGATTACTTGTAGACCACTAATAGCAAGGAGGGGAGGAGGAAGCATGCTTCACCATTATCTAGGCTGCCCAGCTCAAATAAAGGTGTTACACACTGCCCACCTCCAGGGATGAAATGCCAAGGGACTGCTTGGGTCCGCAAGGCTGCACCTTCACCTCATTTCAATGAGCTGAGTACTACTAATGCTGACCTGGACTACTGCATAAAGAATTATGCACTGAACCTACAAAGGGTGCTACAACTAAAACACCAACCAGCTTGAACATGCCATGCTGGTCGCCAATACAACAGGTTTAGGCACTGGGGGGAAGGCAAAAAATTCCTAAACCTCTCTATCCCAATTGAAAATTGTCATTTTCATTACTGTTATTGCAATAACGAAAATAACAAATAATAATAATAAAAATAGAAACGAAAACAACATTTTGTATTTGAAATAAAGGGAAAACAATGAAAAATGTATTTCTGGCTATAACGTTTTTGATGATTATTCAATTCTGATGAAACGTGGAGAGATTGTATCCCCAATGGAGGGCACTATGTGTACCAATTTTCTAAACAATTAGATAAAGGAAACAGATTTTAGAAGCAATTTAAAGTTGTGATTTTAAGAAATGCTCCATACACATTCATGTCTACAGTGTCTTTATTTTCCATCCAAGTTGCATGAAACCTGGGAATATTATGTCCCTTCACAGGTTTAACACACCTTCCAGTTCTCAGAAGGATTGGATAAATGGTTCTGATGGTATAAGTCATAAGACATTAACTTGAAAATACATTTCCAGCTGTAGCATTTTTATATTCCATCCTGTTTACAAGAACCTTGGCAGGAATGTATCACATACCATCTCTGTTATCTGTGCCAAACTACAGGACAATTTGATATAGGGACCCAATTTTATGAGCAATTGACATTGTCCCCTTGAAGACCATTATTCAGATAAATAGCAGCACATGCAGTACTGGTCAGAGGTAGGCACCTGGCATGGCAGGGGGAGAAAGACTGTAAGAGGGAGGATGAGGAGAAACCCAAAAGATTGGTAGACACATTTACTGTCCCATTACTTCATGCTTCCAGCTTTACAGGACCAATCAGTAATGGCTTCGAGGTGGGCATAGGGGGCGGCCCTCAGGCGGACATAGAAGGAACATAACTGGGACTTTGGGGATAGCATCCCAGAAATCAGGAGACATGGTTTACACATCCAGGCTGGCCAATTATCATCAAAATCACATCCTGCAGCACTGTGACAGAGGACATAAGAGAATCTCTATTGGCACTTTCCTAAACAGATGCTTCTGACTTCCCAGTAACAAGTGGGGAAGAGAAAGTGGGATGGTCACAGCACAGAATGAGGATATTTGGTTGACATTTCTGCTGGCCAATTGGCATCACAAACCGATCTTATACCACAGTCACATGTAAGACATGTGACATTGGCTCCTTCTCTGCATATGCAATGCAGGCATATAACATTGGGACCCTTTATTGCATCTTTCTGATATTTGGTAGAGATGATCATGAAAGTGTGATATACAGTGATGCCAAATTTCATGTACACTGGTTGGACTAAAAAGATGTTACCATCAGACATACATTTAAATGTTAATTGCTTATACCACCAGGACCTGTACTTAATCATTCTGAAAGTTGGAAGACTTAGTAAATATGGGAAGGAGTATAAACTTGCCAAGTTTCATCTAAATTAAATGTGAGGCAAGAAAGTTACAGCTAAGAATGTATATGAAGATTTTTGCAAAATAATATCATTTAATTGCCTATAAAATTGTATTCCTTTATCCAATCTTTTTGAAGTTTGGTACACTTAATGCCTTCCATTGGAGGTACACACCCTTCAAGCTTCCACAAAATATAATGAAAACAAAAATGTTACAGCCCAAAATGTATTTTCAATTGAAACCAATGAAAAATGAAAACAAAAGCAAAAACAAGAACAAAAAATTGATATTTATAAAAACGATCATAACAGATTTAAATAACGAAAATAAAAAAAAAAATGAAAAAGAAATGGGCCCATGGTGCACACCTCTATGGAAAAGTGCAAGCTTTCGGACCTCACAGGGTCCTTCCTCAGGCAAGTAGGAGTCAGGACCACTTGGTACCAACCACTCGGGCCCTCAACACACTCTCTGGAGTACTGGTATGAAATTAAGAAAGCATAAGAGCAGGCTGAATATTCCTAAGTACTTCCTGCCTGCAAGTTCTTTGAATGTTTATTTACTCATAGCTTCAGGAAGGACATTGGTTCAATGCTGGCTTTGTTACTGGGCAGAGAAGGAGGGGGAAGGGAACCTGTGATCAAATGCATCAGCATATGATTTGGAGAGGAACCTATACTGCTTCTTGCTAGGGATGGGCGAACAGAACCGAGTTCGGAAATTTGGTTCGGTTCGGTTTAGTTCAGAAATTCGGTTCGGTTCAGAATTTCAGTTTGGTCGACCAAACTATTCGAGTTCAGTCTGAACTCCGAACATCCAAACAAAGTTCAGAAATTCAAACCCCATTTAACTAAATGGAATATTATCTTTTAGGGATGGGCGAACAGAGCCGAGTTCAGAAATTAAGTTTGATTCAGTTCGGTTTGAAAATTGAGTTCGGTTTGGAAGTATGGTTCGGTCGACCGAACTGGTCGAGTTCGGTCCGAACTCCAAACCACGTTTGCCCATCCCTACTTCTTGCATTGGCCGAAATGAGAGAATGGATTAATAGGGAACTCTTTTTTTATGATATGGCTGGCTAGTCACCCATGATTTATTATTGTAATTAGTCACCCATGTATAAACTGGTGCCCCTGGGTTGTATAGGACTGATGGGGTTTATCTTTCAGAATAAGGGACCATTTGTTTTTGGCTGTTATATTGGCTCTAGATCAATGGTTTTCTTAAAATGAGGCAGGGTGGATGGAGGCAGCCAGTCTCATTCATCCCATCCAGGGGAGCGTTTTTTGGTGCCACCCACATTGGAGCAGGCAGGGAATGTTCTGAGGGCTGCACCAGAGTGAGCTATCCATCCAGGTTTGCCCCAGTAATGGGCATTTAATTGGTGCAAGGTAGTCATTTTGGGCTCCCTGGATTAGGTCTGGGCATTCAGGGAGCAGTACAAACTATCTCGCTCCCCCAGAGTGACACAGTGGTCATGGATCACATGAGGCACAGCAGCTCTGCCTACAGGAACAGAGGCTGCTTTTCAGAAATGACAGCAGGAATGGGGAACAGAGGCCAGGAGTGGTGGTGTGGCAGAACCCAGAGGCACAGAGGTGGGCAGTAAGCATACTGCCCTCTCTACGTCCCTCACCTCCTCCCAGTAGAAATGGCCTGTAAACCCACCACAAGTGCAGCACAAGTGTGGGATGGTGAGCAAGGGAGGGAACATGGTCAGTGGATCCATCCTGTGTAGAGTTTTCATTTTCCCAGGGTGGGTCTGGGGTGGGGCCACATCCAGGGGGCAGAGCCAACCCCAGGGGCAGAGTGAACCCCTAAATTACACACTTACAATATCATGATCAATGGGATAGAACAAGCACGCAGGGTAAAACCAGGCAGTTTTACTCCCTCTCTCTCAAAAAAAAAAAAAAAAAAAAGAGCCAAGTGAGTCCAGTGTGTATGGGGACAAATAGGGCATGTCCTTCTTAGATTGTAAGGCCACTGGGCAGGGTGGATTGTCTCCAATAATGACCAGTAGGTAATTTATAGGCAGGAGTACAGTAGCAGAGAAAACAGAAGTACCTTAACAGGGGCCAAAATGATCTGCATATAGTAAGCATGAAATTTGTTTAGTTCCAAGTTTGGAAGGATGACTATGTGAGATAGGGTATTAAATCATTAATATATAAATGAAAAAGAATAGGGCCCAAAAAATACAACTCTGGCGAACTCCAAAAGATGAGCAAAGCGTACTAAATGAGTCTGTTCACCTGATGTCCTGCTTCCATAGCAATTGGCTACCTGACTTCTTGTTCACCTCTCTGTAGTCTTCTGAAGCGGAACCCAAGGGACGGTTCCTGACCTCATCCTGGTTGAACCTTAAAGTCTGAAGGGAGGACTGAATTAGCTCCATGACTTAAGGTCAAAGGAGGGCAGGAAATGGAAAGCAATAGGCCAAGATGATAGAAAGGAGAAATGTGATAAAGTGAAGTAAGCCAGCAAAGGATAGAAATTGTGTTGCCTTGGAATGCTCTTTAGTCTGGTGTGGTGACAAATGTTCCCTGAAGACAAGAGGTTCTCCTGATTACTCAAGGCCTCACAGGCTGAGGCCACTGTACCTTAGACCTGAAAGAACCTTGCCCAAGGTGGGTCTTGCATCATGACACACAACCTCAAGAAGAGAGAGGGGAGAGTTTCCCCCCCCCCAAGAGCCACCTCCCTCATCCATGCCCACTTCTGGTTTTTTGATGGGGTGGGGTGGAGGAAAGGAAGGACCCTAAGATATAACCCTAGTCCTGGAGAGAGAGAGAGGGGTGGGTGGGACCCCGGACCCCACCCCCCAAGATCCAGCTCCCTCATCCATGCCCATTTCTGGCTCTTTGGGGGAAGGAGGAACCCCAGGATATGACCCTAGTTCTGTATGAAGTCCTGGTCCTGTATGAAGCTGGACATGACCCTGCTCCTGGACACGCAGGCACACAGTCTGAAAAAATAAAAGGAAGAGACGAAAGAAAAGTCAGGTTAGAATGGATAGGTGATTGAATTCGATTATCTTTTTTTCTCAGTGTGTGTGTGTTTCATAACCTAGATATGCAGGCCCCTAAGGCCCCCTATATTGGTACTGAGATGCTGACAGCAGAAGCTGGTCTTAGACAAGTACGCAAAAGGCATTTTAACCCCAATAAACTGCCTTAGAATAATCCTGTACTGTTGGTGCCAGCTAGGTCAATAGAATTTCCCCCCAATGCAGTTTTATTTAAAATAACTTGAGATCATAACAACTTTATTCCATCTTGGGAAAACAGAACTGTTATTGCAGCTAACCTGACCTATCTGCTGGGGGAAAATGTAGGTCCTGCTTTAACTGATAAGGTGGATTATTTGTGCTCAGATATGTACGGGTATCAGCTGAATGTCTTTTTTAAGAATAGAGGGATTGTGGAAAAAACCTTTTGCAAATGGAAATATCTTAAGACCATAGGGGTCTCTATTGACAGAGTTATTCTAGCAAAACCTAGCAACAATTTGGGTCCTCCAATTCCTTTCTCCCCAAGGATTGGGGTGGTTCCAGTTCAGACATCAAATCCCATTTTAGTTTCAACTCAGACACAGGGGGTTAGTGTTCCCCAGGGTAAAGATTCTGATGTTTGTCTACCACCTCCCTTATTGGCTGAACCCTTAGGTTCCTTAGAGCCACATTGTATTAATTCAGTAGGATCAGTGTCGGTAGAGGGACGGGATTTGGTGTGTCATGAAGCCCAGGCCGAGCCTTCTGTGAGATACAAGCAGGGACAGAGGGTGACTGGGGGAGTAGATATTGATTCTGATCTTATGGACCTTGGGGAAGCTAAGGGCGTTATCCCATTAGTTAGCTTACAGGGTAACAATCAAACACCTGGAAATGAGTTGCTTGCAATTCCTAAGTTTCCTATAAAAGTTTCCTCTAGGCAATCTATTGTTGAGGAGGTGAGGGCACTGTTGCTAGATCCCACTGGGACTAGAGATGTCTCAATTATTCATTCTATATATGGGAAGCTGTCAGTACTTGATCAGGATGTTATTGCTCAAAGGTTAGATTGGTTTTGTAAAAATCTAACCCCAGCTGTATTGGAGTATAAAGCCCCGTAGTTTTCGCTTGCTTCTACCCCATATAAACCAGAGCATAATTTAGAGGCTCTGACAGCGGCCCGTTTTCTGGCTCCCTGGGAAGAAGGCTCTCCCCCAAAGAAGTTCACTGCAGCTAGCACTACAGGGCTTCTTTTGGACACATCTTGTGTTGGTGAGGCAGGCTCCCCTGCTGAATTACATAGTTTGGTACATGGAGAACTGACCTCACGACTAGCAGTGGACCAAACTCCTATAAAGTCCTCTGTAATTGTTCCCTGACAAGAGATTGGGAGGATTTCTCCCTCTAATGTTCCTTTTTGTACCCCTTTAGTGGCTATGGTTCCCCCTCTGTGCCCTTCCGACCCTAAGATCTTAGTAAATGGATCAGTATTTAGAATGGTCTCTTGGAATATTTCAGGCCTTAAGGGAAACCTGACTGACCCCGATTGGATTAATTATATCTCCAAATTTGACTGTATTTGCTTACAAGAGACTTGGGAGGATCCAGGGTCTCAGTTTAATTACAAGATAGGGAATTTTAGGATAGAAGCCCATCCTGGTCAAAAGTCGGGCAAGAGGGGAAGGGTGTCCGGGGGTTTGATGATACTGATCAGGGACGCTAAGGTACTCTCCTTTAGCCCTCTCCTGGCAGATAGACCAGAGTATCAGTTAGCTTTATTTGTTCTCACAGATCAGACTGAGTATATCCTATGTAATATCTATATTCCACCGGCGGCTTCACCTTATTATAAAGATGATATATGGTCTTGCTTGGCGGGCTTAATTAATACTCTGAGAGATAAATTCCCCAAAGCCTGTATATTAACTGGAACGCCAGAATCGGTTCTGGTGCTATTGAGGAGGGATTGAGCTCGAAAATGGAGGATGAACTCAGCCCTTATTCTTTACTTCCAACCTGCCACTCTAGGGATGATTGTATTACCAAGCATGGTCAGCTACTTCTATCTCTGACTGATAAAATGGACTTAACCATTATTAATGGTAGAACTCAGGGGGATTTGGAGGACGAATATACCTATATTGGTTTGGCTGGGAATAGTGTGATTGATCTCTGTTTAATAGATATGCTTTACTGGGACAAAGTGAGCCACTTTTCTTCTTTTGCTAGACCTGAAAGTGACCATAAATTATTAGAGCTACAAATTAAGCAATAGGGTCTGGGAGGACTATTTTGGAGCTCTACATAAGGAGGAAAGTATTTCCCGTATAGATCTGGCTCGGAATATTGAGATGATGTCTAATGATTTACCCCCGGAATTGTACTTCCATGAGGAAGAGCTGGAAGATATGATCAGAGCTCTGAAGCAGAGCAAGGCGGCTGGACCAGTTGGATTGTTCCAATATATAAGAAGGGTGAGCATTCGGATCCTGCTAGCTATCGCCCTATCAGTTTACTCTCAGTGGTTGGCAAACTGTATGCTTCCAAGATTGCACATTGGTTGCAGGGCTGGGCAGAGTCTAATGATAAAATTCCAATTGAGCAATTTGGTTTCAGAGCTGATTGTTCTACCATTGACTGTTGCTTTATTGTATCTTATCTAATTGTTAAACACACTAAAATAAGGAAGCGGAAACTCTATCTTGTTTTCATGGACTTTATTAGAGCCTTTGACTCAGTGCCCCGAGATCGTTTATGGTCTAAATTGAGATTTATGGGGATAAATGAAGGGGTTTTATCTCTTCTAACACGGTTTCACAGTAACAATTTAGCTAGAGTGAGAGCTGGTAATAATACACCTCCAAGTGCGCCAATTTATATCAACCGTGATGTTCAGCAGGGTTGTGTTATAGCCCCTACTTTATTTAATCTATATGTGGCAGACCTGATTGATGCTGTTAAGGATCTGAATCCACATCCACCTAAGGTTCAAAACTACCCTTTGTATGCCCTCCAATATGCGGATGACCTTGTTCTCTTCTCGCAGATGGAAAAAGGTCTGCGGGGGGCACTTAGAGCCTTAATTAAGTATTGCCATCTTAATGGTTTTAGTTTAATGGTAATAGTGGTCAATCCAAAATTATGTTGGTAGGTGACATGTCATTGAAGAGGGTATAGAAAATTGAGGACTCTTGCTTTCAAGTAGTACAGTCGTTCAACTATCTGGGGGTGGTTTTCACTGACAGAAGGTCTTGGGAGAAACACATAAAATATAGAGTATCCCTGGCCACAAGAGCAGCAGGTAGCTTGGTGAAAGCGGCTATTCTCTCAAAGGGGGAATCTATGTCTACCATTCTGGAAACTTACTCCCAGAAGATTCATTCTATGTTAATGTATGGTCTTGAGTTTATTCCCTTCCCGGACCTATTGGTGTTGGAAAGGTTTCAGAACCAGTTTTTGTGGAGACTTCTTAGAGTAAACAATAGTGTCCCAGGCTCTGTCCTGAGGGCAGAAACTGACTCTTTACTTATTGCTCATTTTGTAATGCGGGCCATTCTGCGATACTGGTAGAAGGTCAAAAATCTCCAGCGTTCCACTTTAATAGCACAATGTGCTTTAGAAGACCCAGCTCATTCTGGGGCTAGATTATATCCCTGGGTGAAATATCTAATCACCCAGTTATCATACTTGGGGTTTTCTCCGGCCCCTTTTTTTGGGAAATCATTAGTATCTGCCAAAAAAGAGCTTGATACCCGGACAAGAGATATTGCAATCCAGCAAGACTTTGCCGCGCCGAGATCGTGGAAAGTAGCCCCTACCTATTGGGAAATTAAATCAAACTATACTATGGAACCGTATTCAGATCTCCTTATTAGTCCTACCCTGAGAAGGAATATTACCTTATGCAGATTTGCTTTAATTGATACTATGGTAGTGGAAGGCCATATTGCTGGCACACCCTATGAGGCACGGTTATGTTCTTGCTCTACGTGCCTGGTGGAAACGGTTGTACACTTTGTTATACAATATCCGTACTATCAGAAACTAAGAGAAACTTGGCTATCCACTTTGCTAGAACCTTTCCTGTTAACTGCAGACTTTCAAAGATTAAATCATTTATTAAAGTTAACGTCAGTAGACTCTTTGACTGCTGTGGCAATCTTCATTAGTTTGGCCTCCGCATAACAATTCATTGAGGAGCAAATATGTTACACCTTTACTGGTGGGGAAAGAGCACTGGGATATTAACTGGAAACTGTCATATTTACTGGCTAATACAAATTTGACTATCACCAGGTCCGTTGCATATTTTGCATGGCAAGCAGAACTAAGAAAGAAAAAGGCTCAATGAATTTGAACAAGGTAGGCAGAGCCTGGAGATTCCTAAGGCTGAAATGTGTTTATTTTTGTGTATCCATCAAGCTAGGGCACCTTTACGGGAGCTTTGCATTTAATGCATGATTTGGGTATGCTCTTCCACCCAAGCTCCCACTACGGCTAATATGGACTTTCCTTGTAAACCGCAACTGGTTGGCTATAGTAATGAGGCCAACACTAAGCTAATGCAGGGGCCAAATGCTGCCACCATAAACCCCGGGAAGGGTAAGGCAATATATTGTAAAGAGGATATTTTAAAACCAATACAGGGGCCAAATGCCGCCACCATACACCCCGGGAAGGGTAAGGCAATATATTGTGATGTAACTAAAAAAAAATTTTTTTTTATTTTTTATTTTTTTCCCTGCATGGTTCAGATACCTTTGTGCATTATCCTTGTTATGTTTTAAATCCTGTGTTTACAAGTAATTTATTGTACCTGTTTACTTTTGCTATGGCCTATGGCCAAACAAATTAATAACTACTACTACTACATTAGTTTGGCTACTAAAAGAAGGAAAGTTGTTTGACAACATTTAAATACATTATGGTAAGTTAGGATGGTCTGATCAGTATTATATTACTGCCTTAAGGAATGTTCCAGTTGATAGCTATGTACCTAATTGAATCCTCTGTTTTCCTGTTATTATTGATTGTGAATTGCTGGTTCTTTCGGTTAGCTTTTGAGTTGACATATGCCCCCTTTTATAATCAATTACTGAGATCTTGAATGTTGAGGCTGTTTTGTATCATTCTGTTTCCTCAATTTTCTGTCTTATAGTGACCTTATTGACCTATTTTTATACTGATAATGTAAATTTGTAAATTGTTTTATGTTTGCTCTGGATATGGTGGAAGCTGATTCCATAATAAACTAAACTAAACACTGGGAAAGGCCCTAGTCCTGTATGAAGTCCTGGTCCTGGATGAAGCTGGATGTGACCCTGCTCCTGGACAAAGTTCCCAGGCATGCAGTCTGCAAAAATAAAAGGAAGAGACAGAAGAAAAGTCAGGTTAGTGACCTGGCCAGAGTGACTCCATGGCATTACCAGATCAGGTTTCACAGCAGGATTCAGCATTGCAGCAATCTTCCTCAGTCAAGACTGAATGTAGAAGGGAAGGAACAGGTGGCTGGAGCAGGTTTCATTGCAGGCATCCTCAGTCAAGGCTGAATGTAGAACGTATAGGCGATTGAATTTGATTATCTTTTTTTCTCAGTGTATGTGTGTGTCATAATCTGGGGGGTGGGGAAAGGAGAAGAAGAGGGTGTTAGTATTTAAATGCATGGGTCAACTCATTGCAGAGGGAGAAGAAGAGGAGGTGGGAGGAAGGGACATGGTAGAGAAACAGCATTACCAGAGCAAGTTTAATGGCAGGCATCGGCATTGCAGGCTTCCTCAATCAAGGATGAATGTACTTTGTCTTGTTGATACTGCCTAGATGAACTCATTTGCAATAGTAGGAAGGCTGATCTCCTGAGAGAGGTGTTTATGGCCATGTAGAAGGGCCAGGTGATTGCGCCTGGTTTGGCCCATAGTTGATCTTAGAAAGGTCTTTATTCAACGAAGGCATGAGAAGGACCTTTCAGATGTGCACAATGAGACTGCCTGGTATTGTTAGGGCTATTCTAATCAGCTTTGTAAGTTCTGGGAACAGCTGACACAAAGTTTTTACTTGTTCCCCACTGAGAAGATCAACATCATCTTGAAGTACTGAAATTTTCCCTTTCCTTTCCTTTGTAACATTTAATAACATATCCTGATGAGTCTTTACTTGACAAGCATGCAAGTCTGTCTTGTAAAAGCCTGCAATCTATGTGCTATCCTCCTTTCCTATGACAAACATTTCAATATTACTCATGTGTTTGAATGCATCTGAGGAGAAGTGAGTGTTGACGCTACTGCTCACATTATCTATAGTGTCATAAAACACTTTCCTGTACAGCTTCTCAGGAGACTTAAACTGGTGAAGCTCGCGTCTACATCAATGCGACGTGGAGGCCTTCTGCACCTACTGGGAAGAGTGGGACTTTCCAGTACTAACTTTTCTGATGTCATGGTGGTCTCGTCCCAGGATTGATCAAAGTCATTACGCATATCCTTTGTGCTCTGTTTGGCAGAAGCTAAAAGAAGTTCTGCTTGATGTAACTGTGGGTTGGTTCTCTTAGTGCGTCCAAATGGCTAAACACAAGCAGCAATAACTGTAGCATAAATTAAAATTCAAACCTCTGCAAGTTCCATGCATGTCCATTTGCTTTTGCACCAGGTTCTCCACTCTCCTCAGAGCACAAATCTTCAAGGAAGCCAATCAGCTCCCTATAGTTTTAAGCAACTGACTGTAAGGAAGCTGTTCTAACAGTCCACCTTGTGGGGCAAAACATTGTCCTCTCCCTGTTGAATTTTTTTAAATCAGGCGAGACATTTTGGTGAATTTCTCAGAAAGATGATCAGGTCAGCTATTTTCAGAAACTTTTGACACATGGTAACATTTCCTGACAAATCTTGCACCACCAAGTTCACAACATGTACCAAACAGTGGATGTATACTGCCCGTGGTTCCTCAGCCTTTACAAGATCCTGTAGTTCACTCAGATGTCCACTAACATTTGTTTCACCATCATAGCATTGGGCACGGCACCTATCCAGGGGAAGATTAAAGTAGCAGAGTACATTCTTCAAAATACTAAAAAGAGTCTTAGCTGTTGTGTCATGCATTTCATAGAAGCCAAAAATAGTTTCTCCACTAACATATCCTCTGTAACAATATGGAAGCAAAATTAAAGCTGCTTCTTCACAGAGATATCTGTAGTCTCATCTGCAATTACAGCGTAGTACACAGCCTTTTCAATCTCTCTCAGTAGTGTGTGTAGGACATCGTGAGCCATGAGCGAAATCATCTCTTTTATAACAGGAGGTGAAATCCATCTGTAGTCTGCACGATTCAACCATGACCTCAGCTCTGGTAAATCTTCTGAACACAGCAGCAAGAGCTGACTGAAGTTTGACTCTTCCTCAACATGTCCACGTATTGAAATGCCCTGACAGGCTAGGTACATTAGAGATGACAAAATGCTCAGCAGTGCCCTTCTTGCTTTCTGAATTTGCTTTCAATTGCCTTCTGAGCAACTGATGTGAACACCAGCTGTTATAGCAGCTATAGCTTGGTAAGCTGCATGGTGGAGGTTGCTTTTCTCATGGCTCGCAAATCTTTCTAGTGCTTTCTTCCAGTTTTAGAAGCCACTGAAAACAAATTTTATTTATTTATTTATTTATTTATTTATTAATTCAATAATTTGTATTCCGCTCCCTCCAGCACTACGACAGCTCGGGGCAGCTCACAGGATAGTTAAAACAATATATAAAACAATACATAAATTATGTTACTAAAACTATAAAAAACAACAAGGAGATAAAACCATGGGTAAAAAACCCACCCTTATTCCCTCCCTTCCCCAAAGGCCCAGATGAACAGCCAGGTCTTACAGACTCAACACAAGGCCAACAGACTGAGAGCCAGGCGAGCTTCCTCTGGGAGGGAGTTCCACAGCCATGGTGTGGCCACCGAGAACGCCCTCTCCATCGTGGTCCCCCAGTTCACCTGGGGGACCTCCAAGAAAGTGCTCCCGGTAGACAGCAGATGTCACCCCACAGCCCAGGGTGTGAGGCGGTCTCTCAGATAGCAGGGACCTAGACCATGTAAGGCTTTAAAGGTTAAAACCAGCACCTTTAATTGGTCCCGGAATGCTATAGGCAGCCAGTGCAGAACCCAGAGCACTGGTGTAACGTGCTCCCTATGACCTGTCACTGTTAGAAGATGAGCCGTCACATTCTGCACCAGCTGCAGCTTCCGAGTTATCACCAAGGGCAGCCCCACATAAATCACGTTGCAGTAACCCAGCCTTGAGGTGATGAATGCATGGATGAGGGTGACCAGGTCAGAGCTTGAAACATATGGTATGTGCACCTGAGTCCTTGCATCTTCATGAATGTTAGACCCCTTGTCTCTCCCTCTGTTCCCCTTCCTATGTCTCTCCCCCAGCTCCTGTCTCTCAGATTGTAAGCCCTAGGGCAGGGACCATGTCTATTTTGTTACTTTGTGAAGTTCCAGATACACTGCTGGCACTATATAAATGTTTGTTAATAAAAATAATATGGCCGGATCCTCCGCAGAAGATGTAATTGGTGAAAGGTTCCCTTTGCCACCGCCACCACCTGACAATCCAGGTGGAAGCCAGAGTCTAACAAAAAACCCAAACTCTGCACCTGCGGGCTAGCGGAGGACGGATCCCCTCCAGAAGGGGAGCCATCACCTTCTCTGCCCTACCCACCAATATGCATCATATGCATCTGTATCCTGTGAGGTTTCAGGAAGAGGAACTTGCTTGTCATTTGCTGAGTGGCAGATCTCACAAAATACTTTGTCCTTTAATGAATCATAAGAGATCCATTCATAAGTTCTTTTACAGGTTTCCTGTTACTTGTGTCCTTTTTCTTCTTTTAGCATCACCAGGAGCTGTAGTCTTCTCTGTGGAATCTCCCTCCTCCTCAGTGAAGTTTCCAGTCAAGGTGGATAATGTAGTAGGTGCAGCAGTAGGTGCATCTGTAGTGGTGCTCGCAGTGGAGCTTTCCGCTATAGTGAGGTCTCCAGTTCGGGGTGACAGTACTCCATCATCATCAGTCTCAGGACAGCATTTCCATTTCTTTATCACAGATTTGTCCATGGCAGTGGTGGCCTGAAGTTGAACATGAAATAAAGGAAAAACTCAATGTCACATGAAGTCAATGTAATGTGTGCCCAGTTTGCCCACCATGGTGCAAGGCAAGCTTCTGCCTAGCACCAAATCTCAAATGCAGAATGCAAGATCATAATAAAATAATATCAAACTGACCAAATACTCCTCAGCTTTATCCTTCCTTCCTCAGTTACAATGCTCCAAGACAATGCAGTGATGACTGGCTCTTTCAGTGCTGGTGTTGTCCTGCTGAAGGCAGGGTAGTCTTGAACAGTCCGTCTGAGGGAAAAGGCAAGGGAATGAGGGATTCATCACTAGGAGCAGCATCATTCTCTCTCACAATTTTCCACCAACATTTCAAACACTGAACCTTCTAAAAGGTTTTGCAGCATGCTTGGTCCCATCACCAGAGGACTACATAGAGATTAGCTGAGAAAAGACAATTTAACATACTTGTCAGTCCTTCAGCACTCTGTGAACTCCAACCACAATTCAATAATTGTTTATTAATTTACTCAGACAAAAGAACATGTTAAAAAAAATCACTGTCTTAAAATAAACTCATTCAGCATCAATGGAATCTTTTTTATCACAAAGTAAAAGCCCATTCTTTGTTGAGTCTACTTATACTATCACCTTCACAACATCCTGTGACCATGAGTTCCACAAGTCACTTGTGTGCTGTTTGGGAAAAGTACTTCCCCAGCGACCTTTCCTTTCCCCCTTCCTTCCCAATAGCTGCTCAGTCCCCCCTCAGTGACCCCAGTCTCCATCCCAGTGACCCCTTCGTTTCCCAATAGCTGCTCAATCCACTCAGTGACCAAAGACCCCATCTCAGTGACCCCTTTCCTTCCCAATTGCTCAATCCCCATCCCAGTGACCCCTTCCTTCCCAATAGCTCAGTCCCTTATAGTGACCACCCAGACCCCATCCCAGTGACCCCTTCCCTTCCACCCTCCCCAATAGCTCAATCCCCCACAGTGAGTAGAATAACCCCAGTCCCCCAGTGACTGGAGGCATCTGGAATTGCAGTGGTGGTGGGGATATTGCTTTCTGTTGTTGTTGAGGTCACTCACAGCTGAGGTTCCATGTCTTGGGTTCTGGTCCATGCTCAGTGGCAAGAGGAATATTGTAATCTGTTGTCATAGAGGTAAGTTGCTGTTGAGGTCCTATGGCTGGAGTTCTGGATAGGGCTGTAGCAGAATGTCACAGCGGTAGCTATTTCCACCAGAAACAGCGTTTCCGCAATCAGTGGTATGGCATGGCAGAGGCTTTCCATCTGCTAGTTTCATTCTGCTACTTCCGCAGTTCTGCTAATTTCATTCCGCTACTTCCACAGACTTCGCAAAATAGCGGAAACATGACATTTTCGCTACTTCCGCCATTCTGCCAGTGCCACAAAATAGCGGAACAGCGGTTTTCCAACAGTTTCCGCAATTTTTCCGCAATCCGCAATTTGCAGAATGCCGGCGGAATTAGTGGAATGTCTGCAGAAAAGCCACGGTGTGGTGCGGGCAATTCTGAAATGACGGAATGGAATCGCGGCATGGTAACAGCTGCTGCTGCATCAGCCCTAGTTCCAGAGGCCTCCAGACACAGAGGAACTTCTTACTTCAGTGGCTATCCAGAAACCCACGGAACTGTGAAGTCAGATTGTGTCTGGAGGCTCAGTGGTGGTGGGGATGTTGCATTCTTTGCAGCTGATATCAGTTGTAGTTAAGTTCCCACAGTTGGAGTTCTGGTGGAGGCCTCCAGACGTGGTGTGTGACTTCAGAGGTACTTCAGATCCCCACTGGAGACATAGTGGGGTGGGAGGAGGAAAGCAATTGTATTCCATTTCTGATGAGGTCAGTCGCAGTTGAGGCCTCAAGACTCAGTGCCAAAAGCAGACAGTAGCTTTCAGAACCCCACTGAGCTCAGAAGTCAAGCACAGCATTTCGTCATGCCCATTCTGTTGCTGCGGCGGTCAGTCACTGTTGAGGCCCCACGGCTACGGTTCTGGAGGTCTCCAGATGCAGTATGACTTCAGTTGGCCTAAGGAACACAACTAAGTTCAGAGGGCAGAACTGTGTTTGGAGTTGTAGTGTTGGTGGGTATATTGCATTATGTTGCTGTTGAGGTCATGTGATGTTGAGTCCCCACAGCTGGGGTTCTGGAGGCATGTGGGGAGGTTTAGGCACCCTTTCTATACTTAGCCCAATCCCACAGTGAAAGGGGGCAGGAGATCAGGGGCTGAGGGGCCAGTATGGGGGATATTTAGGGATTAAGGACTTTGGGGCAAGTATGGGGGATGTCTGGGACTGGGAGGCTGGTATGGGGATGTGGGGGAGAGTCAGGGGCTGGTATAGGGGATGTCTGAGACTTTGGGGATGGGGAGGTGGTATCTATGGGATTGGGGGATGTGTGTGGGGCTCAGTGGGGCAGTAACCAGACCCCCACAGTGACCACCCTTTAGTTCCTCCCCATTCTGAGACTCCTTCCCCCCAGCATTTTGTGGGGCTGCCCACGCCGCCTAGAGCCCACCCTATTGTCTGGAGTTCCTGCGCTGGAGGTGAGTGGTATGGGAGATGTGTGGGAATCAGGGGCTGGGGACTGGTATGGGGATATCTGGGGTTTATGGGTTGGGGGGCTGGTATGGGGGTTGTGGGGGCTGGGAGGGGGAAGGGGCTGGTATGGGTGATGTATGGTGATTGGGGGCTAGTATGGGGGATGTCTGGGGATTATGACAGTGACCAGAAACCCCCCCTGCTTCAATGACTGCCTCTCCAGCTCCTGCAGCGATCCACATTCGATTATTTCCCTCCTCCAGCACCACCTGTCCTGAGCCTCCTCCCCCTCCAGTGACTCCCCCCCATCCCAGTTGATTCCTTCACTGGCTCGGCTCCTCTCTCTCCTCCCCAGCCCAGACTGTAACAGACATGACTGGCTCCATTTTACTTTGTGTGACCCGGGGCCTGGGTCACGGTACACCGTGCCCAGTTGGAGTAACCCCCAGTCAGTGACCACCTGCACTCCCCATCCAAGTGATTCCTCCACCGGGTCAGCTCAGCTTCCCTCCTCTCCTCTCCCCTCCCTCCCTTTGCCTTCTCCTGTCAGACCCGGCTCCACTGAGAGCCCAGGGGTGCCGTCCCACCAGGACCCAGGCAGGACTGCACCGGCACCCCACCGCCCACCACCACACCAGATTAATGAAGAAACAAAAGCCCTCTCTTGGGATGTGCGTTGATGTGGGCAGGTAATGGTGAGCTGTGACTTCTGCACGAGCAGATCAGAGACACATCTCTGGCAGCAGTGGTGGCCCACAGTGGTGCAGCTTCAATCTGCTGCTGCAGCAGGCTGCTGAAGAAACTTAAAAAGAGTCTGGAGAGCTTGGGAGGAGCTGCGGGAAGAGCTGATGGCAATCCAGGAAGGGGCGGTGGGATCACCAAGCTGCATCGGGCATGTAGAACAGTAGCACACAAGTTGCTGCTATTTTGTCCGGTGTGCGAGTGAGACTCCAACAGTTAAACATGCACTAGAGGTGCGTGTTTGAGTGTGGTGTGTGCTGAGCTGTAGGAATGTGTGAACAGAATGCGGTTCATATGTTTGGGCATTTGGTGGTTTGGTTCAAAACCTGAGTTTGGGTTTGGTTGTTTGGTTCGGTGGAGTTTGGTTCGGCTGAACTTGGCCAAACATTCGAAAATAGCACTATCAATACCGATACTGAATTTGAAGATTATTTTTGGTATCGGTATCATTTGGCCCTGAAACAACCCCTAGTCTCTACTCCTGGTGCCAGGCAGTCTGCTCCTCAGAAAGTCTGGTACTGATGTCAGGCTTACTAGTCTGTAGTTTCCAGGGTCACCTCTAGAGCCCTTCTTAAAAACTAGTGTTACATTTGCTAACCTTCAGACTTCAGTCGGTTCACACATCCCTAGAAAGAATGTGTGGAAACACTGATATCTATGTACACATTTTTTTTCTTTCTTCTCTTCGCTTTATGTGAAAGCCACAGAGCCAAAAAAGATCCATGTGCCTACTTTGGCACATAAAGCAAAGCTACAATATTTCTGTGAAATCACTTCGGTAGACTCAATTCTCAAGCTATTACAGAGGAAGAGTAGGTTCTATGCAAGTGTAACTCATCCATCTTACACAACAAGGTGTCTTCCATTACTATCAATGCGTTGACTAGGGCTTGAAGTAAAGAAGGCTTGCAGTGGTAGAGTGCTTTGATGAGAAAAGCCTTAGGGATGGGCGAACACGGTTCGGAAGTTTGGAGTTTGGCCCGAACTAGGCCTGTTCGGATGACCGAACCCAAACCCGAATCCGAACTCGAACTAGCTGAATCGAACTAGATCTGAACGTCAAAATGACCAAACAGTTCGGTCAGTTCCTGTCACATTTGGGTGAGTTCATGTGGCAAAATGTGTCACTGGAAGGTCAAACATGACAAGGAGGGTGAGTCAGCTGAGGAGCAGACTTCCAGGCACCAGGGGTGGAGAGGCTTGGAGTAGCAGCCAGCCTCCCTTTTCGCCTCAGACCACTGGCTTGGCAGTATGCGATTGGCCACAGGCTAGGATGCACAGAGCCAATGGGGCTTGCAGTGAGGCAGGTGCAGCAAGAAACAAAACTGATTGCCTCCCCCACTTCTCAACACCTTCTAGTTAGTCACTGTTCCTGAACAGCAGGCATATCAGAAGGCTCCCTCTCTCCTAGCAGGTTTTGTTCCTTCCTATTCCTAATCCATTGCCATCTCCTCCTATTTCACCCATCTATCTCCATAT
>QEPC01015466.1:343789-366186 GCA_003113815.1 Sphenodon punctatus | reverse complement strand
CCCCCCCCCCAGGGATCGGGTCATACTTACCAGCGGCTGCGGGGACGCCGCGGCCGCTGGTGCTGGGGGGTGGGCTCGCCTCAGTCTTTTTTTAAACAAAAATCCAGGCTGGGCAGGGTGGGTGGGGGGTGTCCCCCCTTCCACCCGCGCAGCCTGGGAGGGGGAGGGGGAAGGAATTCATTGATTTCAATGGGGACACAACGCCCCATTGAAATCAATGAAATAAATCCGGTACCGGCATACCGGATTTAATCCGCGAATCCGGTTTTTAGAGAACCGGTAACCGGTAAATCCAGTAGCCGGTAATGGGCCCGGGGTCCCACCTCTAGAGATAAGGTGCCTTGAAAAAGTTCACCTCAACTGTGCCACCACCCAGCTTCCTCTCTCTCTCTCTCTCTCTCTTGAAACTGACTAGAGCGTAATGTGTGTGTGTGTGACAGAGCTGGATTCTGATAAAGTTATGTGATTTTTAAAAGTAGAGTCATGTAACTTTCCTTAACACAGAGCATAAGGAAAGCTATGTGACTCTACTTTTTAAAATCACGTAACTTTGTCAGAAGCTAGCTCTGTCACACACACTTTACACTGTAGTCAGTTACATGAAAGTCTCCACACTTAACCAAACATTTCAGTTCCCTGACTCCTGATTCCCAAGTGTCCTGGCCGGGCACAGGAGTGCAGCGCTATGCTATTATGCGACTCTTGGCCACTGGTGGGGCTTGCCCTGGGAAGGAGTCGCCACTGGGCGCTGTGGCCCTGCTCTCGGTCCTGGGGTGACTCTGCAATCTGGGCAGCAGCAGCTTCCTCCTCAGCCTCCGCCACACATCCAGCTTCCTGCAGCACTGGCTGAGCATCTGGGAGAAGCGTGAGATGCAGCGGGAGATCTTGTCCATCCTGTGGCTGCCGGGCAGATCCAGACCCAAAGCCACCTCCGGGACAAAGCTGCCCTCCTCGGCTCCACTCTTCATGCTGGACTTTATCAGAAGCCAGCTCTGTGACACAGACTTTAAAACTCTAGTCAGTTTCATGTCAGTTACACAATGCCCCGCTTCCTGGCTCCCAGAGAGGGGAGTCAGCTGTGTAACTGACATGAAACTGACTAGAGCTTTAAAGTCTGTGTCATGGAGCTGGCTTCTGATAACGTTATGTGATTTTAAAAAGTAGAGTCACGTAACTTTCCTTATGCTGGAGGATCTTTCCAGCCGCGATTTAGCTCATTGGGGGTGAGGGACGCCCTGGGATTGCGATCTAGCAAAAGGCAAAGACTCGCTGGGTCCAGGGGGAGCCACACATGGTGCCTCCGCCCTTTGTGAGACAGCCCTAGCACATGCACCAATGGGGGGGGGAGGGGGCAGGAGGGAACAGGAAGAGCCCTTCGCCCCACAGGCGAGCACTGAACTTTGCTGCGGCTCCTGGAAGTCAGGGCGCTAGTGCCAAGTTTGGAGGTGATGGGTGCTCTGCCAAACCTCCACCCCAAGGAGCCCTGCCCCGGGGCTAGGAGAGACACAAAGGGTGGAGGAGTCGTTGCACTGTCCCCGGGACAGGGCAGGACCTGCGACTGCTGTTCAGTTTCCGGGCAGGGGCTTTCCTGGGAAGAAGGAAGTGCGTGGTTCCCGTTCCTGCAGTGCTGAAAACCTAAACTCTCTTGCGGCGCTCGCAGCGAGCTCTCTCAGCAGTGCCCCTAGCACTGACCCCTCTTCCCCAGGGCCCGCCCCCAGCCCTGGCAGCCTCAGGATTTTCACCACTGGGGTTCAGGAGCCTGTCTGGGTGGGATGAACCTTCCCCAGACCAGAGCTGCGCCCTTCCTCTGTCACTGACCCTCAGGTCACGAACAGGGTAGCAGCAGCCCCTGTGCTTCTCCCGCTCCAGCCACCAGGCATTGGGGTGGCATCGCTCTTCTCCTTGGTAGCCATACAGAGATATCAGCCTTGGCTGGAGGAGCTGAGTTACTCCCTCTTTACACCACCATGCAAACAGCACCAGATCTTTCAACAACGGCCCCCTGTCCCTACCTTCTGTAATGAGACCTGCTCGCACTTTGCAATGTCCAGAGGTCCTGCCTGGCCCAGGCAGTACACACTTCTCTGAAACAATGGATGAGATGATTGTTCATTCACAATGCTATTGAAATGCCTTTCACTTAAACAGTATGTGGCTTGGAGAAAATCTTTCTCTTCCTCTTGTCCCCTCCGGAAATGGTTTCCCTTTTACGATTTGGGGAGGGGGTGGGAGGGAGAGGGATGGACTAGGTGCTTCTGAAGTAAAGAGCATTCAGAATTAGCCAGGTCTAGTGATGTGACTCGATTCTAAAGCACTCACTCTTTGTTAGGAGTCAGTAATGGAGAGAGCAAAAATGCATCTGTCTTGTAAGCTGATCAGTTCTATCCAAAATGTTGGCCAAACCAGCTCCTTTAAAGTCACTCCAAACACTCCTTAATTTAATGAGTGGTGAGCAAGATCAGATGCAGAAGAAACCCCCTTCTCCAAGCTGGCTACAACGCAGGATACGGCTGGTTCATCTACTTGCCTGCTGCTGCTAGCTCTCCTTTCTTTTCATTACTATTGCCCATTTCCATTGAAATACTGACTAACCACAAGGTGCTCATTGTGTGAGAAAATCATCCCACTCCAGACTATGGTGTCTGCACTGCTGTTCCTGCTTTTGTGTTGCTCTTGCTCTAAGGGCTTGGCAAGCTAAAAGATAACAGCATTTGGAGTCCAAACTGCCATTCACTACCATTCCACTTTTGCTTTGGGAAACCAGGTTCATACACCACCACCAAGCACCCTAAACTGTCAGACAAACAGATCGATATACATTCCCATGCAACAACTCTAGTTCCATTTTTTTAAAAGAAAAAAGTTTTTTTTAAAAGTTATAATTTGGAGCTACTTCAGGTTTACACCAGTATAACAGCCTAACTACAACTATATTAAGATTAAAACCATCTTATTTAACTCATGTTTTAGATAAATCCATTCCAACTAATTTTGTGCAAGTGAAGTGTTGGTCATAATATTTATTGTAAGGTCAATGTTGTCAAAGACGAAAGCAGTTTCACTCCAGAGGCACAAGCAGGAGTATTATATGAAGTTGACTGTGAGCATTGCCCTGGGCTATCAGATCCTACTTTCCACAACAGGGGGCGGGGGGAGGGTGGGATTTAAAATCAAGAGATAAAGAGAGTCTTTCAATGACACGGCTTGGCTGTGCTCTCCTCGCAGGCTGAAATCCAAGGGAACGGTTCTAGCAGGTGTTCCAAAACACTTCCAACAGCCTAGTCATGTCCCCTTTTAAATCTCAGAGAGATGTGATTGCAACTGGAATAATGTCCAACCCTGATCCCTAGACACAGCGGGGGGCACTTAAGGTGAGACATACGCTATCCAAAACTCATACCAATCAGTGTAAAGAAACAACCCCGCAGAAATTGATCGGATCAACCTCTGCCTTCTTGCACAGTGAGGAGACAGCAGGAGAACAGGATATGCTGAGGGACTTTCTTTCTCACTGCAAAACGCTAAGCAATCCCAATTTCTTAAATTCCAAGCTATACGGTATGAACAATTTTCTCAGAGTGCATTAACTCTGTGCTTTACATGCATACAAATTGTATACACTTCATACAAGAAACTGTTAATAATGTTAGTGTAGAGAACAGTATATAATTCGTTCTACACAATGCAGTTCTGTAGAAACAGAGTTAATGCACTATGAGAAAATTGTTCATTGTCCAATTATGATAATAAATTAAAGTTTAATAATGAAAGAATGTGAAAGTTTAGTTATTGATAAAAATGAATAAAAGTATGTACGGTAAGGAATTAAGTACATATATTACATTTATGTTGATGAGGATAAAATATTAAATATTCCTCCAATTGTGAACTAATTTCCATGTTTTTTGGCGTTTGTCTTGTTGAAACGTATGCAGTTGAATGGTTTTTTAATTGTAATTGTAATCAATTTATATATTTTTTGGAGTTTAAGCTAGAGTCAAAATGATCTTGTGATGTTTTTGAAGAGGAAGTTTTTAGTTTTAAAAACTGTTGTGCATTTAACTTTTTTTAAACTGTAAAGTTTTTTGTTTTGGTAATTTTAGGCTATAGGGCAAGGTTATAGGTTACCTTCTACTGTAGCAATATAGGTTATTTTCCCTATCACCTTAGTAACCTATTGCCATAACCTAAAAATATGTTGCTTAAGTTATACTACTTTACAAGGTACTTTAATCTTCAGAAAGCAACCTATTCCTTATAATTTCTATAACCTAGGAATATAAATTATTTAGGCTATAGGTTTTGGTTATAGCACCTAGGCTGTATACTTTTTTCTTAGCTACATACTACTTTGCTTTGATGAAAATTAGGAAGAACTTGATTCAAACATGAGATTTTGCTTCTCAGTAGAAATTAAATACAGATACTCGTAGCTAGGTTTTTCCACAGGAGAAACACCTTAGAATGCATTTGAAAATTGATTTGTGATAAGTGCTTGGGACAAAATTGAAGACCTCTGAAAGTTGGTCTAATACCATCCCATTGCTTTATACCACAGTCACAGACAATGGCATGACCTGTGCAACTGGATGTGATTTATCACAGCTGAGAACCCAATCCTGTATGCCATGCTACAAATGTCTCATTCACATAGGTAGGAGCTTGGCTTGAGTGGAAAAGGCATGTAGAATCAAGCCCATCAACAATGTCAGCCCATGCAGACATAAATTTTTTCTTTAATTTATCAAAACAACCAATGCGTTCCAAAAGATTAATCTGCAGTGCTATGCACCATAGTGCTATGCACCATGGTGTGCACTGTAGGAGGCACTCAACTCCAGTTATTATTGATGGTGTTGCAAAACCAATTCCCTACATGCTAGTCACTAAGAAAATGTGTTCATTCCTGTGATCAGTGCCCATGCCATGGAGTTGATTAATTAGCAGGTTATATATATATATATATATATATATATATATATATATATATATATATATAAAAAAATCTGACATATGGAATTAATTGAGTTTCCCTCCTAGTTCTGCTGGGGTTTTTTTGGCAGCACAGACTAGCAAAATATAATGGCCCCCAAAGCATCCAGGTTGCTAATTGTTTGCAAAGTAGGAAATGAAGGCTGAAAGATTACCTCCTGCAAGGTGGAAGCGCAGCCTTGTAGGAGGGGTGGATGGATGCTGTTGCTGTGTGTTACCTGTCACCATTAATTCTTCCCTTTTCTCCAGACACTGCTACGTGGATGGCTAATGAGGATAATCAGACTTCTCCTTTGAGGCCAACTCCTGTCACCTACTTTAAAAAAAAGAAAAAGTAATTAGGATAACATTTTTAAACATGCAACATATATTACAAAATGTAAGAGGCACTTGCCAATAAGCCAGCCACCTGTGAGTATCATTTTAAAACAGATGGTGCAGAAACAAATTAGCCAAAATGTTGACGCCATGGCATAATCTTGGAAAATGTTCCCAGATGTTTCTTATTACAGTACACATGACCCCCAACTGCTTGTGCATTCACAGCTTGCTATGCCTTCTGTTAGGAATGAAACACACATTTTTATGAGGCTGCCTTCATGGCCATGCATATCTGGTCATGAAATAAAGTCCCTGTAACATTAGATGAATCTGCTCTGGTCTAACAAAACTATGGGTGAAAACAGATATGACGCTAACCACCCTTTAGCCACCCTTGGTGGCCATTTATGCATGTTTCAGGGCTGCATATGGTGCCAATACAGCCCTGCAACATGCATAAATAACCACCAAGGGTGGTTAGCGTCATGTCTGTTTTCACCCCTTGTTTCTGTTCTACCTCTTGCCATCTTGGGTAATTGGCACATGTAGATATTCTGGTGCAGGGGAGCAACTGTCATTGTTGTGGCTTAGTTTGTTAGTGATACAGTCTTGGTTATTCAATAAATGCACAGTGTGCAATTCTTTTCCCACCTAGGCAGGAGAGAGAGAGGTTAAGGGAAAAAAGCAATGATATAGTAGAATTTCTCCACATTAGAGACAATTCAGATTTCACCTCTCTTTCTTGGCTCTTCACCATGTGAACGGAAAGATCCTTCAGGTGAGATCATCTCTTCCTGGGGGTAAACCCTGTGGGAAGAAACTCTAGGGAAGGAATTCTCTTTCAAGTTACTTTTGAGGAATTCCCAACACCTACCCCATATCTTTCCATCAGGGAGTGTAAGGCTTATCCCTACTCCACTGAAGGCTCTGTAGGTCTGATATCAAACCTGACAGATACTCAGGGAGCATTCAGGGGGTCCCTTCCCCACCATGCCCCTGGCAGAGTGGTTCATTTGGGGGAAGACTTTTGGGGTAATATAGCCTCAGCCCCAAGCTATATAATTTCTTTTTCCAGGCTAGAAGGAGACAACATGCATCCTCCTTAGCCCCACCTATGCCCTACTTACTCCTCCCCTTACCCATACCAGTCTCTATCTATCTCCTCCTTAAGCACAGCCCCTGGAATTGTGAAGGGGCTCCCAAGAGGGATGGAGAAAAGGTGTGTGTGAGAGGGAAGAAAGGCCGCTAACTGCAGAGGTCTCCTTAATTTTGCTTCTGCAAGGCAGTGCGTACTCTGTATCCTACCATCTGCAGCTTCATTGCCTTGAATGGAACTACTTGGTTACCTAAAAATGAAGGCCATGATTAAATGCTTTGCTGAATGGGGACAAAGTCCTCAGCACCACTGAGTCCCAGGTGTGGTTATCAGCGGGAATGATCCAATCCTTTCTGATTTCTGGAAGGCCTCTACTTGATCCCGGGTCACATCATTGTTTTCATGCTTCACAACAAATTATTTATTTATTTAATTTATTTATTTATTAAAATTTATATCCCATCCTTCCGTGAAGGCTCATGGAGGTTTACAAAAGGAGAAACACAAAATAGTAAAAATACAAAATATAATATAATAAAACCCCCAAAAACTCCCTACCCTCACCCCAGCCCTCCCACCCAACCTCTATCCTCACCTGCCAAAAGCTCTGTCAAACAAAAAAGTCTTATACTGCCTTTGGAATATGCTCAAGCTTGGGCTCTGGTGGAATTCCAGGGGAAGGGAGTTTCAAAGTACGGGGGTGGCAACCAAGAATGCCTCTCGGTGGGCCCTTGTTGTGTGGACAAAATTGACTGGTGGTACCCACAAGATGGTGCTCCCTACTGACTTCCGGGGCCACAATGGAGCATGGAAGGAAAGGTGGTCTTTCAGATATATGGGGCACAAACCATTTAGAATCTACTATTTGAACAAAAATTAATTTCACTAAGCTAAGTTCTGTTGACACTGGAAGCCAGAGAGCTTTGCTATTTGATAATAAATGTCCTGCATTCTTCAGGGCCTTCTTAAATATTAATATCATTAACTCAATTTGTCAATATCACAGCATTTTGAGATTTTGGGAAAAGGTACAACTTCTGAAGATTCAACCCCATTGGATGCTTTTAGACCAACGGCCTATCCGTCTAAATGTGCCCCATCAGATGTGCAGGTGGAGCAGGTGCAGAGCAGGCTTGAACCTGGCCCAGGGTAGTCTTGCCGGTGGTGCTCCAGAACATCCCAGAGTGCTGCTGGTGGAGTGGAGTGGGCCAGCCAAACTCGGGCCACTGAGCTGAAGTGGAGCAGCAGTTTGTCTAATTTGAGGCCACAGAGTACTGCTCTGCCTCCAGCCAGCCATTACCCTGGGCAACAGCATAGCGTTGCGGACATTCTACCCTGTAACTCTATGGTGTGTGTGTAGGGGTGGTGGTGCTGCATGTGTCGGGCTGGGGAACCTGCTGGGTCTGTCTGATCTGGACCCTGGTGAGGCTGGGAATAGGCAGATGTGGGGGTGCACCCCCAGAGCAGATAACTCTGTGTCCGTCTGAAAACACCCATTGTCAGCTCAGCTAATGACAAGACTTTTGCAGTATTTTGAAAACACGTTCACTACTTTGCCTGCTCCACTTTTGAGTAGTTCTAAGATGTATAATACAATGCCACCTGTATCAAGGAAGTTGTTATTTATAAATGTTTGTGAATTTTTCAACTATAGGATGCAAAAATTAATATTGGAGCCAACGTTACCAAGAACAAATGATAAAGGCAGAGGTTCTAGTATTGTGGGTTACCTGATGTGGGATTGTGTCATCCATGAATGGGATGAAATACAAATCATATTTATATACTTTGCTGTTGGGGCCTTGGGATACGGAATTATCCTTAAGCCTCAAATAGTTTTCTCTTTTATTTTCAGATTGTGTAATATTTTATCACATCTAACCATCAATTGTTTTAAAGTTATTTTAATGCTTCAAAGAATTTGCAGGACTTGTTTAAATGGACTGTTCAGGAAGGATTAACTTTGTCTTAGCAAATGAGTTATCCATGGGAGTAAATAAATTCTGTTTTATATCATGCATGAAACATAAGATTTTGCTTTTAAACACTGATTTAAACTTCGTCATGTTTCAAAACAGGCCATGCATTTGTTACCTAGTCACAGCTCCAGGAAAACAGTAGATCTTAAGAAATCATTAAGGAAAATAACCATGAAAAATAGAAATTAAATATATTTAAAAACTGTACCGTATGATCCTGCTTGGGGTAATGCATGTATGAGTCCCATTCACTTCAATGGGGCTTCCACCTGTGTTAATTGCTAGAGTATGTAGGATCATTCTGATCTGGATCAAAAAGGATTCCATCTTGAAAATCATGGGTCAGAACATCCTCTCTTGTGAAAAAACTTGCCCACCTACACTTACTTTTATGGTAGGAGCAGAAAAAAGGTGAGGTTTACCTTGCAAAGTTTCTTGCAAATTGTCCCCTCGAATGGTAAAACCAAACGTGACTCAGGTCTGTGCTGGCCTGCTGTGGCCTTGGGACCACCCATACACGTGGTCCTGTGCCTCCAGATGTGGGCCTGCTATTGCCCCAGGGTGGGTAGGTGGCTGGTCTGGGATATACCCTGAGTCCAATTCTGGGCCAAGGGCTGCCCATGTGGGCCAACATGTGCCAGAGTGGGCCAGGACATTTGTTTGGCGACACCATCCCTGCAGCAGGTACGTTTGTTCCGTGTTGCTTGCTGACCTGGAGAGTGATGGCTGCAGTTTTCCATCCCGGGCTGGGGAGCCACCCTGCCTCCTGTACATTTAGTGTAGAGCTAGAAGCCATAACAAGAGATGGTTCCTATACCAGTGCCCAAAGATGCACTCCTGAAAGCTTTCCAGCACTTTGAAATAGGGCTGTCCTTAGAATTTGCAGGACTCAGGGTGAAGATAAAATATGGGGGCCTTATTATTATTATTATTATTATTTATTATTATTTATTGCAAACATTTATATAGCGCCAGTTGTGTGGCCTGGTGCTGTACAGAACATAGAATTAGACGTGGTCCCTGCCTGTTGCTTACAATCTAAAAGACAAAAAGGGGGGGGGGAGACAGGGAGAGGGGACAGTGGGAGAGACAGGGGAGAAGACAAACAAACATTCAAGCAGATGCGAAGTCTCAGGTGCGTATGCTTTGCTTGGTTTACAGAGAGGTTGGTGGCAGCAGTCAGCAGAGGAGGGCGAACAGTAAGAGTAAGGGGAAAGACTAGCAGGCACTGGGAAAGGCAGCAAGGAAAAGGTGGGTTTTGAGGAGGGATTTGAAGGAGCGGAGGGAGGAGGCAAGGCGGATGTGGGCAGAGAGGGAGTTCCAGGCATGGGGGCCAGCGAGGGAGAAGGGTCGAAGGCGGTTAGGCGAGCAGGAGAAATAAGGGAGAGTGAGGGAGGGGACAGAGGAAGAGTGGAGAGCGCGTGCAGGAGTGCGTAGGGAAATTAGGTCCGAGAGGTAAGGGGGAGCTTGGTCGTGGAGCGATTTGAACGTGAAAACCAGGAGTTTAAACAGGATACGTTCAGGAAGGGGGAGCCAGTGAAGGGAGAGGAAGAGAGGCTTCACATGGTCGAAGATACGGACAGAGTGGCCTTGATAGTCCCCTACCTGTCCCCCTCAGGGGCACCTTCCGTGCTGCCTTGGAGGTGGTTGTGTTTGGGGTCCTGCTGGGAGGGAGAAGGGCTCCTGCATCCTGACCCGGTGACAGCAGGGGCTACTGTGAGGCCCTCAGAAGTAGAGAAAAGAGTGGGCCTAGGTTGGCTGCCTAGGTTGGTAAGATCAGCCCTGTTTTGAAAGAACAAGTTATGCTTCGTCTGAAGCAAATGGGTAGCTTGATGGATTCCTACAGGACCTTTTATGGTTAAAGTAAAGCAAGTTTTTAAGGGATTAGCTGGATTGGAGCTAAAATGCTTAGCACCTTGCAGAATGGAGCTCTTGCTGAAGAAGTAGATGCAGATTGATGTAAAGGGCTAAACATACAAATAAATCATCCAGGAATGAGGACAGGCACATGTATTCTGTATGCGTTTAATACCCAACAGACAGCTTGCTTGACAGTGAGCTATTTATTGTAAAACTGGAACCAAATGTGTGCAACACAATATCAATCATTCACTCTGCGGGATCATAGTTCTAAGCTCAGTATCTGCTGACAATTTAATAGATGATGAATGTTGCCTGTTAGCTAATCAGATAGAATGCCCGTCACATTAAAATACACGTCATTCTCCACCCACACTCTTTCTACTCTAGCCCTGCAATAGATGTAGATGGCAAAATAGATGGATGCAATCATCACAGAACAGATGACTATATTATACTGCTGAGTATTCTGATACATAGAAGTCTAGTAATTGAACTGATTATTTTAAAAAGTTGAGAGGACACACTAATTAGCAGATGGCAAAGGGCCTTAGGAGGAAAATTCCCCTACAATAGAAGTTATCCAGTACATAAAGTACAACTGTTGGGGAAGGGCTTTGTGGGGAAATGTGTCTTCCTCACCTTTTTCAAGCACCCTTTATACCTCCCTCAAAATTCCCCACTGGTTCTATTAATAAAAATCAATGCCCTCACCCATGAGCCAGTGCCTTCCAATTGTAGAATTCTTGCATTGTCTGTGAAGTATCTGGGTTGGTCACTGTTGGAGTCAGAATACTAATAAGATGGCCAGTGGGTCTGATGAAGCTTCACAATGCAGAGCCTTGTACTTTAGTAAATGTTTGCTTTGTTTCTGGCATCTTTCTACAATGGAGATAAAAAAAAGGGGTTTCTTTCCTTTGGTCCAGATGTTTTCCTTTGTTTCATGCTTTTAATTTTCAGCCACTGGTTTTACTAGAACTGACTACGTTTATGGATGGTTTTCAGTTATTTTTTCAACTTTAAAAGGTGTGACAGGCATTTGTAAAAACACGTGAGAAAGTACTATTTTTGTCTTGCTTTAGAAGATTTCCAAAACTTTATTTATACTTCAGTTTTTTAACATTTTTTCATTTTTTCCACTTGGAAATAAAGGCAAAGGGAGGGGTATGTGTGTGTGTTTTGCTGTGCTTATCCTCTGTTTTATACCTTCATTTTGAAGTGGATGAGGGCAGTGAGCCCAATCCAAGGTGCATGCATGCAACGTGCACAGGTTATGCATGCACCAAGTGCAGAACATTTACGCACTGCATGCACAATGCAGGAAATGCCATCCACATGGTGCACGTAGATCGTGTACAGTGCACGCATGGGGAGTGTGTGCATCTTGAACACACACGTTGGGGTTATACCCAGAAAAAGAAAAAAAGAGGAGAATAGGGGGGAAATTTTCCAAAAATCTAATACTTGAAAATTTTCAGTTTCCAAAAATGAAAATGGATCATTTTAATTAAAAAGGAAGCAAAACATATTTTTTTTTGTTTTAAATAGCAAGGAATCTCTACTTTGCTCTGCTTAGCAATCTCTTTTTAAAAAAATTGAATTTGTTAAATGAAAAATTTCCCATGGAAAATAATAATAATAATTTTTCATAGAAAAAAGCAAGCGGATAGCAGGGAAGGCAGGACCAACAAGCTGGTAGGGACCAAGAGCAGAAACAGACACACTCAAATGAGAAGCTTTGGGATTCTTACCCTCTCCTTCTCAGCTGCTGCTTCTTCCTGGATGGTTTCTTATACCAGGAAGCAGCCAATCAGGCAAGAAGGGGGTTTGGCTTGTGTAGCTGAGGGGAGTCCATCTCAACACCCATAGCTGGGCCAGCAGTCACAGCACTGCAATAGCAGCCTCTGCTCGGAAATCCCAGAGACATAGGTCCAAGGTGTTGTGATTCATGACAGTGTGAATTTCTAGCAGCCAGAGAAGGAGGGATTCCATCCTTCAGTGGCTTTGGCTCAAACTGAAGGGTTTTTGAATTTGATCCTCAAGAGCATTGAAAGGAACCCCAGTTAGCAATCAGAAAGGGCAAGAGGAGGATGGCAGGAGAGCAGTGACTCTGGAAAGCTGGTTGTCATCAGGGAGTGGCTCCAATTGTGTCTGGAAGGAGCTGGGTTGGGGACTCTGTCAGAAGTGTCACACAGCTCTATACAATTGTAAAAAATGGCTCTTCTTTTTGCAAGCAGCTTTTGCTTTTGCTTTCTCTATCATCAGTTCCAGTCACAAAACCCAGAACTTTCCCATGTCAGTGTTCATTCAGCCATGCATGGCCCCTCACATTATACTGAAGCAAGAAAGGGAATAGCCATTTAGCTAATTTCAATTTTTAGCCTAGCTTGCCTTTGAATGTTGGCAGTTAGAATTTGGAGCTGTAAAAGCAATATTTTAAAAGTTAATTAAATAAAATTTAACACAGCTCCAACTTTGAAATGACTCATGTTAGCTTAATTGGGTGGAATATCATATCCTTCCACTTCACCTTTACATCATATTAATATTATGTCTGGTCTAGTCAACGTAATAAGCTACTTTATGGAAAGAGGCTCATTGCTTTGAATGCTGGAGGAAATTTGAATAATAAACTTAATTTGAAAAAATCAGGTTCAGTGCAGATTGCATTTTTCCCTGGTCTGTGCCAAGTCTGAAAGCATTTGCTTTTGAAATGACAAAATTCAAACATTGTCTCTTCTGCACTGAGAACAGTCAGAGTGCTACAGCATGGTCCTCTGGCTGATTGGCACCAGCTTTTAGCACCAGTTTGAGATCCATTCACTGCAGCAGAAGCTATGTTCCTGTTGGGGAGGTGCCAGCAGGGAATAATGGGTGACTGCTCATCATCCCCTCGGGGCCTCCCCTGGTGGAGTCCCACAAGATTTCATCTTTTCTCCCCTTCTGTTCAATATGTATCTGAGTCCGCTGGGCGAAATCATAGAGAGGTTTGGAATGAGATGCCATCAGTTTGCTGATGACACCCAGCTTTACCTCTCTTTTTCATCTGACCCAGGTTCTACAGTCTCAGTGCTTACCTAGTGTCTGGCTGCTGTTGGGAACTGGATGACAATGATCCAATTGAAGATGAATCCAGACAAGACTGAAGTGATGATGGCTGTGTGACATGATGGGGGATTGGGATTCCTCTCATTGATGGGGTCCAGCCCCCTCTGGTTACTCAGGCTTACAGCATTGGAGTGTTTCTGGATTCCTCACTATGCCTGGAATATTAGGTTTCATTGCTGGCCAGAAGTGCCTTTCACCAACTCCATCTTGTGAGGAGGCCACAGCCCTTTCTTTCTGATTCCAACCTTGCCACCATCATCTATGCTTTTATAACCATGGGGATACACCATTTGGGTTGTGCACTCTATGTGGAGATGCCCTTTGTGACTGTTCGGAAACTGCAGCTGGTGTAGAATGCGGTGGCCAGGCTTCTTTTGGAGGTTTGTCATTGTGAGCTCATTATACCTGTGCTTCTGAGTTTGCACTTGCTCCCGATAACTTTCTGGGCACCATTGAAGCTACTGTTTTTGACCTACAAAGCCTTAAATGGCCTGGCCCCCACATATCTGAAAAACCACCTCTCCGACTACACCCCATCACAATTTTTGTGGTCATCAGGGAGTGTTCTCTTGCAGGTACCACTTTCCAGTCAGGTTCACATGGCAAGGTCATGGGCATGCAGAGAGGCATTCTCAGTTGCTGCCCCAGTGCTGTGGAACTCCTTTTCCCTGGAGGTTTCTCTAAACCCAAGTCCGAGTATCTTCCAGAGGCAGCGTAAATGTGTCTTTTTGGCCAAGAGTTTGGCAGGCAAGGATAGTGGTTGAGGGGTAGGTTAAGAGCAGCAATGGGTACTAAATTTAGTACCTGCAGGTAATATCTGCATTTTTGGGCACCACGTTTGGAACCTGAGGAGTTACCCGAGTACTGATCGAGTACCAAAATACCCCCCAAATTGGGTACTTCCAGTATTGAGTTTTTGATTTACCATTTCCCAATTGGTATATCGGCATACTATTCTGTATACTGAATTGGAAAATCAAAAAATCATCATGAAAATGAAAAAAAAACAAGTGACTCAAAGTTGTTTTCTGGAACTAGACGTTGACTTTCCAGGACTGGAAAGCTGATTTTCAGGACCAGAAAACAAATAAATAAAGTGTTTTGTAAAGCACTCTGAGTGCCATGGAAGGAGGGTGCTATATAAAAATAAAGATGATTATTATTTATTATTTATTATTTATTTTATTAAGATGTTAAATCACAAAGAAAGTAGAAAAATGAGGTGTGGAAGTAGTTTTCTGGGACTGAAAGTTGCCCCCCCCCCACAAATGATGGAAGTTGACGAAAAATGGATAAATTGATGTTGGGAGCCAGCATATCGACGAAAAAATAGAAAAATCAGTACCAGAAGTCAACATTCTGGGATTGGAAGTCAACATTTCAGGTCATCGGGTACCCAAATTGGGTCACAATTGGTTCAGATTGGTACCTGATGTTGTTGGGTTAATTCAGCTTCGTCCCCAAGTATTTGAAAGACCACCACTTCCATCATGTCCCTTGGCAACCCCTAAAGTTAGCTGGGGGTGCCCTCTTGCAGGTGCCATCTCCCCATGATGTTTTTACAACTAGGGTGTTAAGGGAGGAAGTTCTTAATAGCTACTCTATGATTATGAAACTCCTTTCCCTTGGAGGTTCATATAAGCCCAAGCCTATTCATCTTCTGGAAACAATGTAAGAGCTTTTTATTTGGCCAGGCATGTAGCAGGCAGGGATTGGGTGGGAGGTGTAGGGGTTGGGTTGGGTGATGGTGTTAAGGGGATGTTTAAATAGTTATTAATGGCTTTTTTATTCTTGTTTTTATGATTGTAAGCTGTCCTCAGCCTCTGCGGGAAGGACAGCACCGAAATATGACTAAATAAATAATTTGGGTACTCGAAATTCGATGGGTATGCCTGTTTTTGTGGGTACTTGTTTCAGCTCTATTTTTAGGGGATTTTAATATATTCGAATGTCCTTACAGGCCATTTTCACATGGACGACCCCCCTCCCCGGGTGTATGGGAGGGTGTTCCGCCAGTGGGGGCATCTGTGGAAACAGCCAGTGGTGGACGGGGGGATGGGTGTTTGGTCTTCACTTGGTGTTCATCTGTACGAACACTGTGAGTGATCAGTGGGGGTGCGTGCATGCTCCCCGCAACACCCATCTCCACCCATGGGGCTGACTGAAAAAATGGAGGAGGCCTTTTGGGTGGAGATGGTTGGAGGTGTGTGTGTGTCCATGTAAAGGAACACAAACCCAACTCCACCCACTGTGCCAGAACACCCACCCTATCTGTGTAAAAATGTCCACAGTTTTTATATTACAAGATGTCCTGGGCAGGGTATTTATTTGAATAAAGAAATAAAATAAGGCTAGCACTGGCACTAAACAGCTAGAAGATTGTACCCTAAATGTTTGCAGGACCGGGGCTCATTAAAGTCAATGGGAATACTCAAATGCTACAAAGTTAAACACACATTTTAGTAATTTTCTGAAACAGGCTTGAGAACCTAGCATTATTTTCTAGATTGTTCGGTAATTGTGCTCCTCCTACACATAGCTCATTCCCTGTCACTACCCAGTAGAGCTGAAACAAGTATTTATTTATTTATATTTATAATCTGCCCCCTCCTGCCTCAGGCATCTCGGGGCGGCTCACAACATCTTAAAAGCATTTTAAAACATTAAAATGAACAGTAATGATTACAATTTAAAAAAAAACAATATAAAACCCCATCCCCCCCTATCCTAACCCAACCCACCCACCCCATCTCCCTTGGGAAAGGCCTGGCGGAACAGCCAGGTCTTGCATTGTCTACGGAAAGAGGGGAGGCCAGCAGCCAAGCAGCTCTCCGATGAGAGGGAGTTCCACTGAAAAGAACTGAAAGGGGTTTCAGCTGCTTTTCTGCACCTCGGGTGAAGCAGGTCCCTTTCAATTTTCGGGATCAAGTGGAATTACTACTGGGTTTGAGAGGGTGGGGAATTACTCCTCTTCTATTTCTAGTAATGACTCTTTTGTTCAATCAAATAGGCATTTATTCAGTAATAGCAACACAATTTAACATATCAATTATTAAAGAGACACTTGGACTCAACATATGATCTCACCTACTCTGACTACTTCCAATACATACAAAGCATATATTCTTACGTGATCAGAGGTCAATGGTCTGGTTCCAGAAGGAAGGCAGGTAGGGGGCCCAACAAAGCTGAGAGAGAGAGAGAGCCTAGTTGTAAGGCACGTTGTAGGACCTCCTAAGGAGAAGTCCCAGACAGGGCCAAATCACCGAGCTCATCAGCACCCTGATAAGGGCTAGCGACCGAGTACCGTGAAGGGCAGAGAACTGATCCAGAGGCTGGCCTTATATACAAGTTTCCCTTATTACTTATCCATGTTAAGGGGCTGTCTGTCTCTTACTCCAGAATGTTCCCTTTATGGCTATCCATGATTGGGGTCCTTCTGCTTAGTCATTGGTGCGGCGCAGTCATGGAGAATGCCCTCCTCATAGCAGGTTTGCGGTGCAGTCATGGAGAATGCCCTCCTCATAGTAGACACCCAGGAAAACTGGGGGACCCTGAGGATGGCACCCCCAGCCGACTGCAAGGGTTGCTCCAGAACCCGGAGGGTGAGGCGGTCCTGCAGATAGGCAGGGCCCAAGCCATTTACGGTTTTAAAGGTCAACACTAACACCTTGAATTGGGTTCGGAAACCTACCGGCAGCCAGTGTAGAGAGCAAAGCACCGGTGTAATATGCTCACGCCGGCCCATCCCCGTCAAAAGTCAGCCCACCGCATTCTGCACCAGCTGCAGCTTCCTCCTTCTGAACCATCATGAAGGGTAGGCCCACATAAAGCATGTTGCAGTAATCCAGTCTCGAGGTAATAAAAGCATGGATGACTGTGGCCAGATCTGAGTCTGAGACATATGACCTAAGCCAATGCACCATATTTAATTGGCAAAATGCTCCCTTCACCACAGCTTCCACCTGGGCATCCAGGTGGAGCTGTGCATACAAGATCAGCCCCAAACTCTGAACCTGAGAAACCAGGGGAGGACGGACCCCATCAATGATGCGGGCCACCACTCCCTCAACTTTCCCCACAACCATCACCTCCATCTTGTCAGAATTTAGACTCAGGCGGCTCGCCCTCATCCAATCCCCCACAGCAGACAAACACCGGGTAAGCACCAAGACTTCTGGGCCTGAGTCAGAGGAAAATGAGAGATATAGCTGGGTGTCATCAGCATATTGATGACATCTCACTCCATACTCCCTAACAACCTCTCTCAAAGGCTGCATATACACATTGAACAAGAGAGGGGATAAGATGGAACCCTGTGGTACTCCACACATGAGGCCCTGGGGGGAAGTTGAAAACTCCCCCGCACCACACGCTGAGTTCTCCCAGCCAGGAAAGAGTGGAACCATTCAATCGGGGATAAAATGGAAGTCCTGCCAATCCCTTCCCGGTTCCGCAGCCGAGTCATCAACAACTCATGATCAATGGTATCAAATGCAGCCAAGAGATCTAACAGGGTCGAAGGACCCCGGTCCAATTCACAGGAGAGGTCATCAGTCAAGGCCACAAGCGCAGTCTCCGTGCCATAACCCAGATGAAATCCCCACTGTGAGGGATAAAGTTAACCCAGTTCAAATGCCCCTGAAGCTGCTGAGCCACCACCCATTCGCTAACAGAAAGTTAGAGACTGGCCGATAACTGGCAAGGGTGACAACATTGAAAGATGGTTTCTTGAGCAGGGGCCACACTACTGCCTCCTTAAGACAGCCCGGCACCCTGTCCTCCCCATGGGAGGCATTGACTATCCCCACCAGCAGTGGCCCCAGTGTCACAATAGGTGGCTCGAACTGTCCCAAGAGCATCCCCTGCAACTGAGGACGACACCGCCCAAAACTCATCCCATAAAACAGGACAAGAGGGGGCTTCTACTGCCTCTGACCCATTCTCTGCTAAGAAAGTTGCATCTAAACTGTGGTGAATTTGAGCGATTTTATCAGCAAAAGATTGAGCCAACAACCATAAGCAATAATACTTAGAGCATATGTTATATCTCATAGATGTTAAGATCTTTGAACTTAATAGAGCTGTTCCTTGAACAGAAATGTGCTTTTAAAGTCATGTATTTTTAACTGGCACTGTTTCTCTTGTACTATGTCTTTTTTTGAACTTAAGTAAACTATTGCTTTATATTTATAATATTCTTAAGTCTCATAGCTTCATTTATGAATTAATGAATAAAGCTTTATTGGGCGTAACCCGTGGGTCATAGCCAATGACAGTATTACAACACACATGCAAAATATATATACAAAAAATACACTTGCACACTATCACTTCCCATCCCAAAAGCAAAAGGGAAAGAAGCACAAATGCTTAGATAATTTGATGACAACTCAGAAATCCATTGGAAACTTAAATTCAAGAAAAAATTGTCGTAAAGCAAAAGCCCGCACTAAAAAGGAACTAACTTTGACAGTAATTCCCCACTCATTATCTGCCAAAGCCAGATGCAACAAAACATCATGCGATCTGCCAGGTAGGGCCAAAACAAATTCATTTAGAATTTCACCCCTAAGTTTATTATAGAGCTGACAGCTAAAAAGAACATGAGACACCGTTTCAGCCTCAGACTGATCATAGGGGCAAAGTCTTTGTGCATATGGGACCCCTTTGAAATGCCCCTCCAGTAATTTGGTAGGAAGGCCATTGAGGTGTGCATCTGAAAAGAGCCTTTTAGCCCCACGAGGTAGGCAGGAAGAGAGGTATGTGGTCATGGTATCAATGGCCGGGGCCATAGTCAAATACAAGGTCAGATGGCCAGACTGGTTGATCCTAACCCTTTCCTCTTGTAAATCGATGTCCCGCCATCTACTCTGCACCTCACTCAAGGCCCCATGCCCTTCTTTCCCCAGCAGATATTCCCTGGAGAAGCCCATTGCCATTAAATGATCCTCAACTCTGCCCACCCAGCTTGATCTAAAAGGGTCCTTGCCCAGAAGGCCAAGAAGACCTGTGGACCCAATGCCACAAGCCCTCAGCCATAGCTTATGCGCTGCCCTCCATGCCCTAAAGGCCCAGCGATGTTGGCCCAGCTCCAACCTTATTGCTGCATTCGGAGTTCCCCCTGGGGCTCCAACAATGGCACGCAGAAATTTCGATTGGACCTGGTCCAGAGAGGCTGTTCCAAATGGGGCCCACAACTCAGCCCCCAAAAGAAACTGTGAGGTAGTCTTTGCATTAAAGACTTGGACCGCCATCGGGAGGGCTGTCCCCCCTGTTTGCGCCAAAAGTCTACGAATCGCTAGAGAAGATCTTGTGGCTTTGGTGGTAGCCCCCTTTAAATGATGAAGCCATGATCCCGTGCTATGATACAGTAGACCCAAATATTTAAACAGCCTGACCTGCTGGATTTGAGTATTCCTGATCCTCCAGGTATGGGTATTGTTACGCTGTGATTTGGCAAAAACCAATATTTTAGATTTCTCATAATTGATCTCCATATTATTATCATCACAGTACTGGGAAAATCTCCTAAGTTGTCTGTTAAGTCCCACCCTAGTTTGTGATAGCACAACAATGTCATCAGCAAAAAGGAGACACCCAACATACCTGTCAGCCAGCTTTGGTGGAAAAAACTGCGGTTGGGCCATCAAGGGGACTACATCATTAAAGTAAAAATTAAACAGTGTCAGGGCAAGGACACACCCTTGTCTAACCCCACGGTTCACAGGAACCATCTCTGACACATGCCCTTCCAAGGTTAGTTTGACTACCAACTGTGAATCCTCATGCAATTTCTGCATGAGGAACAGTAACCGCCTATCAATGGTGGAATCGGCTAGCTTAGTCCACAGAAGAGTTCTGTTGACTAGGTTGAACGCTGCTCTCAAGTTGAGAAAGGCTGCATATAAACGGCCGTCCTTAGCCCTATATTTCTCCAAAAGATGTATCAGGGTCAGGCCGTGGTCAACCACCGTCCGGCCCCTCTGAAAACCTGCTTGTTTAGGGTGGATCAAAGCGGAGCCCTCTAACCAAGCCGTCAACCTCACAGCCAAATGCTTGCCATATAGCTTGCTAATGACAGACAACAGGCTAATCGGCCTGTAGTTAGCCGGAATTGATCTGTCCCCCCTCTTGAAGATTGGGACTACTACTGCCTGGTTCCACTGAGCTGGAAAAACACCTCAGCCATTAATGGCTGTGAAAATGGCAGCAAGTATGGAATCTACCAGTCTCTGAAAACTTTCAACAACTCAACAGGGATCAAGTCCCTGCCTGGTGCTTTGTTATTTTTACAAGTCGCCAGGAGGTTGGAGATTTCCTCCTTGGTAACCGGCGCCCATTCTGGTAAGTCACCTCTCCCCACTAAGGCTCCATTTGGTAAATCATAGGCCACATAAAGGTTGCTAAAATGCATCATGTACTCCTGAGCTGGAACCATTATCTCACTCCTAATAGATTCCCGAACCATTATCTCACTCCTAATAGATTCCCGCACAATACCCCCTTTCACCAATCTCCAGAATTGCCTTGACTCCCCCTTCTTGGCTGCTTCCACAACAGCCTCCCATTTGTGCTGAATATAAGTCTGGCGCTTGACTTTTATAAGGGCCTTGTAGCCCTTCTTGGCCTGAAAATACTGGGCAGGGACCCTAGAAAGAGTCCCCATGCAATATTCCTTGTATACAGCACGGTAGGCGCACTTTGCTTGGTAGCATTCCTTGTCGAGCCAAGGATGAGAATACCGGGACTTAATTCCAACCTTGTTGACACAATGGGACACCATGAATGTTTGAATATTTGCACTCAGCTGGTTATAGACTGCCACTACTGCCCCTAAATTAGCCAAATCTAAGATTCGATGATGTAGGGCACTCGATTTGTCATCCATAAGGCAAAATTCAAAAGGGAATGCCAACATCTGATCCCATTTAATAAAAGGAAGCCTGTTGGCATTTCCTGGGATATTCGATTTAGGTGAAAGGGCCATATCTGAAAACCTTCCAATATCAAAAGGGGAGTATAAGGTTACTTCTAGAGGTAAGTGGTCACTAACCAGGATGTTCCCCACTACAAAGTCCTTCAGGGATGCTAATACATTGGTAGTGACCAGCCCCAAATCAATCGTGCTTGAACCCATCAGCCCTAGATACGCAAACTCGCCCCTACGATCAGACCCAAAGGTACCATTTAACAGGCATAAATCGAAGATTGCAATAATATTAGCTAATTTTAGACCTGAGTGGTTGATTACTTTGTCCTTACCTTGGCGTAGACTTCCAAAAATGGGCTGATGGAAACTAATGAAGGGGCTATGTTCTGCCAGCTGGGCCTCCGTACTGCCCAGTCTGGCATTAAAGTCTCCAAGGAGCAACAGTAAAGCACCTGGATAGGTCAAAAGAAGCTCCTCAATGTAAGTTTCTAGCTCATCCCAAATCCCTTCACGGTATGACTTAGCATTAGAGGGGACAACATAGATGTTTAACACAATTAGTATCCCATCAGTACATTTCAATACCAAACCCAGGACAGCCGGAGGTAAATTAAAGGTACACAAGATTGGCCTATTCAAGTCCACCCTCACCAGGGAGCTTCATTTATAAATAAATTGTCTTTACAATACTCTGCTGAGCTGGCTGGCTTATTAGCAAAGTGTAAACTGAGTTTCCACATATTGGAAAAGAGCGCCCTATATCCAGACCAGATCATGTCAGGCCTGGACCACTAAGCGCATTTTCCCTTTGAGGAAACTGAGGCACAAACGCGACAGCCAGTGATACTGTAAGGGATGGGGTAGGTGCAGAAGAAGAAGGAAAGGGAATAGGAGACTTTCAGACCCTTACTCACTGAGCTCAGCACCCAAGCGGTGGAAAAGTACTCCTTCAGGATCTTGTGTGGCCCAATAACTTCCGTATGGAAGGAGGCCAAATGATCTCAGTACAGAGCTCCAATATGCCACACTCTGTCACGCACACACCCACACTAACACACCAGGGGAAGAATGGTGTGATGAGGGGTGAGGATGGGGGGGGGGGGGGGGG
>QEPC01015466.1:318825-343749 GCA_003113815.1 Sphenodon punctatus | reverse complement strand
GGGGGGGGGGGGGGGTAGAGTCCAGGGGAGAAGGGAATGAAGGGTTAACATGTCACCAATCAATAAGGAAAACGTTAATGAGGGGGACCCAGGTGGTAGCAGGGAAGGAGGGGTGGCTACTCCAGATATTCCACACACTCTCACACACACAAAATAATACACCTGAAGGCCCGTGTTCTTTCACTCACCAGTTACACAAACATGCAAGCTCCAGTGCCTGGGGCATCCCACTCAGTTGCAGACACAGGTGGGCTGAACGCTGCAGCACTTCTGCTGACTCTGCCCTGCTGGGCCCGGCCTCTGCATTACTGGGCTCCACCCATGAGCTGTCAGATGCTTGAAGGGCAGGGTTTGTCTGCCCCATCCCTGCTGCATCCGTTCCCAGCTCTCTGTGGCCATCAGAAGCTGGGGCGGTGGGGGTGCCCCCTCCCCCATCGCTGCCCGCGGTGAGTCCTGACAATGGTTCCACATGCTCCCAGGGGCCGATATGTGCCAGGATGTCCGCCCAGAGGAGATAATGATCCATCCATGACAAGGGCACTGTTGATCCCTCCCCCACCAATGGATCCCTCACCTCAAGGCCTGTGCAAAATATCATGCCCAGGGTATGTCCTCCAACATGTGTGGGGCCCACTACTCTCTGAGACAGGTCCATGGTTGCCATGGTGGCCATGAACCCATGCTCTGCTCCTTCAAGACTGGCGTTGGCATGGATATTGAAGTCCCCCAGAACTATCATCGTGGGGGACTGTAAGATCACGTCTGACACCAGCTCGGTCAGTGCGTGCACGGAGGCTGCTGTACAGGTGGGTGCATGCTATATCAGCAGTATCCCCACTCTGTCTCCGGCCAAATCCAACCCCAGATGGAGACCCTCTATACCCATGATGGATCGCACAGGAAATCTCCCCACAGACCAGGCATCCTTAGAAATAATGGTTACACTGCCCCCCCCCCCAATCCCTCCAGCCGTGGCTGATGCTGCACAGAGTACCCAGATGGAACAAGATGGGTTAAACCATCTGGGGCCAATCCATGGTTTGCACACACACTGTGCACAAGGTACACATGTGCAAATGTTGTGCAGTGTCATGCACGCATGGCACAAGCCGTGCACACCTCATGCACAGCATATGCAGGTCATCACTGCATGTGATGATTGTACACTGCACATAAGATGTGCATGCTGTGCATGAGGTCCACAAGGCTTGTGCGACATGTGCACAACACTTGCACAGCATATGTTTGTGCATCTTGTGTACAGTGCGTGCACAAAGCATGGATCAGCTCCATTGAATATACCCTATACAAATTGAAAATAGTAGTTTTGGGTAATAACTGATATCTGTTTACACTTCACCGGGTATATCTATTCCAGTTTTTTTGAGGGGGGGGGGGGTTTGCCTTAGTTTTGTCAGTTCTGTAATTTTGGTTACATCACTTCGGCAACTTTAGCATTTTTACACAGGCACAATTGCCGAAAATGACATAACCGCAATACTGAAAGGACTGAACTGAAAAGTGAAATGGAATACCAGAAAAATACAGGCATGAGAGTACCTATTTTGGTAGTAGACATCATGCAGAAATCATAAGAACTACCCCAAAATGTGAATACCACCCACAAATAATAAACCCACTACTATGTAGCCAGGGCCTGACGAAGGGCACGCTCCTACTGAGTACATGCCTAGAGCGCAGCCCATCTTGAAACGAATTGCTGGGACCAAGCCTATCTGGAGGTCCCCCATGTAAGGGGCATGCTCCTCCCCACTTCTGAGACCAATTGTTGATGTGCCTCAGAGCTTAAAGGCAGCAAGAGGGGGCCTAGCCTAGAGAGCCAGAGCCAGTGGGATTGGTCCTGGTTGATCACCTGAGGTTAACAGCTTGATCAGATGGATCATGGCAGAACTTAATTGGGGGAGAGAGGCTTGACAGAGCTTGGCGGGGGGCCACCATGGAGAGGGCGTTCTCGGTGGTTGAGCCATGGTTGTGGAACTCCCTTCCAAAGGAAGCCTGTCTGGCCCCGGGTCTGCTCGCCTTTCGGCGGGCATGCAAGACTTGGCTGTCTGCCCAGGTCTTTGGAGGGGAGGGGGGAGGGACGGGTAAATGGGGGAGATTGGTGGGGTGGGGAATTTGGGGAATTAGAGGGTAGAGGTAGAGTTGGGGGGTTTAAAATTATTTTAAAAGTGATGTTGGTTTTAGTGTATTTTACTGTTTTATAGTATTGTTAGCCACCCCGAGATGCCGTGGGCATGAGGGGGCGGCATAAAAATGCCACGAAATAAATAAAAATAAATAAATAAATAAATATAATCTTTTATATAAAATGAAGCAATTAGGCCCACCATACTATCATATTGTTATTAATTAGTGGGGCAGAACATGCAAAATTTGATTTTAGTGGCCCAAAATTTCAACGTGTGTCTCTGGGGCAGGAATAGGGTTGCCACCCTCCCTAAAGCTGTTAATCAAAGGGCTATGGAAGAGTGGAGTGGGGAAAAGGGAGTCTCCCACCCACCTCTGACATGGTGCTCTGAAGGGGGTGTCATGCTGCTCCAAAGGAAGCAGAGCCACACCAGAAAGGGAGTGAGAAGGCCTCTTTGCCCCATGCTTTTCTGACATGGCCCTCCCCCCGGGCCCCAATTTCTCCAGGTTATCCAAGCACCCCTGGATAAGCCAGAAAAATCGTGGCTTTACCTGAAGCCTGGAGATAGTAGATTAAAATCTGGAGATCCTGGGTCAGAAAAAAAACAGAGAGATGTTAACCCTAGGCAGGGGACTAATGGGGAATTTGGGCTGTGAAAAAACGACACAAAAGATTAGCAGTAGCAGAAAGGGTGGGTCGGCTCCAAGTAAGTACTATCTCCAAAGGATAGACGTGCTTGGCTCAGCTTAACTTGTTTTTGTAGAAGGAACTTGAAACTACTTTAATGCAAAGCAGCCCTGGCATTTTCCAAATGTTGTAATCTGAACTCAGGAATTTGCTACGTAACTTCTTTACAGTGCAGGCCTGCTGATATTTAGCACACTAATTATTGTACTGAAGCAAATTCTATAACACCGCAAAACAACATCAAATAATACTAAAGAGAGAGAGCATCTGGAAGTCTGAGGACACTGAAGTCAGTAGGTTTATTTTCAGCTTGTTTATATAATTATAGACAAACAGAGCACTCCAGCTCATATAGAGCAGATGCTCTGGAAACCAATGGTTGCTGGCTATCATCCAATAAAGATTTATGGAGTGATAGTCACACAATTCTGGATAGACATGATACTGAGGCCATTAATGTAAAGTAGGTCAAAATGTTATTATTTGTAGCCTTTGTAAATATCCTGATCAGAAACCTAGATGACCACATGATTCCTGAATTTCTGCCATTCTCCCTCCTAAAATATGATTATAATAGAGCAGTTTGAAGAACAGAAGTGCAAAGCATGTAATCAGTGCTTCTACTTATAGAATAGTTTAAGCAGTTGTATTATCCTATTTAAACATAGATTGTCCACAAAAGAGGGAAATAGAAATGTACTTTGAATTCTCATAGTGTTCTTCCTCCATCTCTCTTTCTAACAGGCTAGTGTTGATTGAAGAGAGAGACCTCATTTTTCTCATTTGGGCATGGCCATATTGACAATAATGACTAAGGCAGTCTGTTCATTATTATCATTTGATGTTCTTCTGAAACACATGTTGTTTTCACAGTCAGTTATTACCTGGGTATTACCACCCAAATAACGCATGTGAAATTCTGAGTGGAGTAAAATTCTGCATAACTTTTGAATTATTTTGCTGTTGGTTTTGTACATTACAAGTCTCAATGCACAACTGGAATTAGTACAATTCATTTCTAGTAGAGAGTTACAAAAGGATACATTTCCTTCCGTACACATGCAGCTTTCAAGGTCAATGCATTGCATGCTTTTCTTTGCCAAGAAGTTGCTGTGATCTGAATAAATTAGAAACAAAAATTTACCAAGCTTGCTGGCTAGCTAGCGAGCAAATGAATACAGAAGAAAAACAGAATGTACTGACATCACAGAAAGAAAAACAAATAAGAAAGGCATGAAGAATAATAAACAGAAACAGCTCTAATCCCTTTCTGAATTAATATTAGTAAACATCTGTGCAAATAGCCAACACTAGCAATGGAATGATAAGAAAAGAGGACTAGGGGGCCTGATTTTTCTCCCAGTTAAACTGGGGTTGGTCAAGAGGTATAGCATGATCTACTGCTAGATCATAAGCTAGTTTCCAGTTGATAACAGTGCACCAAGTGGGGGTGGCGGCAGCTTCCCAGCAATTGCTTCTGGGGAGGAAAGCACGGCTGGTACCCCAAGGAGCAACTCCCTGGAGGAGGTGGTCTAGAACAGCTCCTCTAGTGCAGCAGACAAGGCTGTCTCTAAAGAGACAGCTCTGTCTGCTCTGTCTGCTGCACTAGATAGGCGCCCCAAGCGGATCGGAGGGTCCGTCCTGGGTCACGGAAGGCAAAGCGGTCCCTGAGATAAGATGGACTGAGATCGTATAGGGCTTTGTGTCTTGAACTTGGCTTGGTACACTATAGGCAGCCTTGTGTCTTGTGTCTTCAAGAACTTGTGTCTTGAACTAGCACCTTGAACTTGGCTTGGTACACTATAGGCAGCCAGTGCAGAGAACGGATCGCTGGAGTAATGTGCTCACTGCGACCCATCCCCGTAAGGAGGGGGCCTTTTCTGCCTTATGCGCTCCAGGCTGCAAGTGAGGAGTTCACAGTCACATCATTATGTGATTACAGAGTCTGGAGCTTTATTTCCAGTCTTTTTATCATAGTATTTGGCAGGAGGGTACCCAAGTTCAGATGATGGATTCTCCCTTCCTTTCCACCCCGGGGCAGGAGGAGGTGGGTATTATTGGGGACAGGAAAGTGGGAGGCGGGGGTTGCCAGGAAATGGAGGAGGCAGAGGAGGGGGGATTGCTGGAGGGGGGGGGGCAGGTTGTGGTCACCAGGGCAGGGCAGAATGGGGAGGCTGAGGCAAAGAGGAAGCAAGGGTTTGGAGAGAAGGGCAGGGCAGGGAAGGTGGCAGTAGGGAAAGATTGTAGCGAAAGGGGGCAGGGTCCATCAAAGCATGGAACCACTAGGGGAGGGGAGGCAGGGAATGGGGTGACTGGGATAGGGTGGCCAGATATGCAAATTTTAGAGGACACGTATGAGAAATACAAGTTGCAGAGCTGTGTTGGCTCCAATGCTCTCATAGATGCCCTCTAAAATTTGCATATCCGGTCATCCTAGGCTAGGAGCAGCATAACCAGTGAGACCAGGTCAAGGGGGGCAGACTAGTGAGAACAGGGAAGGAAGGTGCATGGGGGAGAGGGCAGGCTAAGTTCACCGGTGGTGAATGCAGGGCAGGACTCTCCTTAACAGGGAGACAGAACCTGTCACAATCTCTGGAGAGCTCTATGGTTGGGCATGAACAGACTGACCATGTGCTTTGTGCTCAGCCCACATGTGCACTTTCAGGGCCTGCCTCTTGTATCCCTGAATGCCCTGCCCCCTGCAAACTCTGTGCATTGAGGGCAATGGTAAGACTGATTCACTGCCTGTCCCTATTCCAGCTATACCTATGGAGTCTCAGTTTGGATCTACAAGGAACAAAGGTGTCATCAATATTAACAATTCTTGAAAACCAACAAATTTTAAAGTTTTTTTTTATTCCTATTATAATACTTGGTTTTAGCTTTGTGCTGTGGTGAATTTGGTGCTGCTGAGAATCTGATACTTAAGCATGGCCTGGGGTTAAGTAGTATTTCTATAGTTCACTAGAAGTACGTTCACACAAAACAGAGCTTACCCATGGATGAACAACCTCTGGCCAACCTGAGAGTAAGGTTGTGTGGCCAAGAGTAAGGAGTAATTTTGTGTGGCCTTTCTTACTAGATGGTAAATAATTCCTGCTCCATGTATTGGAATAGGATTGGTCACACAAAACAACAGTGTGTGGTAACGTATTTTAATTCATGAGTAAATCACCACACACTTCCCTAAAGTGTAATTGTTTGTCTCTGGGTAAGCCCTGTTTTGTGTGAACTTGTCCTAGATACCAATTTTAAAATCAGTATTGATAATTCATTGACTCAAAATCCTTACTTTTCTGGACATTAAATATGAAGAATATGCTTAACTTTTTCCCATTCAATTTTATGAACATACTAACAAGTCAAGTTAATTATCATTGGAGGTATTTCATTAAGGGACAGACTGTGAACTCATTATTTGCCCTGATAAGCAGTTGCTCACAGGAATAGTGTCACTACTTAAATGGGACCATGTAAATGAGATCACACTGATTTTTTGAAGAGATTCACGTCTATCTCTGCTTATACTCCAAAACAGCGGTGTAACCAAGGTCAGAGGAGGGAGAACGTAGGGAGACACTTTCCTCCATGTGGAGGCACCCCCTCCACCCAACTCAGACAGAACTATCTGGGGACATGACCTGGGGACAGAAGTAAAGGAGTTAAGAGATGAGTGTTGAATATAGTTACCCCTTTGCTGAAAACTAAGGTGCAAGGTTTTTAAAACATTCTTTATCAAAAAGACCACTGACTCCATATTGGAGAGTACATTCTTTCAGTCCCTATCTGCTCTATGCTCTGATCTGAGCCTGCCAAGACTCCATTTTTAAAAATTCAGGCATGATGAGAAATAGGGTGACATTTCCATCTGAATCCACCACACACATCATTATATCCCAGTGTAGCCTTCACAACAGTAGTCAACATCTCTAGACATTATTTTGAATGAGAGTTTTCTCCCTGCTCCATCTGTATTAGAACCACAGTGCTCCACCACCTTGCCAAAAAAAATTCAGATTAATTTGACTTACTTAGTCAAATGAAGGGAACTGTTGGCTTGACTGAAACAGCAATTGGTTGCAGAACTAAATATTCAGAATTAATGAACTGGAGTACAAAGTGGTTCAAATGATATATTTTATTGGCCCAGCTGTTAGACCAACTATTTTATTGGACCTCAAGTAGGGGTGGGCATGTGATTTTTGCTATTACAATAACAATAACAAAAATTGTCATTTTCATTATTGTTAGTGCAAGAATGAAAACAACAAATAATAATAATGAAAATAGAAACAAAAACAACTTTTCATTTTTGAAATAAGGGAAAAAACTGAAAAAACATATTTCTGGCTATAACGTTTTTGTTTCTTATTAGAGTCTGATGAAACTTGGGGAAATTGTACCCTGAATGGACACTTTTCAAAATTATTAGATAAAGGGAACCAATTTTAGAAGAAATTGAATGTTTTGATTTTAAGAAAAGCTCCATACACATTCATGGCTATATCTTCTTTATATTCCATCCAATTTACATGAAGCCTTGGAATATTATGTCCCTCAACAAGCTTAACAAACTTGACAATTTTCAGAAAGATTGGATAAATAGTTCTGATGCTATAAGAGATTAACTTGAAAGTATATTTCTAGCTGTAACATTTTTTATATTCCATCCTGTTTACAAGATATTTGTCAGGAATGGATTTTCCCTGTCATCTCTGCCAAATTACAGGACAATGTGATAAAGGGACACAATTTTATAAGCAATTGATATTGTCCCCTTGAAGACCATTATTCAGATAAATAGCAGCACATGCAGTACCGGTCAGAGGTAGGCACCTGGCATGGCAGGGGGAAGGAGGCTGTAGGAGGGAGGATGTGGCGCAACCCAAAAGACTGACAGACACATTCACTGACCAATTACTGCATGCTTCCAGCTTTACAGAACCAATCGATAGTGGCTTCAAGGCGGGCATAGGGGGCGGCTCTCAGGCGTGCATAGAAGGGACATAACTGGGACTTTGGGAATAGCATCCTAGAAATCAGGAGACATAATTTACATATCCAGGCTGGCCAATTATCACCACAATCACATCCTGCAGCACTGTGACAGAGGATATAAGAGAATATCTATTGGCGCTTTCCTAAACAGATGCTTCTGACTTCCCAGTAATGAGTGGGGGAGAGATGTTGGAATGGTCGCAGCATATAATGAGGATATTTGGTTGACATTTCTGCTGGCCAATTGGCATCACAAACCGATCTTATACCACAGTGACACGTAAGAGAATCCCTAGCATAGGCTCCTTCTCTGCATATGCTGTGCAAGCACATGAAATGAGGACCCTTTATTACATCTTTCTTATATTTGGCAGACATGATCATGAAAGTATGATATATATCTCTACCAAATTTCATGTATACTGATTGGACTACAAAGATGTTACAGTCAGACATACATTTATAATTTAATTGCTTATACCACCAGGACCCTTTATCTACTCCTTCTGAAAATTTGCAGAGATAGTAAATATGTGAAGTGATATAAGCTTGCCAAGTTTCAGCTGCATTAAATGTGAGACAAAGAAGTTACAGACAATAATGTATATGAAGATTTTTGCAAAATAATATAATTCAACTGCTTATAAAATTATATTCTTTTATCCAATATTTTTGGAATTTGGTACACTTAATGTCATCCATTGGAGGTACAATCTTTCAATGTTTCATCCAAATATCATTAAAAACAATAAAGGTAAAGCTGAAAATATGTTTCCCATTGAAACCAATGGAAAACAAAAACAAACGCAAAACACGAATTTTTGATATTTATGAAAATGAAAATGACAGATTTCAATAATGAAAATGAGTAATAAAAATGAAAACTGACATGGGCCCCTGGTGCACACCTCTATCAAGCAGGTCCTAGTTCATCCCCTGCCATTAAGCATAGCACTTACCTACACCATCTCTGAGAGATGCCTCAGTCTGTCTAACCTATTTTAAAAAGTTTTCAGTGCTTGAGTCTCCACAACCTTGTGATCTCAGCTTCTGCACTGATATTATCCCATAAAAAGTGCAGAACAGCTTTTTTCAGAAGTGCTTAGAACTAAAACATTACAGCAAAGCACCAAAACCAGTGGGGGAAAGAAGATTAGCTGGATGCAAAATGCACTACATGTACAACATTGAAGCCTCCACATTAAACAACTGAAACCATGCTGGAGATGGGAACTCAGAGAAAAACGGGACTTTCTACAATCAAGAAAATAGAGGACTTGCTTCCCTGTCTAGAAACACCTTATAAGCACTAAGCAGAGATCTACACAAATCTGAGACACTGGGACTATACTAATGCAGCTGAAAAAAATCAAGTGGGTAACAAATGATCTACAAATCTTCTATTTGTCCTCCTCAGTCAACAACCCACTTTCTCTCCTTCCTGGCCCTTCCCCCATCTTCTCTTCCATTTGAAAGGTGCGCACTCGTGTCAACCAAAACAGATCTGCATTGTACTGCCCTTGCTGGAGACAAGATGGTTCTATAAAAGATACCATATGAGCTACTTTATCTTAAATCAGATGTTTAGTTACCCAAGTAACTCCACTTACCTAGTGTAATAAAGCCTGGCTGATGGCTTTTTATTTGTGCTAGGAACTCCTTGCATTCCAAATCACCTCCCCTTTGGCTGCAGATCCCCTAAGCCCGCTACCCTCCCTTCTTCTTCTCTAGTGGTCCCAAACAGAGTTCTGAGTTCCTCCTTGGGGAGTCTGGCTTCTCCGCCATCCACTGTTTGGATTTTATTTGTTTGTTGGTTGCCCAATGGGACATGTGGCCAGTGTTTTGAGAGTGGAGTTTCTCCTCTTTCAGTGAGGGAGATAAGTGTATGATGTTCATGGAGACAGAGCAGGGGACACACCAAGGGAGGGAGAAAGAGATTGAAAGAAATTTCCACTTTCCCATTCAACTGGGGACAAGGGTGAAAATTAAAGAGAAAACCAATAGTTACCTCTGCTGCTTTTGCAAATGTGTGTGTGTGGGGGAGAGGGGATATTTATTTTTTAATAATGGGGTCATTTCCGGCTAACAGGGAAAAGATATTTCTATTGACTGGGAGAAATAAAGGGGTGTAAAAAATGAAATGTGAAGGACAAACAGAAAGAGCTTCCAAGTGTAGGGGGGCTGAGCGTTGGCTCCTTTTTGCTGGCTTAACAGACAGGCACTGTTTTCAGGTTTGCAGCAGACTGGTGATATTCAGGTGTAACTCTCCCAGCCTGAAAACTCTGCTGCAAAGTTAGCGCCTCCATCTCCCTGCACCCCCCCCCCCCAATGCCCCGTCTGACTGTGCCCCCATCTCCCCCCCCCCCCCCCCCCCGACACCCGCGAAGTCTTTCTCCGAGTAATTATTTCAGTCCCGGCTGTGTACATTCTGTTGGGACTTTCATATACTTGGAGCATTCTAAACTACTATGTTGCCTCGCAAGGTAGGTCCTGGGAACATTTTCCAGGATTCCTCCCTGCCTTGAAGGAAATTGCTGTACTGAGCCTTTGCAAACCATTCTGCAAATAAAGTCCTGTCTGTCTGTCTGTCTGGCTTGGTGCCTTCCCCTGGGACACAGCACTAGGGGTGTGCGCCAGGGACCCATGCCGTTTTTTGTTTTTCGTTATTAAAAACTATCATTTTTGTTATTGTTAAAAATGAAATTTCATTATTCGTTATTGTTGTCATTATCGGTATCTATTTTGAGCGATAATGAAGATTTTGTTTTCAGTATCATTTCCGTTGTGGGCTGCCACCAGTGGCAGAAGTGCCGGCAGACTCCTGCTCCAGATTTCTCAGAAGTTAAACTCCTTCCTCCCTTTTTCATAATCTATATATCTAAACCTATATCTATATCTATCTACATGTACAGGGGGAGACAGACAGGGGAAGGGAAATAGAGAGAGGAGTTATCCAGAGAAGGTGCTGAGAAAGAGTTTATTTAGAGTTATGCAACTGTCCAGAGATTCCTTACTGAGACCTAAGACAAAGCAACAATTGAACAGGATTGTGTGTCTATTAATTTTTGGTCCTGGTTCAAGGGAAATTTAAAAAGCTATTCTCAAACACTGGCATATAGTTGAAAACATAAGAGGTTGCCAGAATAAGCCTGTATTTGCTATGAAAAAAAAACAAGTCCATTAGGGATTTTGTGGTGCACACAGACATTGGAGTACAGCAGGGATCCAGGTCCCATAAGGGGACATACAGGATCCCATTGCTGGGACAGAAATCTCTAGTGATTGGACATTTTAAGTGTGGCAATTGTGTTCAGTTAGTTCTCATAGTTTGCCTATGAAGGAATTTTATCATCCCAGGACAGGGAGAAAATTTATACTCCAACATTTTTCTACCTGTTGAACTGCGTCAGTCATCTATGTAGTCCTATGTCCATGAAATTTAATATATGTGGGATACACTTCCAGGATGGTGAAGATCAGGATAAGGGAACATTTGAGTAACTTAAGGAGAAACAGAATGAAGGGAACCTTTTGTGGGACATTGTGTTGAGAAAGGTCATAGGGAACAAGATCTCAAGTTTTTATGTATAGAAATAGTACCCACTGGGGAAGGATATATTAAACAGCTACAGAGGAGAGAGGTCTATTGGATTTACAGATTAGGCTCCTTGATACCAGAAGGGTTGAATGAGGAGAATCAATGGGGTGCATGTTTAAGGTAGTTCGTACTGGCCTGTTTTCTTAGTTGGTTCCTCAGTAGCTATTACATACATTCTTTAGAGGATTTGCCTTAATAGACTGTAGGGTGTATATTTTATTTGTATTGTAGTCAGAGCATTTCGCATACTGACGAACCAGCGGTTGCTATTGTATGCAAAATAGTTCATAATTAGGATGGGTTGTTACACTGTTGCAGCCAGTAGAGGAAGCTAATTAGTATGGTGGCTCAGTGCTTGGAGTTTATTTTGACCATTTGTTCTTTATATATACGTTTGATCCTTACACAAGTGTGGATTCATCTTCATTGAGGTTTAGATCTTCTTGTGGGAAGAATATATGGATTGATATTATTTCATGCCACCAAAAGAAGTTAATTATAATTATGGATTATTATCTGGAGACTCTTTTGCTTCTATGATTCATATATTTCTCACTGCTATTTGGCTTTATATATACAAGTTTGGATTCCTCTTCATTGAAGACTACATTATTTTGGGGGAAGAATGACAAGGAGATGTGGTTTCCACAGCCTGATTGATAATTGGAAAAGGAACGAGTCCATGTGACCTACAAGTGTAAAGAAAGACAAGGGAATGTGGGATCTACAGCCTGATCAGAAGAGGCACAAGGTTGTGCTTGATAGGAAGACATTGGAAGAGATTCCACAGTCTGATTGATTATTGGAAAAGGAACGAGTCCATGTGACCTACAGGTGTAAAGAAAGACAAGGGAATGTGGGATCTACAGCCTGATCGGAAGAGGAACAAGCTTGTGCTTGAATGGAAGAGATTAGAAGAGGCACAAGCTTGTGGATCTACAGGTGAAGACTAATTGAATTTGAAGGACTTATTTAAGGGAAGGAAGACAGAATTGTGTAACATTATGTGTGTATGAGGAGTGACATTGCATTGTAAATGGTGAAGCACTGCACCAGATGAGGAGGAGAGGATTCTGAGTTATATAGTGTATTTACCAAAATTGTACCATGACCAGAAGGTTGTAATGTTGGTTTTGTTGGGGATATTTATTCCATCAGCTATTCAGAATTTTAAAGAAAAAATCTTTTCCCCCTCTTTCTTCTTGGCTTGGGATGGACTTATTGTCTTGGTACCTGTAGGAAATCGGAATCTATCTAAGGTACAGTAATGGGTACACTATTGGGGTTTGCAAAATTTACTCTTCATTAATAGAGATGTTTTGGGGGTTTTTTTAAATGTGTTTTCTCCTTTCTCTTCTTCTTTTTCTGATTGTTTGCAGTGCTTATCCATGGCTTTAACTTTTATGGTGTTGCATTTCACTGAAGAAGGGGGTGTCCCTGAAACACGTTTGTTCTTTTTTATAATTCTGTCTTTTTATGACATTGTCTTTTATATTGTTTATGCATATACAATGATGGTTAGAGCATGTGAATGAGTGATCACATTGTTTTGCCAACTATTTATGTTTGAATATTAATTTTATGCTGCATTATGAGAAATTCTCATTGATTGAGGTTTCTTTATGTTACAGAGGTACGCACTTTTGAACAGTATTGCGTATTTTAGAAAGTTATTGTATGGAATATTAAATATACATTTGTGTTTCACGTATCCTCCCTTTTTGGTTTGTGTCTGACAGAAGCTCCAAAGGCCCACCTGGCTCTCCAGCGCTCTGTCCCGGCCTCTCCAAGTCTGGTATTTCCTAGCTGTGTTGACTTCCCCAGCTAGGAGCCACCACCTCAGACTCAGTCTCTGTTTCCTTCTACTCTGGGCTGAGCTGCTACATAGGCAGCTTCCTGGTCTCACAGGTGCGGCACCAATCACATTGGCCAGATGTGTTGCATTTCCTAAGGCTTCCCCTCACCCCAGCACCACCTCCCAGCTGCCCAAGGGTAACTAGCCAGGCCTTTCTGTAACCCTGTTACACTGGACTTTCAGGAGTGCTTGTGAGTTTCCATTGGTAGTTCAGCAGTTTCCAGTGGTTCCGTGCTTCTGCCATTTTTTTCTGTCATTTTCGTCACTTTCAAGGACTTTTTTGTCACTTTATGGGACTTTCTCATCACATTTGTCATTTTATGGAAGTTTTCGTCACTTTTTCGGACTTTTACAACAGTTTTACAGCACTTTTACAGCACTTTTATGGCAATTTCCAGCACTTCCCCAGTGGTTAGCTGGCAGGTTTTTCTCTCCACATCCCCCAGTGGTGCACATGGGGTACACATGGGGTTTGGGACTGGGTCATGCCAGCCTCATCCAACTTGTGTAAAATAATGGAAAATGGTATAAACAGCAGGAAATCTGTTAAGTTTCCATGTCATGCAAGTCTCGATGAATACCCTGCTTCCGACGGTAGCAGAACTTGCCAAGAATTTTCATTGCAGGTCTTTTTTTTATCCTTCTGAATGTATTTTAATAATAATAATAATAATAATTAATATAGCTTATTGCGTAGCCATAGCTATTGCAAACAAATACATTGCATCACAAACAATACCTACAAAACGTAAAAAACCCTACAAATATAAAATACAAACCAAGTAACAACTCATGCTGCCAATTACATAGGCCCATAATACACTAGTCTAATCAATCAGACTCTGCAGAGTTCTTGTTGCTTTATCCCGAAAGAATACGTTACACATGAGGTTTGTCTATCATTGAAATACACAGGCCTTACTGCTCCAACCCCTTACAAGCCTGACCCAGCAGGGTCTCCCGTAATTACCCTATCCCCTCCTATACTGGGATCACAGTCCCATTCTGTACCACGTTCTCCAAAAACCTTTGTCTTAAAACCATTGCCCGGTAGGCGAACTCTGCAACCTGCATGGTTAAATCAGTGTCCACCGGGGAAAGAAGCTTCACATTATTTTGAATTCAGGAATCTCCTGCAGATCCACCAGGTATTTAGCTCTTAATTCCTCGAAAAAAAGGGCAGATTAGCAAAATGTGAGGCACCGTATCAGGGGTCCCTTTGTCACAAAGAACACACAGTCTCTGTTCTTGGGGAATTCCCTTGTATTTACCTTACAGATAAGAAGAAGGGAAGGAGCTACAACAGAGCCTGGTGAAGGGGACTCTCCTAGAGTCATACAACCAACTAAACAAATAGCTTAAACCAGACTAGAGTGGGTTGTAAGGAATATATTTTGGTGCCACTCTCTGGGAATTCAGAAGGGCAATTTCCAATTGGAGCGCCTGATCTCTCAATCTCCTCTGCACCATCTTTTTAAATGAGTCCAGTCCAGCTCTTATGAGCACCATACTAGAGAAACCCATTTTATAGCTTTCCAAGCCTGCCACCGCCAGCCACGTATCTAATAAGCCTGCCATGTGGGCCATACATAGCAAGGAGCACTCCCCCTCTGGCAAAAGCATTATTCTTGACCCAAAATTAGAAACCAACTGCAGCAACACTGTTCAGATGGGAAATACGCCCATTTCCACCCTCAACAAAATCTGGGGGGTACCCCGCGGGAGACCCAATACAGAGGCCAGAAAACCATTCTGCATATTTTCCAGTTCTTCCAAAAAATCAAGGGCCCAAATGGGTGCCGCATACAGGGCTTGATTTAACACCTTGGCCCTAAATAAATGAAGGGCCAGAACAACCAAATTACCCCCCCCCCCGGCCAAAATAAAATTTCAATATAGCTGCAGCAGATCTCTTAGCCTGAATGCTGGTCAATTCATAGTGAGCCCACCAAGAAGGGGTAGATGAAAAGGTGACGCCCAAATATTTAAAGGAACGAACTTGTTCAATAGATTCTTCTCTTAAGTTCCAAGAACGTATATCTGGTCTCCTCTGAGCACCCACAATCAAAATTTTGGTTTTAGAATAATTTATTTTTAACAATTCTTGATGGCAGAATTCCCCCCAAAGGCAAAGCTGTCTCCTAAGATCCACCATAGATTGAGTTAATAGTATGGTATCATCTGCATACAAGAGGATCGGTAACCATTTTTTCCCCACCGAAGGGGCATGGGTATCCACTGCTTTCATATGATGTACCATGTTATTCAAATAAAGATTAAACAAGGCCGGGGCCAACAAACAACCTTTCCTAACTCCTGTTTAACAAGGATGATCTTGGAAAGTAACCCAAGACGGCCATGTCTCACTTTCAGTGAGTTCCCTGAATGCAACTTCACCATCAAATAGAGCAATCTGGGGTCTATTGAAGAGGCCCTCAGCTTATCCCATAAGCGCTCTCTATCCACTGAATCAAAGGCCTTCTCAAGGTCCACGAAACAGAAATATAATTTCCCCATAGCAATTGCATATTTCCTAATCAGTGCTGCTATCAGTAAAATATGATCTGTAGTGGCCCTACCTTTACAAAATCCAACTTGCTGCGGCTCTGTCGCTCCCGTCTCCTGCATCCTCATACCTCAGGGATCGCCTCCCCCTCCGCACCCCAGAGCAGCTCCTTTGGTCTGCCGGGGGTGCCTTCTTGGAGGTCCCCCATGTTAAGTGGGGGGCCACAATGGAGAGGGCATTTTTGGTGGCCGTACCGCGCCTTTGGAATTCCCTCCCAGAGGAAGTTCGCCTGGTCCTGAGCCTTTTAACATTCTGGTGAGTTTGTAAAACCTGGCTGTTCGCCCAGGCCTTTGGGGAGGGTGGGTTAGTGGGTTTTTATCCTCCTACCCTTCTTTATTATTCTTTATGTTTTCTTGTTGTCTTTTCCCTGTTTTATTTGTGAGATTTTTATAACTGTTTAAAATGTTTTTAAAAGCTGTTTTATCTTGAAATTTGTTAGCCGCCCCAAGCTGCTTGCAGGAGGGGTGGGGTATAAATATATTAAACAAATAACTAAATAAATCAATCCAAGACTTCACTCTGCCCAGCAAAAATTTAGAATACAACTTCCCAATAATACTGAGCAGACTGATCGGACAGTAGTTGCTTGGAGCAGATGTATCCCCCTTCTTATATATCGGAATCAAAATACGACTAAGCCAGGAATCAGGGAACTCCCCGGTGTCATTAATAGTTGAAAAAAGGGGGGCCAAGAGGTTAGCCCACCAGTCTGGGAATGCTTTAATTATCTCAGATGGAACTCTGTCCGGGACCTTGCCTGGCTTAAGAGATGTGATCAGGGTCCTGACTTCCTCTACTGAAACTGGTGGCCATTTCTCAAACCTATCACCTGGGCTAAGTTGCACACGCTTAAAGGGTGTGGATTCATATGAAACCTGTGAAAATAGCTTGCTGAAAAATTGTTTCCATTTATAGCTGGTAATAGAATGGGCGCTAGCTGAGCCCCCCCTCCATTGCGTGGAACAAATCAGTTTCCAGAATTGATTGTTATTTTTCCCTATGACAGCATGATATAAGTCTAACCATAGAGCCCTTTGGAAAGCCAATTTTTTCTTAACTAAAAGAATCCTGTAATGTTTGCGTTGAACCTGTAGTTGGATCCGGGAATTAGCTGAGGGAACGTTTCTTAGATTCTTCATTAAATGTCTAAGGCAGCTCCTGCCAGCCCTACACTCTCCATCAAACCAGGCCACTGGTTTCTCTGACCCATTCCAACTGCCCCTCAAGGAGACCGTAATAATCAGCTGTGGTTCCAACAGGTTCATCAGTCTTACATACCAACTCACACCTTCCCACGGCTGGGCTATCTGCTCATCACAAAGTGCCATCACCTCTGGGACCTTAATGAAGTTCTCATGAAGTTCTTAATGAAGGCCTCCATAAGATCCCTAGAGTGTTTGAGTCTAGTTATTGGCATCTCTTTTTGCATGTGGTGGTGGTGGTGAGGATTGATAAGTAGCAGCCCCCTTGTCCCTCTCTAGGAGGTTCACATCCAGTACAATGGGTAAATGGCATGTGTCCAGTCTTGGCAGAACCTGCCGACTTAAGACATACTTAAATACCGGTCGGGGAATTAAAAAATAATCTATTAAACTGGAACCATTATATGAGTGGAAAGTAAAGCTGCCTTCCCTATCTCCCCTAACCCATCCGTTGACTATTACCAGGTCTAGAGATTGAATAAAGTCTTCCATAGCCCTACATCCTGGCCCAACCAAATGTCCAAAGAACGTTGGGGTGGGATCGGAGTGTTGAACAAAGACTCTTCCGAGGGTACCTTTGCCAGACCATCAGCCGGGTTTCCCAATCTAGTATTAAAATCTCCTGCCAGGAACAACACTGAATTTGGACATTCACTCAGTGCCTTCATTATTAAACTAGACATTTCCAGCCACTTTTCTTCAAAATAGTAGACTTTATTGGAGGGACATAAATGTTCCCTAGAAGCAATTCTAACCCACTGGAGAATAAACAAAATAATAACATAAAGTTGGATTTAAAGGTGGCCATGATCTTTACTTTGACCTTCAGGGATTGTGCTACCAGAAATGCAAGCCCCCCACTCGGCCTTCCAGAGGTATTGGATGGAGTAGCTGGCAAGCCAAAACTATCAATTCCAGGCAGGCTAACAGAGGAAGATTTATCCACCAACCAGGTCTCTTTTACAGCTATTATTTCAAACTCGGAATCCCCTAAGAAGGTCCCAAAATCCTCATCAATACATCGCACCCTCCAGCTGGCTATATTCCAAGATAAGAACTTCCAGGGGGTCTTATTCTTCGTCCTATCAACCTCCTTCCCCAAAATGGGGTTGGAGGAAATGCTGGAGGCGACCAGAGTGCTAGGATAACTTCCTCTGATCCTTAACCTTCTTTCTGTCTTTAAAAGAGTAGACCTCAGGAAAGATACGGACCCTCTCCCCCTGCCCATTATGACCTGCTAAGGAGACTTAGACCCTGCAAGGAAGGGTCTAAGTCTCCTGGCACAAGCCCTGCAAAAGCCATCCCAGGTGGGGCTGAACTATGACCCTCAAGTGAACTGCTAAGCTGTGAATTAGCCGGCACCAATACAGGCAAGTTGACATTATGAATGTTCTTAACATTGGTTGACTTTACAGCCTTTGTTCCTTTGGAGATAATTTTCTGAGTCCCCTTCCTTTCTCCTTTCTTTTTCCCACCCACTGGGGTAGAAGTTGCCAATGGACTGTCTGCTCGAGAGGGAAAAAGACGGTCATCATCCAGGGAACCCATCGGCAAGACCTTATTCGAGCAGGTCACCACTTCCTGATGAAATCTCTCACTACCCTTAGTTTTCCGCAATTGTTTGCTAAAATAATCCAGACGACTGATAAGGAAGTCTGGATCAAGAGAAGCTTCAGTTTGTCTTAGCGGTAGTCTGAGAGATTTAGCATTTACACTTCTCGTAGGGAATAACTGAGGATTACGGGATTATTCCATCAAATTGACTCCAGCAGGTACCACAGGCATATAAATCACAAAGGTCTGATCTCACTGGAGGTTTAGGACCAAAATAAGGGACTGAACTTGCCTGCATATCACCTGGCATGGCCCCAACCTCCACTTTCCTAATTAGACCTTTCATTTGAACGAGCATACATTTCAGCGTATGAGCAGTTGTTAATGCCAAATCTGCCAGTAGCTCGATTTGTGTCACATCTTTTTTCTCCTTGTCAATTAATATTACAAAAGATCCCATTACACCTCCATCCACACCATGGACCTCAATATTAGTTACCTCCCAGCTAAAATCATTATTCTGTTGAGAGCTTGTTGGAGACATAATTCTATTAAAATCTGTAGTCTGAGAGGGTAACGAAGCCCTAGGAGCGCTAGAAGGGGAACCAAAAAGAGGGGCAATTTTCCGCTTCTTTGGTAATTTTGCATCGGGGTAAGGAGCACGGCACCTCCTTCCTTAAACGTTTGGGGTTTGGCATTGTATAATATCGAGACAAAAGGTATAAGCCTTATCTAAATTAAACACAAGCAACCCTCCAATAAATCCAGCACTCCTGCTCCTGGGTGCGCCGAAGGGTGCGCAAAAGGGTGCACCCTTGTGCGTGCAGCTATTCGGCACGCGGTCCTTCAGCGCATGCGTATGGCGCGGCCGTAGGCTAACTGTCCATTTTGTATCCCTTGCAGGCTGCAGACTCCACCTCCAGCTCAGCTCCCGACAACCAGCTACAGGTGAGTAATAGGGCTCCAGGATTCCAACTCGCCGCTCCTTCCACATTGGCCATAGGCTAACTTTCCATTTTGTATCCCTTGCAGGCTGCAGACTCTGCCCCCGACTCCGGTCCTGGCAACCAGCTACAGGTGAGTAATAGGGCTCCAGGATTCCAACTCGCCGCTCCTTCCACATTGGCCATAGGCTAACTTTCCATTTTGTATCCCTTGCAGGCTGCAGACTCTGCTCCCAGCAACCAGCTACAGGTGAGTAATAGGGCTCTGCGATTCCAACTCCCCGCTCCTTTCTGCCCATTTCAGGTCTGCACTCAAAACCTAAATACACAGACCTATTCAAAATTTGTATTTTGAATATGGAACCAAAAAAGTTTTATTTGCATTTATTTGTAATTTGTCGAAACTAAAACACAAAAGTCTAGCTATGACCTTTTGGACATCCGAGGACAGCCATTGTTGGAGTCAGGATGGTGGGCTTGATGGACCATTTGTCTGACTCAGTATGGATTTTTTTATGTACCAAATATGTCATAGTCCCGAATTTTATATTGCAGAAACTTTCTTCTAAATATACATGGAAATGTACTTGATTCATTATGACGTTCTGGACTCACAAGCCAAACCTATCGTATAAAAGCAGCAAAACTAATTGCCTTCCACTCTATTCACTGAAACTGGAGAGGTATCGTAGGAGTAACATATTTATGTTTAAATCACACTGGGAGGTTGGTAAAAAAAACTATATATTTTTTCAAATACTGTTCAATATTTTACCAACCAATTTGTCACCCTAGACAGTGTGCCTTCAGCTTTGTCAATGTACTTAACATGCATTGAAGGTACTGTAAATATAGCACTTTTGCTTGAGTTACTTGCACAGAGTCCTATTAAATATGTACGAGCAGAGGATGAAATTAATCTGAAATTAATAATGTAGACCGCTGCAAGCAAGCCAGTGATTCTCCCTTGGAAAGTCTTTAAATTCTTCCCCCTAACTAAATTTTCATTTTTAACGTACTATTCCTAAAGAACAAGCAAACATTAAGCATTCAATAAATGTTTGTCAAGTCTGCTGGAAAAAGTGTAGACATTACAACTGGAGGCTCTCAGTGGGGGAATTTTGTCATAACACTAAGAATAATGTGTTATCTAGTGCCTAACATGGAATGCTGTGTAAACAATTAATCATAGGATAGAATCTACTGAAAATCAATAGCATTTCAGTTGCATTTATAAGCTGAGCTGATCGCAACATTTGTGTTGCTTACCGCTTATGATGAATAAATCTTGTTAACCTTTCTCGACACTATGTGTCACCACCAGAAACATGTGTATCATATTGATGTTCATAGCATCTTCCTTTAGAGGGAGAGGGAATACAAATGATTGTTTTGTGACAGAAGATGAAAACAGTTGGAACAATAGTGTGAAAAGATCAGAGGATCTGGGATATTTTTTATTAGTATTATTATTATTATTATTTTAAAATCTTATTATTCCACCCCTCCTACCAAAGGCAGCCTGGGACAGCTTACAATGTAAAATATAAAAAATATAATATATAAAATACATAATAAAATAACAACAGAAAGGGACAAAAACAAAAGAGGGAAAACCCAGCCTCCTCACAGTGGGGAGAGGGATGTCAGTTAAAAACATTTAAAAACCCAACCCCAACCCTCCACTCCCAAAAATAATATACACACACCCCAATCTCCCTCATCAAAAGTCTGGCAGAAGAGCCAGGTCTTGCATTGATGTCTGAAGGATGGAAGGAAGTTCTGGAGCTATCTGGGCCTCTGCCAGGAGGCAGTTCCACAACCTCAGGGTGGTCACCGAGAATGCCTTCTCTATAGTTGCCCCCCGGGATACCCGGGGGACCTCAAGAAGGATGCTTCTGGCTGACCACAGGGGCCGATCAAGGGCACAGGGAGTGAGGCGATCCCGCAGATAGATGGGGCCCGGGATTTATAGGTAAGAACCAGCATTTTGAATCAGACCTGGAAGACTATAGGCAGTCAGTGCAGAGAATGGAGCACTGGTGTAATGTGCTCCTGGTGCCCCATCCCCGTAAGGAGGTGGACCACCACATTCTGCACCAGGTGTAGTCTCCAGACTGTCACCATGTGAAGCCCCACATAGAGTGTGTTACAATTGTCCAGTCTCGAGGTAATGGAAGCATGGATGATAGTAGCCAGGTTGCAGACTGAGACAAATGGCCGAAGCAGACACACCAGATGTAATTGGCGGAAAGTGCTCCTCTCTAAAGCCCCAACCTGGGCATCTAGGCAGAGCTGTGAGTCAAGGAGCACTCCCAGCCTCTGAATCTGGGGGACCAGTGGGGGATGAACCTTGTTGATGATGGGGGCCACCACACCCACCACCTTCCCCACTAGCATCATCTCCATCTTGTTGGAATTCAGGTTCAGTCTACTCGCCCTCATCCAGTTTCCACAGCTACCAGATATCTTGTAAGCACTGAAACTGCGGGGCTTGGGCCCGATGAAAAGGAGAGATAGAGTTGGGTGCCATCTGCATATTGATGACATCAAACTCCAGAGCTCTGCATGAATTCACCCAATGGCTGCATATACTCATTGAACAAGAGAGGGGACAAGATGGAACCCTGTGCGACTTCACATGAGAGGTCCCGAGGAGATGAAAAATGTTCAGGAACAAGTGGAACCATTCAAGAACAGTTCCGACCACCCTGGCTTGGTTCCACAGATAAGTCACCAGCAACTCATGGTCAATGGTATCAAAGGCAGCCAAAAGATCTAAGAAAATCAACAGGGTTTAATGACCCTGGTCTAATACACAGCGGATGTTGTTGACCAAGGCCACAAGTGCAGTCTCAGTGTCATAGCCTGGACAAAAGTCGGAATGTGGGCTGTGTGTGGCCAGTGCTTGGGAGAACAGAACTGCTGGAACGTGTGGCCAGAGGTCTGCTGTCCTGGGAAATCTATTGCAGGGTCGTGGATATCACTACTGTGAGCCCCTAGCTGTTACTGTTGCTGCCTGGACCCTTTGATCTTGTTAATTGCTGGTGGAGACATGCCCCCATCTTCTGGGCTGGCTGATTGGACCATCGAGGCCAGTGCTGAGTGAGCGGGATGCTGAAAGGCGAGGACCGACTTGCGGCGTGTGTGGCCTGTGTGTGGCCAGTGCTTGGGAGAACAGAATTGCTGGAACGTGTGGCCAGAGGTCTGTTGTCCTGGGAAATCTATTGCTGGGTCTTGGATATTTCTACTGTGAGCCCCTAGCTGTTACTGTTGCTGCCTGGACCCTTTGATCTTGTTAATTGCTGGTGGAGACACGCCCCCTGTCTGCCGGCTGATTGGACCATTGAGGCCAGCGCTGAGTGAGCGGGATGCTGAAAGGCGAGGAGCGGCTTGTGGCCATGCTGTGGGCGCGCGCCCATGGGCAGCATGCTTAAGGGCAGCGTGCGTGTGCTGCCATTAGGTGCCAGGCGGAAGCCGGTGGGTCTGTAGTTTGGCCGCCTGGACTTATGTTCCTTTTTCGGGTCCAGCTGCCCCGCACTTTGATATAATTGTTGTATTTTTGTTTGTTTTGTTAAGGTGAGGGGGTTGGAAGGGAATGCGATCTTTTTTTGAACCATTCTGGCAGAGCAGATGCTTAGGAGCTGTCTGGTCAATGGCCTCAGTTAACAAGGTGTTTCAAAAGTCAACAAGGCCATCGAGTATCCACTCGTCAAGATCAGAAGGTAAGTCCCCCAGAGCCATCTGGAACCTCTCCAGTTCCATCCGTCTCTGAAGGTGAACCAACTGAACTGGTTCCACACCCCTCCAGGGGCAGACATGTGCTGGGAGACAGGTCTGTAGGAGGTAATGATCTGTCCATGACAACAGAACTAACGACACCTCCCCCACCAATGGATCTCCTGCCTCAAGGCCAGTGCAGAACATAAGGTCGAGGGTATGTCCTTCATTATGTGTTGGGCTGATGACCACTTTAGACATGTCCATGGTTGCCATGGTGGCCATGAACTCATGCTTCGCCCCTCTAAGAGTGGTGTCAGCATGGATGTTGAAGTCCCCCAAGACTAATGTCCATGGGGACTGCAACACCACCCCTGTCTCCAACTCTGCCAGAACGTTCAGGGATGCCACCATACAGGTAGGTGCACGGTATGCAAGCAGCATCCCTAACTTGTCACCTGCCAGATCAATCACAAGATGGAGACCCTCGACACCTGACAAACTGACCAAGAATGCCTAAAAATAATGGCTACACCCCCTCCCCCCGTCCCTCTGACCATGACTGACACTGCACGGAGTACCCAGCTGGAACAAGGTCAGCCAGGATAGGCCCTGACTCAGTGTCCAGCCAAGTCTCCGTGATGTATTATTATTATTATTATTATTATTATTATTATTATTTTATTATAGCTCCTGCTAGGCCCCCACCCCTCTTCCCTGGACCCTGCTGGCCTATTCTCTCCCTGGCCAGCAGGGGCCAACTAGATTAAACACATTGAATTGAGCCCAGAAAAAAAAATAGGTAGCCAATGCAGAAGATGGAGCACCTGTGTAATGTGGTCCCAGTGACCTGACCCTGTAAGGAGCCGGACCACTGCATTCTGCACCAGATGTAACCTCCAGACCATCACCAAATGTAGCCCCACATAGAACATGTTGCAGTAGTCCAGCCTTGAGGTAACAAAAGTATGAAAGATGGTAGCCAGGTCAGAGTCTGAGAGGTAAGGCTGAAGCCGCTGAACCAGATGTAACTGCTGGAAGGCCCCCCTCACCATCGCCTCTACCTGGAGATTAGAGTTAGAGCAGAGTGGTGCTCAAATCATGGTGAAGGGGACCGATTGCAGCATAGATTGTTTTTAAAGGACTATGCTGTGGCTGTGATGGTGGTGGAGCAAATTTTCTTCTCTGCTATCATAGCATCTACAAGGTCTCATCCAGCAGAGTTCTTCCAAGTGGTAAGGGGCCTGGTTAATATTATTTGCCCTTATTCCTGGAAAGTTGTGCTTAATTTTGTGCTAGAATTTGATAAGCCTATCTTCCAGCCACTAGGGATGTGGGAACAGATCGCAGTTAGGGTTAAGCCATTCGGTTCGGCTGTGTTCAGTTTGGCCGTTTGGTTTGGCTGTGTTCGGTTCGGCCTTTCGGTTCGCGTTCAGCCGTTCAGGAAATGTTTTTATATGGGGGTTTTTTGTTTGTTTTTATATGGTTTTTTGGTTTTTTATTTGGTTTTATATGGTTTTCTGGTTTTTATATCGTTTTTTTTAGTTTAAACTTTTTATCTAATATTTTTTATATATATATATATATATATATATATATATATATATATATATATATATATATATATATACTATATTTATATTTTATTTTA
>QEPC01015466.1:282075-318544 GCA_003113815.1 Sphenodon punctatus | reverse complement strand
CAATCTAATAATCCTACTCTAAATGAAAAAACAGGGGAAGGGAAGGGAATCTGGGATGGAATATATGGGAGAGGGAAAGGATTCAATGGAGGGGGGAGGGAGGAAGGAAGATTGAACACAGGGAACACAGGGAGGGGTAAAAACAAAAAATAACCACTCAATCTATCTAAGCTAAGCTAAATAAATGAATCAGAATATGGGGGTAGATGGGTTGTATGGGTGAAATGGGAGGAGAATTGCAATGGATTGGGGAGCTGGGAAATTCTGGGAGAGGGAGCCTTCTGAAACGCCTGCTGTTCAGGAACAGTGACTAGCTCAGAAGGTGTTGGGAAGGGGGGAGGCAGATAGTTTTTTTTCTTGCAAGTCTCTCCACCCCTGGTGCCTGGAAGTCTGCTCCTCAGCTGACTACCCCTCCCTGTCATGTTTGACCTTCCAGTGACCCTTTTTTGCCACCCGAACTCACCAGAACGCGATCCGAACTGACCGAACTGTTGGTCATTTTGACGTTCGGATTTGAGTTCGGTTCGGTCAGTTCATGTTCAGATTCGGGTTCAGGTTTGGGTTCGGTTGTCCGAACGGGCTGAGTTCGGGCCGAACTCCGAACTTCCAAACCGCGTTCGCCCATCCCTACCAGTCACTGGATCTTGTCATGTCTATGCCTGTAAAGCTGAAGATCCTGATATAATCAGATGGCTTTTCTAAGTGCAAGTATCTATATACAGGAATCATAACACTTCTCAAACTTCTCTTCAATCAGCTGAATACATTTACTCCTTGTGTATTACACAATGTAGCTTTCCCCACCCCTTCTCAGCCCCTGGATCATTTCTATGGCTATTCTATGAATTCTCTCAAATACTTCTTCATCTTCATTTAAGACTCTGCTTAACATGTGCCAGTACAAGCTCAATTGAAGTGAATGCGGGTTATGTTGGTGCAGCACTTTGAAGACTTCAGCCTAAGTGTGGGCACCAGAGCCAAATGCACAGGCCCATGTTCACTGTGTTCCCCACTGCCATCAATGGGGAAAATGCACTGAACTCAGGTCCCTGGCCATATGCACTATTTCAATAGTGGTCTCACCAATGTTTTACCAGAGGGAGCAATCATGTTCCTATACTTGCTTGATATTTCCTTTTTGTACATCAGTTGTACTATCCCTTTTTGGGTAAAAACAGAAGTGATAGTGGTGTGACAATAACCCAGCAAAGGTTGGGAAGCCAAGCCATGGTGAACATGATCCAGGCCAGGTCAGGCTACAGAATAAATGTGCCCATAGCTGGGATCCTGGGAGGGTGGGTACAACCACCAATGTGTGACCGTCCGGCTCTGCCCCGGCACCCCACACCCACCATGACGGGCAGCCATGGTGGCAAATAACAGCTAGCCATGGCAGCTGGCCATGGTGGATCTGACCCAGGTCATGTCTGCCACCTAAACAGACATTATAGCCTACTGTGGCCCATATTGGCCTGGTTGGGCAGGCCTTAGCCCGGGTTGTGACTTCGGAGGTTTCTTGAGGTCAGATCGGGGCCTAGCCGCTGAAACAACTCAGGGCAATACCAGGCCAACATCTGGCAGTGCCTGCACAGACATGTTGGTGATGTCTGGGCCAAAACATTTTTTGGCCACAGAGAGCTGCTGTCATGTCTGTTTTTACCCTATATCACAACATTGCATTATAAGCTCATGCTGAGTTGCTTGTCTGTTCTCTTTGTACTTTTGAAGCAGTACCACTCGCACTAGTGTTTCTCTAGAATCTGTGATGCTGATACTTCATTGAACTCAGGGAATAGTAATTACTGGTTGTACTAGGGGAACATTCCTGAACATTACACCAACCCTGATTATGAGCTGGATAAAGGCACTGACCCCAATCAATGGCTGGAGGGGTGTGTGGGTGTGTGTGCTGCATTTCTGAGAGAATTCATCTCTGCCATTCCTGCTCATAAGAAGAATTAGTAGGCTATATAGAATTTGCCATCCACCTCATAGACTCATGGAGAGGCTGCACGTCTGCAACACAGGTCCTTTTATTTCTCTTCTATTCCTTTTGAGACGGAGCTATACAGCCATCAGAGCTGTATAGGCCCATCTCATTTTCTGCTGGCATATTTGGTGTTAGGTCTGACCTCCCTGAAACTGGTCAGACTCTGTCCAAGATGACATTAGTACTAGGGGGTCTGCAATTCATTTAAAAAATAATAATTACTAAAATGAACAAAGCCCTGTTTGTTTTAGTAATTAAAATACACAAATGAATGACAAAGGTAACGCAAAAAGACAAAAATGAACAAAAAAGCATCCATTTTTATTATAAAAATAAAAAATAAAATATCACCATGCATGTCTGTGCAAAATGGCTGCAAAATGCACAGACTGGCTGCTCTGTGGAAAAAACAAAAATGAAAGGCTTTCTTTACAAACCCCCATGAAAATGAAGAGGATTTTGTAAATGAAAACAAAAACGAAAACTATTGATTTGCCTGCTGCACACCCCTAATTAGTAATATATCACTATTGTCCCAGTTCCTCCCCAACAACTTATTTACTGTTTCTGGATTTACTATATGTGCACTGGCCATCACATTTTACTGCAAAAAGAAAATTATTTTAGCACTTAATGTTTTGGTACTGTTCTTATTGCCCTCTGCTTCTCACTACTATAGGCCATACAATGACAGCATAAAGAGAGAGCAATCTCAAAGCATTCATATCATACTGACAGCCTCTTTCTGTTTTTCACTGTAGGACAAATGCATGCCACTTTTTAAAGAGAGTGATTTTAAAAAACTCCAAATGAACAGCAACATCTGCTACAAGGCTGCAGCACCACATAGCAAGGAAAACAGCAAAATAGAACACGCTAAGAGGACTCTGTTTCCTTTTCATTGGTTTTCTTAAAACACATGCTTCTTTTCCAAGCATAATCGATGAGCAACATTATTCTAATCTGAACAAAATTAGGCTTTCACATAATATGTTGATTGGTGACCGTACCAACCGCTAGCTGAGTAAAACTAGCTAGAAAATAGGGGTGTGCATGTTGTTTTCCTTATTACAATAACAATAATGAAAATTGTCATTTTAATTATGCATATTGCAATAAGGAAAATGACAAATAATAATAATAATGAAAATAGAAACAAAAACAACATTTTGTTTTTGAAACAAATGGAAAAAACTGAAAAATGTATTTCCAGCTATAACATTTTATTTCTTAATCAATTCTGATGAAACTTTGAAATATTGTACCCCCAATGGAGGGCACTATTTGTACCAAATTTTGAAATGATAAGATAAAGGGGGATCAATTTTAGAACCAATTAAAAGTTGTGATTTTAAGAAAAGCTCCATACACCTTCACAGCTACACTTCTTTATCTTCCATTTAATTTACATGAAACCTGTGTATATTATGTCTCTACAGATGCTTAACACTCCTAATAATTTTCAGAAGGATTAGATAAAGGGGTCAGATGGTATAAGACATTCACTTGAAAATACATTTCCAACTGTAACATTTGTATATTCCATCCTGTTTGCAATATATTTGGGAGGAATTTATCACATACCTTCCGTGTCATCTATTCCAAACTACAGGACAATTTGATAAAGGGACCCAATTTTATAAGCAATTGATGTTGTCCCTGTGTAGACCATTATTCAGATAAATAGTAGCACATGCAGTGCCAGTCAGAGGCAGGCACCCTGCATGGCAGGGGGAGACTGTAGGAGGCAGGTTGTGGAGCAACCCAAAAGACTGACAGACACATTCACTGGCCAATTACTGCATGCTTCTAGCTTTACAGGACCAATTGGTAGTGGCTTTGAGGCGGGCATAGGAAGCGGCCCTGAGGCGGGCATAAGGGACATACCTGGGACTTTGGGGATAGCATCCCAGCAATCAGGAGACATAGTTTACACATTAAGACTGGCCAATTATCATCACAATCACATCCTGCAGCACTGTGACAGAGGACACAAGAGAATCTCGATTGACTCTTTCCTAAAGAGATGCTTCTGACTTCCTAGTAACAAGTGGGGGAGAGATGCTGTGATGGTCACAACACAGAATGAGGATATTTGGTTGACATTTTTACTGGCCAATTGGCATCACAAACTGATCTTATACCACAGTGACACGTAAGAGAATCCCTGGCATAGGCTCCTTATGCTGTGCAGGCATATAAAATTGGGACCCTTTATCACATCTTTATGATATTTGGCAGAGATGATTGTGATAGTGGATATAGATCTGTGCCAAATTTCATATATACTGGTTGGACTACAAAGATGTTACAATCAGACATAAATTTATATTTTAATTGCTTATTCCACCAGGACCCTTTATCCAACCCTTCTGAAAGTTTTCAGACATAGTAAATATGGGAGGGGTATAAATGTGCCAAGTTTCATCTACATTAAATGTGAGGCAAAAAAGTTACAGCTAAGAATGTATATGAAAATTTTTGCAAAATAAAATAACTGCTTCTAAAATTGGATTCCTTTTTTCAGTAATTTTGGAATTTGCCTTCCATTGGAGGTATAGTCACCCCAGGCTTCACTCAAATATAGTGAAAAACAAAAAAGTTACAGCCGAAAATGTGTTTTCCTTTGAAACCAATAGAAAATGAAAACAAAAATGGAAACGACAATTTGATATTTATGAAAACGAAAATGACAGATTTAAATAACAAAACCAAAAAACCAAAATGAAAACTAAAATGACATGGGCCCCTGGTGCACACCTCTACTAGAAAATAAAATCAAGTTTGTCTTGTTAAAAGTGCTTCCGTCAGAAATATTTAATAGTGTTCTTACGGTGAGTACAGCTATCGTAGATTTGCCGTGTGTCCCTTATTTTAAGGGATATCCCTTATTTCAGAACCCTACAGCTCTATAAAACATAATAAACATTGCTTGTATCAATAGTGGATGTCCCTGTTTTTGAACACCACTGTCCCACGGAACATAATAAATGTCCCTTATTTCAGTATTGCTCAGCTTTGTAGTCGGTCATGGCAGGAGGGGGGAAGGAAGGGACCAGGAGGGTATCTGGGAGAAGGGGAAGACTCCAATTACGCACCACGCACACAGGCCTCCCTCGTTACATGCTCTGGGAGAGGCCCATGAGGAAAAATGCCTATCAGGATAGTAGTGTGGCCTAATGGTTCCAAAGAAATCAGACCTCTATCATCATAGGGCACAGAGAAATCTAGGGAAGGTACGCCCGTGCACCAAACACACTCCCAACTTGCACAACCCAGTCCATTGGGGGAAGAAAGAAGGGGATGCTGGAAATGTGAGGCACAGAGGTAGGGAACCAGGAACCGCAGGGAAGGAAAGGGAAACATTCTCTCCGGGGGGGGGGGGGAAAGGGATGGACCCCCAGACAGGGAAGGGGGCTCACACTCTGCTCGTTCACCCACACTCACTCACTCACACACTCGTAGGCATGGTGAACTCAGGGGTCAGGGACACAGCTTCCAATCTTTAACCTACACACAAAGATCACACAAGGAAAGGGAATCAGGTAAGCCACACTTAGCTTCAAGTCACACTTAGCTCAGTCAGGGGCAAGCTTCTTGTGCTCTGATTACTGGCGCTGTGTGTCTCACAGCGCCGGCTTTTCTACTGTGGACTCCACCCCCCGGCGTGCTTGCAGGTGCGCAGAGCAATGCGTGGTCTCAGGCCCTGCCCCTGCATTGCGTGGTGTCTCAGGATGCGTGCTCCTGACTGTCGCATTAGGATAGGTTGCCCTGGTAACCTGCCGATGCTGGGACTCCTGTGGCATGGCTGCACCGGTGTCTATTGCTGGCAGAGCCTGGGGTGAGTCTTCTGCGGGGACGGGCAGTTCTCCAATGTCTCCCTGTGAGCCGGAGGCGGCCTGTATGATGGGCGCAACTGACAACTCTGACAGTACCCCTCCGCTGAGCCCCCCAGTAAAAGACACCCCCCCCCCAAGGTCCAGGCTTGCTGGGGTGCCAGAGGTGGAAGAGCCGCAGGAGTTGGGGTGCAGAAATGTTCACAGCAGGTTCCCAGGATTGTTTGTCAGGCCCGTAGCTGGTCCAATTCACAAGGTAAGCCGGCCTCGTCGGAGTTTGGCATCCAGGATTGCCTTGAGCTCGTACTTTGGCCCGAGGTCAGACAGGGTAGAAGGTCCGGGTGCCACATCAACAAGTGAAGGTGGCAGTCCGTCCGCCTTTTTCAAGAGGGATACATGAAAGGTGGGGTGGATCTGCAGACAGGGCGGCAACTGTACCATGTAAAATACCTCATTCACTTGTTTTAGGATAGGGAAAGGTCCTATGTATTTAGTGTTAAGCTTAGTAGAAGGTTGAGCGGACGTGTAGTGTCGGCGGTTCACCCAAACATAATCGCCTGGCTGCAAAGGAGGTGCTGGCTGTTGGCGTCTATCAGTGTATTGCTTGTATCATTTTCTGGAAAGAAGGAGGGAGCGTTGGACGAGGGACTGTGTATGTTGGATCTGCTGGGCCAGCATACCCACTGCAGGCACATGAGTGGAGGGTAGGTCTATGGTGCCTATTTGGGGATAGAACCCATAGGTAACAAAAAATGGTGAGTCCCCCGAAAGATGCATTTGGGGCATTATTGTATGCAAACTCGTCCATAGGTAACCAGGTGTACCAATCATCCTATAGATAGCTCGTATAACACCGGCGGTACTGTTCAAGGTTCTGGTTAACACGTTCGACTGACCGTTAGCTTGCGGGTGGTATGCGGTAGTGGGTTTCAGGGTGTAGGATTTCAATCTGAAAAAACAAATCCAGTGTCTCCCTTGTTAAAGCAAACTGGTAGTCCTGAGCACTGACGCTGATGATGTCAGTTAGCATGGAAATACACAGGATTCCAATTGGATTATCTTAATTCTGAACAAGTAAGGAGAATGAACAAAGAGTCAGATTTCCTTCAAAGTTTGAACAAAACCTCATCTTTCCATCAAAATTAATTGTCAGATTACAGAGAGAACTGACCACAGCTTCAAGGTTTCTTAACCAATTAGTTGAAGCAGCTGTGCCTGCTATGAAAAACTAAAACTTAAAACTTTCACTTTGGAGATGACTGTACCTGACATCAATTGTCATTTAGACATATAGACTAATAAGGCCCTTGGTCTGGCCTCCAACTTTAGCCATTTTTTTCTGTTTCCTTGGATATGGTGAAAAGTTCACTGAGAAGTTTAAAAAAAGTGAATTGGAACACAGCTGAGGAGGCCTCAGCCTGAACCAAGGTACATATAGAAACTGATTCTAAAAATAAATGCATTGGATACAAATTAATACAATAAGACACAAGTTTAATACATTGAAACAGAAAGTTAATATATTGAAACTCAAAATCAATACATTAGGAACACAGATGGCCAAAAAATATATTCTTATAATAGGAAATGCATGACAGGTTGAGATATGAAAAGCACGTTTCTCCAACTTGCAGTACAGTTTGTGTTGTCGTAGTTGTCATAGCACCTGCCGCACGTGCATCACGTGTTGCTCCATGGAGGGGGAGAAGTTTAGAATGTCATCTAGGTAGACGATGACAAAACGATCCAGGATATCTCAGAGTATATCATTTATGAAATGCTGGAAGGTTGCCAGTGCATTGGCCAGGTCAAATGGCATTACGCAATATTCAGAGTGACCATAGCGCGTCCGAAAAGCCGTCTTTCACTCATCGCTTTCTGGAACTCATACCAGATTGTAGGCACCTCAAAGGTCCAACTTGGTGAAGATGGTGGCTCCTTGGAGGCGATTCAGTAGCTTGGGAATCAAGGGCAGGGGACACCAATTCTTGACTGTGATATTATTTAACCCGTGATAATCAATACAGGGGTGCAGCCCCCCATCCTTCTTTGGAACGAAGAAAATGGGTGCTCTGGTGGGTGAGGAGGAATGTTGAATAAAGCCATTGTGCAAACTTTCCTCTAGGTAAAGGCTCAGCGCCTCTAGTTCTGGAGTGGATAATGCATAGATGCGCCCAAAAGGGGGCTCCTGTCCAGAAAGCATACCAATGTGGGGGAAGTTCAATGGCTTGTGTCTTACTGAAAACGTCTTGGAAGTCAGTATACTCTGGAGGGATCTCAGGGAGAGCTCCGGTCGTACTCCCACTGAGTAGTTTGGTGCCTTTTGGCCCTGGTGAAGCTACATGACATGTAGTCGGACATTAATTGAATCCACGTCTGCTTACACGAGATGCAGGGATCATGTAGACACAGCCTGGGGAGCCCTAAGACCATGCGAAAGAGCAGAGTACACACAACATCGAACACAATTGGTTCTTGGTGTATTCCTATAGCGCATGATGGGGTGTGGTCTGCATCGTGATGGGGCCTGATACTGTCACACCACGACGCGATGTGCTTCAAGGGGCCCAGAGACAGCTGTGCAGGGGGGCGTGGGAGGCCCCTGCAAGGCCCCATGGACTCTCCTGCTTCATTGGCAGAGACCTGGAGTAGGGATCGGCGGCAGCAGCTTCCAGCAGCAATAAACCCGCCGAGTGGATCCTCGGTGGTGGCCCCACCCAGGTGCAATGTGCATCTGGCAGAGCGCCGCGTGACACCAGCAGGTGAGACCCCGCCCACATTATAGGCTCTGGGCCATCATCAAGGAGCATAAAAGGGCCGGCGAGGTGGCAACTCCTCAACGGTAATCGAAAGAGAGACTGTCCCCCTATCTTGGTTCCTTTAAGAGTGAGAGCATGCATACCTGGTCTTGAGTGCCTCTTCCCTCCCTCCCTTGTGTGCCTGAGAAGTGGTTGTGAGTAAGTACTGCTCTGTTGTTCCTCCCATTGCCTCACCTCCCTGTGCGCCTGTGTCCCCTGGTCAACTCCTTTCCTGTGTCCCTGAGTGTGTGTCCTGTCTTCCCTTTCCCTTGTCCCCTCTTCCCCCTCCCAGCTACTCTGCCTCCGGGCCTCACCCCGAGAAGCTCCTGGGTCCCTTGCCCTTGCACCTTGCCCCTCAAATTGCCCACAGTTCCTGTCGAGTGTAAGTGTGATTGTTTGCAGGGTGTATTTTCCCTCTCTCTCCCCCTCTCCCTCTCCCTTTCCCTGGAGCCACGTTTCCATCTCTGTTCCAATGATGTTGCTCTCAGTGTCTGAGAGAAAGCCTGCCTAAGATCCCGAGGGCATTACCGACCTCACGGTATCCCTGTGAGTGGAGCCTTGACCCTGAGCTCCGCCACTTCCCCCCTCCTTTCCCCTCTTTGTCCTTCCGCTTCCCTCCTGACCCATCCTCCCTAATAGATATTAAGGGGGACCCATCTATGGAATGCACTGGCTGGGAACAGCCCTTGGATTCAAGTTCCAGAGTGTGAGACTGCACCAAGGCCATGTCAATAAAGTTTCCAGAGGCCCCATAATCAATAAGGGCCCATAGAACTAAGGAGCACTGAGGAGTAATGATCAAAGTAATGGGAACCCGAAGATGGGGTTGGGAAGCCATATGAATGGAGGGGATTTGTTTTACAGCTGAGATGCCCCCTGCCCATTCCGGCTCCTGCCATTTCCCTGATCTCGGCGCTGGGAGGACAGGGAAGGGCATTCATGCACAAAATGGGAGGCCTCTCCACAATAATAACAGGCCCTTGCCCTCCTTCTCCTATCTCTTTCTTCCATGGTTAAAGGCCCCCAGGAGGCACCTATTTGCACTGGTTCAGGGTCGTTCCCCTTGGCCCCCTCTGTACTAGGAGGACGGGGGAAGCTTGAGGAAAGAATACTCATGGTTCCTGCCTGCTTTCCCTCCACCTTTCAGTGAGATGGTCGTCAGTCTGAAGGGTGAGGGTGGTGAGACTCTTCCACGTATCAGGGAGAGCCGTAAAGACGAGCTGAACTTTTATTTCCTCACTTAACCCTCTCCTGAATAAGACTTTCAAGACATTGTTTGGCCATCGCAACTCAAGAGCTACTTGTTGGAAGCGAGTAATGTATTCTAATAAAGTCCCCTTTCTCTGTTTTATAGTAATTATGGCAGACTCCGCATCCCAGATTCGATGGGGATGGTCAAATAGGAAGGAAAATTCCCACACAAAATCCACGTGTTTTATCAGCAAAAGGATCTTGCTGCGGAGCAGATTAGTAGCCCATTCCAGCACCACTCCCCAAAGATTTCCAATAATGAAGGCGACCTTTAGAGCATGAGTGGAATATGTGGCTGGTTGGACAGAAAAAGTCAGATCGCAAAGGGCTAAGAAGTAAGAACCCTTCGACGGTCCTTCAGTCTCCTGAGAATTTTTCGATCCAGGGCCCCTCAGGCTCCTGCGGGGTCATATTCCCCGTAGGGGCTGGAGGCTCCACGGGTGCTGGATCATGGGGCAGCCCTGCAGGGTTCAATCCTCCTGGTCCTTGTGCCACAGCATGGTGAGTTTGGTGTGTTTGGCCTGGATGTCTTTCATCTCCATGGCCAAGGTTTGTACAGCCCTCACAAGTTCCCCTACTTGCTGGGCCATGTCCATGTTTCCCCACCCTGCCCTCGCAGGGATCAGGAAGCAATTGCCGATAAGTCTGTCACAGCAGGAGGGGAGAAGGAAGGGATAAGGAGGGTATCTGGGAGAAGGGGAAGACTCCAAGTACGCACCACACACACACGGCCTCCTCGTTACGTGCTCTGGGAGAGGCCCACGAGGAAAAACGCCTGTCAGGATAGTAGTGTGGCCTAATGGTTCCAAAGAAACCAGACCTTAATCATCATAGGGTACAGAGCAATCTAGGGAAGGTATGCCCGTGCACCACATACACTCCCAACATGCACAGCCCAGTCCACAGGGGGAAGGAAGAAGGGGGTGCTGGAAAAGTGGGGCACAGAGGTAGGGAACCAGGAACCACAGGGAAGGAAAGGGAAACATTCTCTCCAGGAGGTGGGGAAGGGGCAAACCCCCAGGCAGGGAAGGGGGCTCGCACTCCGCTCATTCACCCACACTCAGTCACTCACACAGTCGTAGGCACGGGGAACTCAGGGGTCAGGGACACAGCTTTCAATCTTTAACCTACATATGAAGATCACACAAGGAAAGGGAATCAGGTAAACCACACTTAGCTTCAAGTCACACTTAGCTCAGTCAGGGGCCAGCTTCTCGTGCTCCAATTACTGGCACTGTGTGCCTCACAGCGCTGGCTTTTCTACTGTGGACTCCACCCCCCGATGTGCCTGCAGGCGCACGGAGCGACGTGGGGCTTCAGACCTTGCCCCTGTGTTGTGTGGTGTCTCGGGATGCGTGCTCCTGACTATCGCATCGGGACGGGTTGCCCTTGTAACCCGCAAACACGGGGCTAGCTATCCTCTGGCATAGCTGCACCGGTGTCTGTTGCTGGAAGAGTCAGGGGTGAGTCTTCCACGGGAGGGGTGGTGGTGGTGGTGTTCCTCTGTGTCTCCCTGTGAGTCGGAGGCAGCCCATATAACGGTCGTGACCGGCAACTCTGACATAGTGTTTCTTATTTTCAAAATTGCACTAAGCTTTCTTTATATATTGGAAAAGGTCTAAAATGTACTAAATGTCCCTCTCCAAAATCTAAGTAAATTTGTCAGATTATTGGAATACTCTTAAAAGAATAACTCTCATGATTCACTCTCCAAAGTTGCCAGTGCTGAAGAATTTCAAGAGAAGCAGATGGATGCAGTTTAAAAAAATATATTTATTTATTTATTTATTTATTTATTTATTTAAAATTTATATCCCGCCCCTCCTGCCCACAGGGCAGCCCGTGGTGGCGAACAACATTCAATTAAATTTTTTTTAAAAACCAATTAAACAATTTAAAATACAATGCAATGTGGGGAAACCCCCCACCCCTACCCCTCACCAAAAGTCTGACGGAACAGCCAGGTCTTACATACACGCCGAAACAGCAAGAGAGTGGGAGCCAACCGAGCTTCCTCTGGGAGCAAATTCCACAGCACAGGGGCGGTCACCAAAAAAGTTCTAACATCAGTTGCCACTCGCCTCATCCGGGGAACCTCCAAAAAGACTCCCACGGACGATCTCAAGGGTCTCATGGGCACAGTTTGAATCTCATATGCCCCACCAATCACCACCTAATGATTATTCAGAAGGTGCAGCTGGTGCAGAATGCGGCGGCTCACCTCCTTTCGGGGGTGAGGTGCCAGGAGCACATTACGCCAGTGCTCCGTAGTCTGTCCTGGCTCCCTATAGCTTTCTGGGCACAATTGAAGGTGCTGGTTTTGACCTTTAAAACCCTAAATTATCAGGGCCTCACATATCTAAGAGACAACCTGTCCTTCCATGCCCCATTGTGGCCCTCCCGATCGGCCAGGAGCACCTCCCTGTGGGTACCATCAGTTAGTCTTGTTCATTCTCGGTTGCTGCCCTGATGCTTTGGAACTCCTTTCCCCCAGAGCTTCGTTTGAGTCTGAGCGTCTTCCAGAGGCAGTGCAAGACCTTCCTATCTGTAAAAGCATTTGGCAGGCTTGGATAGGGGATAGGGGGTTTAGTGAGTGGGTTTGGGGTAGGGTTGTGAGTGGGGTTGGATTTGGGAAACGGGGAGGTGGTATTGGGTGGGTTTTGTTTTTGTATTTTTACTGTTTTATTGATTTTTAAAATATGTTTTTATGTATGTTGTAAAAGGGTGGGATAAAAATTTGAATAAATATGCATAATTTAATGTGTATATGCAGCCCTTGGGGGAGGTCGTGAGGGGGTTCAGGGTGCGGTGTCACCAATATGCTGATGATACTCAGCTGTACCTCTCCTTTTCAACTGACCCAGACCCAGCTGTCTCGTTGCTATCCCGGTGTTTGGAGGCCATGGCGGAATGGATGCGGCAGAGCAGACTGAAGCTCAACCCCGATAAGATGGAGGTAATGTTGGTGGGAAGAGCGAGGGAGGTAGTGGCCCCCCTGATTGGGGGAGTTCGCCCTCCTATAGCTGTCAGGCCCTGGGGCCTGAGGAGATGGGGGACTCGTAGGGCGCCAGCGCAGGGGGGCAGGGCGCGCCGCACGACCGTCCCCACAGCCCCGGTACACCCTGCATCAGCCCCAAGATCTCCACCGGCAGCTGGCCAGCAAGCCACACCCCCGGCGACGCTTCCTCTGCTAAACGCACCAGGGACTCCACCGGGGGACGCTACGTGCCAAACCACGCCCCCCGACAACGTCAATACCACGGCGACGCCCCTGCAGGTGCCGCTACGCCGCTCAGCACGCTTACAGCGGCACGCCTCAGCCCCGCCTATATAGGGGGGTAAACGCCGCACTCTCATTGCTGGTGATCAGAGCCTTGCCTGTGAGACCGGCCCCGTGCGAGGAGTGTTGTCAGGAACGTCTGAAGTATTGAGCAGAAGCCTTATAAGTGTGACTGGGAGTGCGAACGTGAGTGCGAGTGGGAGAGCGAGTGCGAGAGCGATAGTGCGTGTAAGTAGCCCCGTGAAGCCGAGTGTGCGTGGTCAGAGTTCTCCCTTCCCCTGCACGTGGTGTCCAGAACAGCCTAGGATACAAGGAGCCCTACTACCTAACCCCGAGGGTTACCCCGGGGGGGGGGAATACCCCCACTGGAGATACCACTACCCCAGCACCCCCTCCTGGTTCCTGGGGCCCGTGTGTTTGCAAGGGCGACAGAGGGGCCTTCCCTGGTCGGGAAGCAGTGTGGCCTGTATCCCTGTGATGAGCTTGGCAGGGAGCGACTGAGTTCCTCCATACTGCCGCATAAGACCCTGAGGGAACCTTTTCAGGCTCGCTGCTTCCTTCCCCAGGCCGGGGCCAGTTGCGGACCCAAAGACCCGCTTGTGGGGTAGCTTCCCGTGCCCCCTTATCCATTCTCCGGTCCCGTCCCCTATCCGGGGTTTGGAGGCTGCTCCCCGCCAAACCCCACTGTAGCTCAGCAGGTCCGGAGTCTGGGGGTGATATTGGACACAGACTTGCGCCTGGAGCAGCAGGTGGAGGCAGTCGCTAAGGCTGCCTTCCACCAGCTGTATCTGGTGCGTAGGCTGCGTCCGTTCATCTCCGGCCCGGACCTGGGCTCCCTCATTCATGCCTTCGTCACCTCGAGGCTGGACTACTGTAACGCACTCTACGTGGGGCTTCCCTTGTTCCTGATTCGGAGGCTGCAGCTAGTGCAGAATGCTGTGGCTCGTCTCCTCATGGGGACGGGCCGTCGGGAGCATATTACACCTGTACTCCAGACTCTGCATTGGCTGTCAATAGCGTGCCGAGCCAGGTTCAAGGTGTTGGTGTTGATCTACAAAGCCCTTTACGGTCTGCGCCCCTCGGTCAGGGACTGCCTCGCCCTCCATGCCCCAGAGCGGCTCCTGCGGTCGGCCGGGGGTGCCTTTTTGGAGGTCCCCCGTGTAAAGCGGGGGGGCCACAATGGAGAGGGCATTCTCGGTGGCCGGGGTGCGACTTTGGAACTCCCTTCCAGAGGAAGCCCGCCTGGTCCCAAGCCTATTGTCATTCCGGCGGTGTTGTAAAACCTGGCTGTTCACCCAGGCCTTCGGGGGTGGGGGGTGGGTTAGGGTTAGGGTTTTTCTCCCCCATCCTGTTTTACTGTTTTAACTTCCGTGGCCTTATTTTAAATATTGTTGATTGTTTTAAACTGTTTTTATAGTGTTTTTATGTATTTTGTAAATTGTTGGAAGCTGCCCCGAGCTGGTTACAGGAGAGTGCGGGGTATAAATCATGGAAATAAATAAATAAATAAATAAATAAAAATACAAATATAATGATAAAAAGTTTGAGTGCCACTAGCTAGAAAGCATCATGTTTTTCACTCCTTTTAATTCATTTCTGGTAGCTGTTCTGACATAAGTCTTGGAACTATGCAGTACAGGAGGGGAAATTGCTTAACTGTATTTTTGCTCCTTTGATGCTATTTTCAGGCACAATTCTCATTCTTGAGTTTCTCAGTCTTTACCCATTGTAAATCATGGTCCTGTTTCATGCGTGGAAGCTTGGTTGGAACTGAAGAGTGGCAATCTTGTACTGATGGTATCTTTAAAGAATGAATGTTAAGAAAAATGGTCTTTAGTATTAAGGTTCAGTAGCCAACCATACATCTGACTTCTTCTGCAATAAATTACTCTTATTGGAGGCCTAATCCTCAACATACTCTACTGGAGTTCTCCCAAGTCTTCCTGCTTGATTCACTCCAATCCCTTGGATTCCGGGACTCAGTCCTTGACTGGTTCTCCTCCTACCTTTCTGATCGCTCCTTTAATGTATCTCTTTCTAACTCCTTCCCCTCCTCCTCCCTACCCCTCTTGGTCAGGGTTCCCGAAGGCTCCATCCTTGGCCTTCTCCTCTTCTCTATCTACACCCTATCCCTAAGCAAACTCATTGCCTCCCATGGCTTCCAATGCCACCGATATGCTAATGACACTCAACTCTATCTCTCCACTCCTTCCCTCTCCCCCTCTGTTCAAGCTCGTCTCACCAACTATCTTTGGGATATCTCTGCCTGGATGTCTCAACGCCAACTCAAACTGAACATGGTGAAGACTAAACTGATCTTCCCTCCGAGTCCTTCCTCTCCCTCTTCCCTGTCAATTGCCATTGATGGGGTCTCCTTCCTCTCTGTCCCCCAAGCTTGCAGCTTGGACTTCATCTTCGACTCGCACCTTACCTTCAAACCCTACATTGACTCTGTTGCCAAACCCTGCTGCTTCTCCCTCCACAACATTACCAAGATCCACCCTTTTCTGTCTGTCTCCTCTGCCAAAATTTTCATCCATGCCCTAGTCATCTCACGCCTTGACTATTGGAACCTCCTCCTCTCTGACCTTCCCCTCTCTCACCTTTCTTCTGTTCAAAACTCTGCTGCCAGGATCATCCACCTAGCCCATTGCTTTGATCATGTGCAGCCTCTCCTCTCCTCTCTCCACTGGCTCCTCTTCCTGATCATATTCTGCACAAGCTCCTCGTCTTCACCTACAAAGCCCTTCACAACCTTGCTCCCCCCTACCTCTCTGCCCTGATCTCCCTCCAGTCCCCTGCTCGAGCACTCCGCTCCTCCTCCATCCCTTCCCTCACCCTCCCATGCCTCCCCTGCTCCCCCAACCAACTTCGTTCCTTCTCCCTCACTGCCCCGCATGCCTGGAACTCCCTCCCTGCCCTTGACCGCCTTGCCCCCACGTTCCATGCCATCAAGTCCCTCCTCAAAACCCACTTCTTCCGCTCCGCCCTTCTGAACTCCTGCACCTGTTATCTGCAAACTCCCAATTTACTGTAACCAAGCCATCATGTGTACCTGAGCTCTTGCATCCTCATGAATGTCTCATCCCTTGTCTCTCCCTCTGTTTTTCCCTTTCCTGTCTCCCCTCCCCCTGTCTTTAGATTGTAAACTCTTGAGCAGGGACCATGTCTATCTTATTCTTTGTAAGCACCAGGTACATCGCTGGTGATATATAAATGCTTACAATAATAATAATAATAATAATAATAATAATAAATATACCTCCTATCTCACTTTAGCCTCCCCTGTGTTACCATGAGCAATGAGTTAAAGTGAGGTCAAAGGGAATGGAGTACTTGTCTTTCTAAATAAGTGGGGAAGGAGGGGCCCACTTCCAGAGGCTAGCTTATCTCTACTGCAGTGAATTAAATACCTCCTCATAGTAATCTGTTATCCCAGAAAACCTCATCACTATTTTCCCCACAGCATCTCTGCCTCACTGACTGCTTGCTATTTCAGCTCCCTATACTGGCAGTTCCCTGAGCAGGCATATCAAAAGAAGGAAAGCACAATTTAAGACCTTGTCCACCCTCCTCATGGGAATAGAGATGCGGTAGCTGGTTTTACTTCAGAGTAACTACGTCCAGAACAAAGAATAGTGTGTAATGTCAACTCTAGAGAGACATTTATGGTATAAAAAGAATACCCTGAGTTAGGGGTGTGCACCAGGCCCCCATGGTGTTTTCATTTTTTGTTTTCATTTTCGTTATTCAAAAATGTTATTTTTGTTATCGTTATTAATGACATTGTCATTTTTGTTTTTGTTATCATTTTTGTTATTGTTTTTGTTATTATTTATTTATTTATTTAATTAATTTATTTATTTATTTATTTATTACAAATATTTATATCCCACACCCTACTGCACATTGGCAGCTCGAGGCAGCGAACAGCACAACACACAATCAATAAACTATGAAATCTATTTAAAATACTATAAATATTTAAAATATTAAAATACCAAAAACAGAATAACTAAAAGGCAGAAAAACCCTCCCCTCCCCCTCCCCGAAGGCCCGGCGGAACAATTAGGTCTTACAATATCTTCAGAAAGAGGGGAGGTTTGGGGATATATGGGCCTCCATTGGGAGGGAGTTCCACAGCTGAGGTGTGGCCACCGAGAACACCCTCCGTTGTCGCCACGTAGGATACCTGGAGGACTTCGAGTCGGGTGCCCCCGGTCGACTGCAAGTGCTATGAAATGACCCGGGGCCTGAGGCAGTCTTGCAGTATCAATATTGTTATCGGTATCAGTATTGTTAGTCATATTCATTATTGATATCAATATCAGTACCGTTTCAAATGAAGATTTAATTTTTGGTATCGTTATCGTTATCTAATATCTATCTAATATCTAAATATAAAGGAGACTGGGGAAGGGAAAAGGAAAACTATCTATTATCTAATCAATTATATAACTATTCTAATCTAATCTATATATCCATAATATATATCTATATCTAATCGATGCTACCTATCTATATATAATGTACAGGGGGAAGAAGAGCAGGAAAAGGGAGAAGGTAAAATGTAGGGTTTGAGGAAGGAAAGGTATTGGTGGTAATACAATGAGGGCTAGGGAGGATTTTTTGTGTGCAAGCACCACAGTTCTGTAAACACAACCTGACAAGAAGAGCTCTCACAGAATGGAGAAAAAAACAACTGGCCCTCCCATTATAAAGGGTTGCAGTGCCCTCCCTCAGAGCCCCCCTGATTGGTTGTATGCGGCAGCAGACATTGAGCAATCACAGAATGCTATGAGACTGCTTCGGCCTGCTTGCGCTGCTCATTGGTCAGTGATACATCCATCAGATACTGCTGAGCTGCTTGTCCCTCCCAGCACAGGCACAGTTCAAGAGTTTAACCCTGTTAAGACTCCAAGATGTCTTCTCCCTCCTCCCCTTTCCACATTTCCTCTCCAAAACCCAACTGTCACAGCATTAATAATGACAACAATGACATTGTCGTTTTCGTTTCTCGTTATCATTTTTGTTAACATTTTTGTTATTGGTTTTGTTAACATTATCATTATCATTACTGGTATTCTCAGTTGTCATTTTGGGTATTCTCGGTTGTCATTTTTGTTATTGTTGTCATTCTTGGTTGTCGTTTTCGTTATTGCAATAACAAAAACAAAAATGACAATTTTCGTTATCGTTATTGTAATAATGAAAACAACATGCACTCCCCTACCCTGAGTAATGTAGCATGATTCCCCACCCACTATGTGCTTGCAGTAGTAGCCCTTAGCACTGATGTGAATCTCCTTCACTTCTGTGACACTATGTAGGCACTAAGGGTTAGCACTGGGGCAAAGTGAGTGGAGGACTGTCTCCCAAATGCAAGCCTCATGACACTACAGCACTGATGCAGATTTTCCTTCTGGGGCATGGCTTAATCCACAGCCAGTAAATGCTGAAAATGTGTCACTTTATAAACAAATTTTCATTTTATAAACAAAAGTGCATTGGGATGCTTTGTTCCCCTTCCAGTGGTTGTTTTTTTGTAGACGGAATAATGGTGATAGATGGCTGTGCAATTTTCACATCCACTACAGAACCTTCAAATTGGTTTCCTCATGCACTCAGCAGGGGGATGGAGAGAACAGGTGTGTACTTTAATACGCTGGGAGAATTTAAGTGGTGATTTGGGAAGTGCTTGGTTTATATTTGCTACTTTCCCCCCCTCATATTCAGATTTGTTTTTTCCTTCTCCTCTACCTTCTTTTATTTCATTCTTAATACTAGCTCATTTCAGCTTCTCTGTGCATCTGTTCCTTAATTTCAGTTCATTTTAATGTGTTATTCCTCTCATGTAGTTAAGACATTTATGTACTTATTAAGTACTTCAAGGCAGAATTTCTAAAGTGCTCTGTCCCTGCTGTGGCTCCAAAATATGGGGCATATTTTTGAGAGCTTTAGGGTGCTGAGTAATTTTGAAAATCTAGAGACTTCACATAGATGCTTACCTGGGAGATGTACTTATCTGGTCTCAGGGCAAATCTGGTTTGATGAAGGTTTAATGAATCTTTCAGCGATTCCCAAACTGTGGGCCGGGGCTCCGAGTGCGATCACACCATCTGTTAATATGTTCTAGGGGTGGGAATTTCAGTTCCCCCGGTATCCGATACTGCCGGTATTTTGCTGTACCGGCAGTATTGGATTAATCCAGTAATTGGGGGTACCGGTACCGCTTCCCAGTGCCGGATTTTTTTACATTGCGACCATTGAAATGAATGGCTGCAATGTAAAAGAAACAAACCCACTTTCCCTCCCCCATCCAGGCTGTGCGGGTGGAAGGAGAGACACCCCCCACCCACCCTGCCCAGCCTGGATTTAAAAATTATTATTTTTTTTACCCGAAGTCCCTGCTAGTGCGGGCTCCAGGCCCCTGCCGTGCCGGCAGCAGTGACCCAGAGCCCGCACTAGGGTACTAGGTACTAGGGTGATCCCTGGGGTGGGGGTGGTTTAACACTCCCCCCAGGGATCACCCTACCCCCCCACTCATGGATTACCTACCTTTTGCGCTCCAGGCAGTGGCAGCGGCTGCAGCACGGCGGTCCAGCGGCTTCAGCGCTTTACTAGGACTTCTGGGGAAATTCTGGGTTTCCCCAGAAGGCCTAGTAAAGCACTGAAGCCAGCCAGCGCTGAAGACGCTAGACCGCCGTGCTGCAGTCGCCGCCACTGCCCGGAGCGCAAAAGGTAGGTGATCCATAGGTGGGGGGAGGAGGATGATCCCTGAGATGGGGTGTGGGTTAAACCACCCCCACCCCATGGATCACCCTAGTACCTGCTGGTGCGGGCTCTGGGTCACTGCCGCTGGCACGGCAGGGGCCCGCAGCCCGCACTAGCAGGGATCTTGGGTAAAAAAAAAATTAAAAAAATCCAGGCTGGGCAGGGTGGGCGGGGGGTGTCCCCCCTTCCACCTGCACAGCCTGGGAGGGGGGAGTTATTGTCCCCCCCCCTATTGATTTCAAAGGGTATCCGTTTTTTTGCCTGAAGTCCCACCCCTAAGTTCAAATTTAAAATTCTGGTTGATATTTGATAATGCCCATCTTTGTTGTTCTCTGGGGTCATAGGATTATATTTAGAGTTGAAATGAATATTCATGCAAGTGAATAAACCTGTTGAATTTGTGCTAGCTGAACAACAACAACAAAAAAATCCCAACAAAGCGGATAACTGCTGTTCATTTGTGTTTTGTCAGATACCTATTTTGAATATTTTGGTTTAGTTATTTCAATTAATTTGGTATTTCAATTTAGCACTGGGTGTAATCACATACGATGTTGCCCCCCCATTTAGTCCCTCCTCCCCCCTGCTCTGGATTTACCTGCCTGTCTGAATGATGACAGCCAAATATGTGCCCCTGGACTGCCCTGATGCAGCGCCGCATAGTGTCATTCCTGGGAAGGGAGAGCACACTGAGTGGGTTAACCCAGTCCAAACCAGGGCAATGGGCAACCAGGTATCATTTGTTAGGTTTCCCCACAGACCTAGTTCTGTCAGTAGTCCAGCATCGCAGAGGGGTGGCCAACCCAACATGCTCCTCTCAGCTGCCAGCCAGCTGGGAGAGGTGACCACAGAAGTCCTCGGAGGCTCTCAAGTGTGTGATCTGTGCTCCTGTCTCCCAGTCAGCTGAGAGGGGCATGCTAGCACTTGCTCTGATGGAAAAGGGGGGGAGGGGATTACATCCAAGGAATGTTCCTTCCCTGGCCGTGACCTCCCTTTCCATGCCCACGGCTCTCCTTTCTGAGCAGGAAAGGAGAGGGGTGAAGATCAAAGTCAGTGCACAGCCCCTTTGGAGGAACCGCATGGATCCTTTGATCCCCTCGGTTTCTTTCCTGAATAGAGAAGGGATTGCAAGCTTCACATGGTTCCTCTGGAGGGGCTGCACAATCCCTGTTCCCCTCCTTTCCCACCAGGAAAGGAGAGCAGAGGGTATGGTAAGGGGTGTGTGTGTCACGACCAGGGAAAAAGCCTTCTCTAGCTGTGACCCCCCCCACATCAGAGCCAGTGCTAATGCACCCCTCTCAGCAGACAGTTGGGGGGGGGAGGAAGAGTGCGAGTGATCATGCTGTCCCCAGGGGCCACGTGACAGCTGGAGGGTGCGCCGGCAATCTTGCTGTCTCTGGGCCACCAAGGGAAAGCATCATCGCTGGAATGGCTGCCCAGGTGTCAGGCGGCCCTGGGGGTGGGGAGTGTGCTAGCACCATTTGTGGAGGATTGTGCAAACCTATAAACTGAAAACAAGGGACTGCCCATTTGAAGGGCTCTCATTACTGCCCACAGGGGTGACAGCAGCATGGAGTGAATGTGGGTTCTGGCTGCCTGTGTGTTAATACCCATCATTAGTGCGATTACACAAGTCCAGCACCTGAAATGAAGGAACAAAAATAATGAAATAACTGAAAAACCAAAATTTAATACAATAAAAAAATAAGTGATGTAACCAAACAGAATACAACAATAATAATAATTAATAATAATACTCTTGGCTCACCCTATTCCTCTCTGACAACATCCCCATACTCATCCTTGGTGACTACAACATTCATGTTGATGCACCCTCTCAGCCTGGCATCACCCGCTTCCTCTCCCTAGCCTCCTCCTTTAATGTCCTCTGGACTAGTCCCCCCACCCACACTGATGGTCACACTCTTGATCTTGTGTTCTCTAGGAACTGTTATGTCGCCGAACTCTCCTTTGAACCCCATCCCATCTCAGACCATTTCCTTGCCTCCTTCAACCTCTCCCACTGCTCCCCCTCTTCTTCCCCACCTCCCCGTCGCTTCTATGACCTGAAGACCATTGTGCCCTAGGACTTTGCCTCCTTCCTCTCTCCTCTTCTCTCCTCAGTCATCTCCTCCTCCCCCGATTCTGCCATCTCTTCCATCAACTCATCTCTCACCTCCACCCGTGACTCCCTTGCTCCCCTCTCCTCCCGCCCGGCTCACTCTCATAACCCTCACCCTTGGCTCACCCCCACCATTCGCCATCTCCGCTCCTCTACCCGAGCTGCTGAACACCTCTGGCACAAATGCCACTACCACGCCGACTTCCTCCACTTCAAATTCTGTCTCTCATTCCTCAACTCTGCTATCTCCCTGGCTAGACAGCAGTACTATACCTCCCACATTGAGTCCTGCTCCCAGGACCCTCATCACCTCTTTTCCACCTTTGACTCCCTTCTCAACCCCCACTGTCCTCCTCCTCCCTCTTCTCTCTCTCCGCTCAGGATCTTGCTCTCTTTTTCACCTCTAAGATTGACAAAATCCACCTGGACATCACTTCCAAGTCCTCTCTCCCTGCTACTCCCCCCTCACCCTCCTTCCCCCACATCCCTCCTATCCTCCTTCCCTCCTGCCTCCCTTGAGGAAATCACATCCCTGCTCTCCTCCTCCAACCCCTCCACTTGTCCCCTGGACCCCATTCCCTCCCGCCTCGTGACCTCCATTGCCTCCAGTGTTGCCCCTCCCCTCCTACACATCATCAACCTCTCCCTCTCTACTGGCTCCTTCCCCTCTGCCTTTAAACACGCCACCATCTCCCCCATCCTCAAAAAGTCCTCTCTGGATCCCTCTGAACCCTCTAATTACCATCCTGTCTCGCTCCTCCCTTTTGCTTCCAAGCTCCTTGAACAGGTTGTCTACTCCCGTTGTCTCGACCTCCTCTCAGCCAACCACTCCCTTGACCACCTCCAATCTGGCTTCCACCTCCTTCACTCCACTGAAACCGCTCTTGCTAAGCTCACCAATGATCTTCTTGTGGCTAAATCCAACCGCCTTTACTCTATTTTTGTCCTCCCTGATCTCTCTGCTGCCTTCGTCACTGTTGACCACTCGCTCCTGCTTGAATCACTTCATTCCCTTGGATTCCGGGACTCTGTCCTCTACTGGTTCTCCTCCTACCTTTCTGACCGCTCCTTCAATGTATCTCTTCCTAACTCCTCCCCCTCCTCCTCCCTATCCCTCTCAGTCGGGGTTCCCCAAGGCTCTGTCCTTGGCCCTCTCCTCTTCTCTATCTACACCCAATCCCTAGGCAAACTCATTGCCTCCCATGGTTTCCAATAGCACATATATGCTGATGACACTCAACTCTATCTCTCCACTCCTTCCCTCTCCCCGTCTGTTCAAGCTCATCTCACCAACTGTCTCTCCGATATCTCCCCCTGGATGTCTCAATGCCAACTCAAACTGAACATGGCTAAGACTGAACCCTGATCTTCCCTCCCAATCCTTCCTCTCCCTCTTCCCTGTCAATTATCATTGAAGGGGTCTCCATCGTCGCTGTCCCCCAAGCTTGCAGCTTGGGCTTCATCTTCGACTCGCACCTCACCTTCAGACCCTACATTGACTCTGTTGCCAAATCCTGCCACTTCTCCCTCCACAACATTGCCAAGATCTGCCCTTTTCTGTCTGTCTCCTCTGCCAAAACTCTCATCCATGCCCTAGCCATCTCATGCCTTGACTATTGTAACCTCCTCCTCGCTGACCTTCCACGCTCCCACCTTTCTTCCCTTATCTCTGTTCCAAACTCTGCTACCAGGATCATCCACCTAGCCCATTGCTTTGACCACGTGCAGCTGCTCCTCTCCTCTCTCCACTGGCTCCCTCTTCCTGAGCGTATTCTGCACAAGCTCCTCATCTTCATCTACAAAGCCCTTCACAACCTCACTCCCCCCTACCTCTCTGATCTCCCTCCAAACCCCTGCTCAAGTACTCTGCTCTTCTTCCATCCCCTTCCTCACCCTCCCATACCTCCCCTGCTCCCCCAACTGCCTTTGTCCTTTCTCCCTCACTGCCCTGCATGCCTGGAACTCCCTCCCGGCCCTCGTCCACCTGGCCCCCACCTTTCACACCTTCAAGTCCCTCCTCAAAACCCACCTCTTCAGCTCCGCCCTTCCTAACTCTTGCTAACCACCCCCACCCAGGATTATCCCCCACCTGTTATCTGCAAACTTCCAATTTACTGTAACCATGCCAAGAACGTGTTCCTGAGCTCTCACATCCTCATCAATGTTGCATCCCTTGTCTCTCCCCCTGTCCCCCCTTCCCTTTCTCCCCTCCCCCTGTAAGCTTAGATTGCAAGCTTAAATTAGATTGTAAGCTCTCGGGCAGGGACCGTGTCTGTCTTATTCTTTGTAAAGTGCCATGTACATTGCTGGTGCTATAAAAATGCTAATGCTAATGCTAATGCTAATGCTAATGCTAATGCTAATAATAATAATAATAATAATAATAATAATTATTATTATTATTAATAATGAAAATACCCATCCTGGTTGTGGATATTATTAGAATATTCAGATGGCTATCTGAAAATGCAAAGAATATATGTGAATACAAAATCCAGTATTCTTTTCAGCTCTATTTATATTTATGTCCCAAAATGAGGTGTCACAGGCAAAATGTTTGGAAAGCACTGATAAGTCAGATAAAGATGTAGGCATTGTGCACCAATAATCAGCCAGACAGAGAGTTAGGAGCAGATTAAATGCAGTGACTAAAATGTTCGTAATCTCCTAAGTGGTTTAGGAGCATTGGTACTTAAAAGTGTGAAGTTCATTAAAGGTCAGTGGAACTTAGGGTGCAATTTCCCACCATTAATATCATTGACAAAACTCCTATTGACTGTAACAGTGGGAGATGTGCGATTAGTCTTGTAATGGTTACATTTTAAAGACATTAGGTGTTTCCCTGTTCAACAGATGATTCCTTGGTTAGATGATCTAAAACTCTGGGAAGCCTGCTATCTTAATAAGTTTATTAACTTGGCCCCAGAGCTGGCCTTAGAATTTGTGGGACCGAGGGCAAAAATAATATGTGGGGCCCCTGTTGGCCCCACCCTCTCCTCTGTGGCCCTGTCCTCTTAGGATCCTCCTCTATGGGGTCCTAGAGGAGGTCATGTTTGGGGCCCCACTGGGAGGGAGCAGGACCCTGCTCTAGTGGAAATGGGGGCCACTGCATGGGATCCAGAAGCAGAGAAAAGCAGGGCCTGGAATGGTTGCCTCAGGTCACTCAGTGGTAAGACCAGCTCTGCCTGGCCCTTCTGTACCCAATACTCTTTGAAATAGTGTACATAGTGATGCTTGTGGCACCTAAATGCCATTTAAATCTTATTAGTGCTAACATTGTCACCCTGTGCACTGAGCAGCATAATACTCTATCTGATGTACTGTCAGTGTTTCCCTTACTGCTCACATGAGTCCCATTGAAGTGAATGGGACTCATGTGCATACTAGAACTGACACTGGTGCTAAACATCTTTAGGATGGCACTGTAAGTCACAGTGTAGGTATCTATGGGCTTTTAAAATTTGGCTCTTAGTGCCAAAGTTACTTTTGAAAATGAGGTGTACGTTTCTAAGTCACATCGTCATTTTCAATTTCACTGACTGGAGTAAAGCATATGCTGAAGAACTTTGCTGGATGGTAGGGATGGGCAAACAGAATGCGGTTTGGATGTTCGGATGGTCAGTCGTTGGTTTGAAACTCAAATTTGGGTTCGATAGTTCAGTTCAGCCGAGTTCGGTTTGGCCGAACATTCAAAAATAGCAAAATTGAAACCAAAATGAAATCTAAATCGAAACCTAATATTCAGCCCTGGAAAGACATTTTTCCTGCCTCCAAACTCATCTGAACTCGTCTGAACCCGACCGAACTGTTTGGTCATTCAAGAGTTCACTTCAGACGTTGGGTTCAGACGTCCAAACAGACCAAGTTTGGTCCAAACTCCGAACATCCGAACTGCATTCATCCATCCCTACTGGATGGGCCCAAAGGAATACATAGTGATGTACTTGGTACAGGATACTGCTGCATTTACTGTAAGGGATGTCCATTTTATTTTCAGAATTCTATTATGTTTTCATAATAGTCATATGAATGAAGAAATAATAGTTAGATTAATAGAGAAAAGGAATGAAATCATTGGGGGGAAATTAAAAAATGAAGACTACAACCGTATCCGAGCTACCTCTTCAATACTGAATAAGTAAAGCCAGATCCCTAATGTCCTGATCACACAAACAGTTACACACAAGAATAATTTGGGAACTATTTAAAAGCTATTTACAAACTTTATTATCTGTATACATAATTGGAGCCCAAACAGTGTATATACTATGAACTCAGAAACGGTCATATAAAAAGTCAGTTTTGAAATGTTTCTTTTGAAAATACCATGACTGGCTTATTTAATAGAAAAAAAAAATTAAACCAGGTCCATCTATTATCTTATTATCTGCTTTTGATAATCCTGTAGGTTACATTTACTTATATAAAATCACTATGCACAAAACATCAGCAGGCAAATTATGATATGCATAATTGAAGTGAGCTAAATGATATGAAGAATGCCTTGAACAAATAGCTATGGGCAATATAGGTTTATACATAACCATTACTCTGAATCCACAAGACTGCCTAATTAGACTTAATTACAATACTGCAGACATCAACACAGGCTGTGGGATGTGAAAAGAGACATTTTACATATTGCTGTGGGGATCATAGATTTATGCCAGACACTGACATGGCTTTACACTAAAGGGCTAATTGAATGAATTGGTTTTGACTGTGCCAGTTATCTGGAAACAGAGCTACTGAAAGCAGTCATAAGTGCTGTAGGTCTACTCAGCAATCAGAACTGTCATCGGATCAGATCTGGTCATGTCATATCAAAAAGCATCCGGATTTTCAATTCAAAATAGAAATTAGAAAAACAACCCCAAAACATGTTAACCTTGCAAATATCCAAACATCTAACCCTACAACATTCTTAAAGGCCTGGAAAAAGAGATGGCAGATGAAATGCAATGGAAAAGATAAGAACATAAGTAGTATTATACTGGGACAGACTAATTGTCCACTGCACCCAGCGCACCTGTCTCTGACAGTGCCCAGTAGGGGTGAGAATATCTGTATCAGATGAATCCAATAATCCGATATTCACCAGTACCGGCATACCGGATTTTTAACATTGGGCGCGTTACCAGTTTTTTTGCATTGCGCGTCATTGAAATAATGGCCGCAATGTAAAAAAAACGGTACGCGGCCAATGTTAAAAATCTGGTATACCAGTACTGGTAAATCCGACACCGGGGAGATCCGATAGCGGTAAATCCGGTATCCGGTATTCTCCCTGGTGTCCCACCCCTAGTGTCCAGTCTTTGTCACTTTGAAGAATAACCCCATTGTTCCATGTTGTTCACTTCCAGTTCCTGACAGTAAGGGTGTCTTTAGACATAACGCTGTTCAGTGTTCTGTAACACAGTGTCCTACCATTACAGTGTTTAAACATAGCGTCAACACAGTGTTCACCCCAAACACTGGAAGTGAACAACTGCTAGGTCTTGACAGTTTAATCAGTGTTTGGGGTGAACACGTGTTGACGGTATGTCTAAACACTGTAATGGTAGAACACTGTGTTACAGAACACTGAACAGCGTTATGTCTAAAGACACCCTAGGGGGTTTTATTCCCCCAAACCTACTCAGCTAATATCTGCTAATGGACCTATTCTCCAGAAACTTGTTCAATCCTTTCTTAAACCCAGCTATACTACTGACTGTGAGCACATCTCCTGCAACAAATCCCACAACTTAATTGTGCATTGAGTGAAAAAAAAATTCCTTTCTTTTATTTGTTTTAAATCTGCTACTTGTTAGTTTCATGGTGTGTCCTCCAGTTCTAGTACTATTTGAGAGGGTAAATAACCATTCCCTACTTACTCATTCCACACTAGTCATGATTGTATAAACTTCTATCATATCCCCTCTCACCTCTTCTACAAGCTTAAGATCCCTAACCTATCTAATCGTTCTTCATAGGAGAGCTATTCCATATCCTTTATCAACTTTGTTGCCCTTCTCTGTACTTTTTTCTATTTGTACTATATGTGTTTGAGATGGGTCGACCAGAAATGCACACAATATTCCAAGTGCAGTCATATCATACATTTATATAGAGGCATTATGACATTTTCAGTTTTATTCTCTATCACTTTCTGAATAATTCCTAACATTCTGTTTGCTTGTTTGACCGTACTGCACATTGAGCTGAGGATTTCAATGTATTGTCCACAATGACTCTAAGGTCCTTTTCCTGAGTGGTAACACCTAATTTAGAACCCAGCATTGTGTGCATATGGTTTGGCTTATTTTTCCCTATGTGCATCACTTTGCACTTGTCCACATTAAATTTCATGTGCCTTTGGGTGTCTTCAGACGTTACGAGATCATGGTGAACCACGGTGAATACCCACCTGTGGTCACCGTGTCTCGAACGTCTGTTTGCGGCGAGCCAGATGTTGGCCACGGTGAATCCCCACATGGTGTCCGTTTGAACCACGCTTCCCAGGCTAGGCGGGAGAAGGTCCCGGGAAGCGTGGTCAAACGGACCCTGGGCCGTGACCAATGAAAAGTCACGTCTGGCCTCGCGCCACGGCCCGGGATCCCCTGCGGGATCCCGGGCCGTGGCACATTCGGCCGGACGCGGCGGCCGCATTGGCCCTGCCGCCCTCCCGTCTCCTCGGAGGGCGGGCGGCGGGTGCATGGAGGGGGCGGGGCCATGCGGCCGCACGTTGCACCGCGCGGCCCCGGCCCCTCCCACTTTCCCCGCCGGGATCCCCCCGGCACGTCTGTTGTGCCGTTACGGGGTGACCCCGGCCGGGAACGAAGCCGGTGGTTCCGGTACAGGGCCAAAGGGCCCCGTATCATCTGAAATCACCCATTGTCTTGCAAGATCCTCCTGCAATTTTTCAGTCTGCTCGTGTTTTAACTACCTTGAATAACTTTGTGTTATCCACAAATGTGATCAGCTCATTCTTTACTCCCATTTCAAGATCACAAATGAATACATTAAACAACACTGGTCCAAGTACAGATCCCTGGGACACTCCATTATTTACCTCTTTCCATTGTGAAAACTGACCATTTAGTCCTACTCTTTGTTTCCTATCCTTTAAACAGTTACCAATCCACATTAGGACACTGCTTCCTATCCCATGACTTTTTAATTTCCTCAAGAGTTTCTCATGAGGGACCTTATCAAACACTTTCTGAAAATCCAGATACAGTATATTGACCAGACCACCCCTATCCTCATGCTTATTTATTCCCTAAAAAATTCCAATAGAATAGTGAGGCACAACTTCCCTTGCTATGACATGATTAAGCCATGTTTATCAATATGACCAGTAATTCTGTTCTTAATAATCAATTCCACCATTTTGCATGGCACAAACATCAGGCTCACCAGTCTGTACTTTCCAGGATCACCTCTAAAGCCTTTTAAAAATATCAGCGTTACATTCACTGACCTCCAATCATCAGGAACAGTGGCAGATTGTAGCAATAGGTTACAAATTACCAGTAATATGTCTGAAATTTCATATTTGAGTTCCTTTCAGAACTCTGGGGTAAATATCATCTGGTTCCGGTTATTTGTTACTATTTAGTTTGTCAGTTTGCTCTAGAACCTCTTCCAGATTCATGTTGATTTGTGACAGCTTTTCCGATTCATCACCTACAAAGAACTCTTCTGACATCGGTATCTTCGAAAAATCCTCTACAGTGAAGACCGAAGCAAAGAATCCATTCACTTTTCCTGAAATGGCCTATCATCCCTGGGTGCCCCTTTTACCTCTGGGTCATCTAATGATCCAACTGACTCTCTAGCAGGCTTCTTGCTTCTGATGTACGTAAAACTGTTTTGATTATTAGTTTTTGCCTCTTTAATTCTCTCTTGTCCTCTTATTAGCATTTTTATTATTATTAGTTTTTATTATTAGTTTTTGTTTTGTTTTTATTATTAGTTTTTGCCTCTTTAGCAAGTCTCTCTTCAAATTCTCTCTTGGCCTGCCTTATTAGCGTTAGTTTTTGCCTCTTTAGCAAGTCTTTTTTCAAATTCTCTCTTGGCCTGCCTTATTAGCATTTTACATTTAATTTTCCAGTGCTTATGCACTTTACTATTTTCCTTAGCACTAGCTCTCCATTTTAAAAAAGGATGCCTTTTTGGCTTTAGTTTCCTTCAACTCACCATTTACCCCGCTGGCAGATGTTTGATCCTTTTGCTACCTTTTTAAAACTGTTGAATACAATTAATCTGGGCTTCCAAGATAGTATTTTTAAATAGGCCATTTTTATATGGACTGAGGTGGGTGGGTTCACATGGATACACACCCACCTCCACCCACAGGGCCTCCTCCAGTTTTCCAGAGGGCTCCATGGGTGGAGATGGGGGTGCGATGGGTGTTGCGCGGGAGTGCACACGCAGCCCAACCCATCCAACTCGGTGTTCACATGGGTGAACATCAAGCGGACACTCATCCCCCCACCCACCCCTGGCCATTTACACGGATGCCCCCCCCCACCCGGCCGAACACCGAGCGGGGGGGGGTGACCGTGTAAAAATGGCCATAGTCTCCATGCCTCGTGCAGACATGTAACTCACAACTGCTCCTTCTAGTTTCCTTCTAACTAGCTTCCTTGTTTTAGCATAGTCTCCCTTTTTAATGTTAAATGTTACTGTGGTAGTTTTATTTATTATTCTCCCTCCAGTAATTATGGCCCTTTTCACACAGACACTCTAACACCGATAAAATGGGTGTTGCATTTTATTATACATGTTACAGGGCATCCACAGGGCAACACTGCAACCCTGTAACATGGGCCCTTTTCACATGAGATGCCTCCACCGAGTTTCACTGGGTGGAGATGGGTGGAGACGTCTGTGTGAGCACCATGGGTGGTGGGTGGGGTGCATTTTACTGGGTGAAGATGGGTGGAGGTGTTTGTGTGAACACCATGGGTGGTGGATGTAGGTGTGCATACTCCTGTGCAACACACATCTCCACCCACCCATGGAGCAACGGGCTCCAATGCCAATTTCTCCGTGGGTGGGTGGAGATGGGTTTTGCATGGGTGCACACACACACCTACACCCACCACCTGTGGTGTTTACACAGACACCTCCATCCATCTCCACCCAGCGACATGCACCTACAACCACCGCCCATGGTGTTTACACAGACGCCTCCACCCATCGAAACTGGGTTGAGGCATCTCGTGTGAAAAGGGTCCATGTTGCAGGGCTGCAGTGTTGCCCTGTACCATGTATAATAAAATGTAACACTCATTTTATTGGTGTTAGAGTGTCTGTGTAAAAAGGGCTATAGTTTCACTGTCCTGGTCAGGGAGATGATAGTATGGCTAACAGACAATATTGATAATTAATGCTGCTGCTTTTCTGGACAAATAGGGTATGAATTTGATGTGAATTAAATTGATATAAATCAGGAGAGAAACTCCAGGAGATGCCTCTAGAGTGGGAATGAGATTAGAGCTACTTCCATAGTTTATAGAAACCATTTCACTTTGGACGGAAGTAAAATATTTTATTAAATATGATATTCTAAACATTGGAATCGGATATATACATCATATGTAAAGAAACAGAAGTTATTTTCTTCTAGCAATATTTTAATAATATTTTTATAATCAATCCTAAAACCAACAAACAATGCAATCAAAATGCTATTTATGGAAAAGAAAGCATTAGTGGAGTGTAACAGAACCCCATGTTCTGCAGTTCACATAAATAGGTTGGTGTCAATTTCTTTCACACTATTTGCTGTGTGGTTGCCACCCTTCATTGGGATCGACTTCTCCTGTTGAGCATGTGCAAGTTCTTGAGCTGAAAAGGGTGGAATCAAACATAAGGGGCCTATGCTTCTTGGTGCAGCTGCCTCTCCTGCTGCTGGAGGTTGGGCAGGGACCCCCCATTCCATCTTCTGCACCAGGGCCCATTCCAAGTCAACCTAGCTACACCTCTGCTCCAAAGAGCTCTTCCTCAGGTAAGAATAACGAAGATTAGTTATGAAGCTCTGTGTAGCTTGGTACGTAGCATGCACACACTCACTCAAAAAAAGTTGGTGCAATAAAAGGTATAATTTTAACCACTTCAGCAGCAGTCCACAAACCACTTACTCTGCAGAGCTTCAATTGGATTACTCTGAAGTAGGTGGTTTGGGGATCACGGCTTTGGGACTTGTCAAAATCATTTATGAATTTATTTTTTAATTATTTTTTTTTATCAAATCAAACTTTATTGTGCTGGCCATAAGCCATGACAAAATTTTTCACAAAATATACAAACCTGCATTGTAACATAAAATTAATAAAACTAAATACAATCCTTCATGAGACTTAAATTCAACTCTAAATTATTATTCATCCCTATACATTGCACCACTCATTCTGTCAAAGAGGGGAAAAGGAGACACGGTTTCATTCTAGTCTACAATAGATTTTTCTACCAAAGCCAATTTCCTTTTCCTGGTCATTTCCATTAGGTGGCAAAACATGCCATAATGTTTGTAAGCTGGTGGTTTCTATCAGCCAACAGAAACTTAATTTTTTGCCCATCAGATAAATTTGGGGGTATTTTCACCCTACTCCATAACCATTTATGAATTTGTAATGATTCAGTAATGTCTTCTAGTTCATGTTAAACTTTCTGCCTGACACAAGCCATATACGTGCATCTGTCTAAAAGACTGCCTTTCCTACCATGCCTTGTTGCGGCCCCTGCAGTCATCCAGGAGTGCACTCCAGTGGGTTCCATCTGCCACTTTTGTCCATCTGATAGGGGAATGCAGAGGGCCATTCACGGTTGCTTCCCCAATGTTGTGGAATTCTGTCCCCCTAGAGGTTTGTCTGAGTCCGAGCCTCAGCATCTTTTGGAGAGGGTGTAAGACCTTTCTTTTTAGTAAAGCATATGGTGGGTGGGAGGTGGTTGGGCTTGGACTGGTTAGGGTTTTTAATTGGATTTTATTTTAATGTCTTCTAATTGTATTTTTATGTTTGTGAGCTGCCCAGAGTCTTTGAGGAAGGGCAGGGTAAAAATGTAAATAAATAAATGGAGAGCACCAGTACTAGCATTTAGTGCAGATTTTTCTGAAGCAATACTTGTTTTTTCTACTAGACAGAGTAGTCACTGTAGCAGACAAGAAGCTACAGCTATTTATTTATTTATTTACATTTATATGCCGCCCTTCCCATAGAGGCTCGGGGCAGCTCACACATCATTAATAAAATTCAAACAATAAAAAAACCAATCCATGCTATGGCAATGGATGGGCAAGCTAGAGCAATCCACCCAGAAGACTGTACCCAATGTCTCATACATGCTGAGGCTTCATTCACATGAAATACTTAGCATGAGAAAAACCCTTCTCTTCCCCTCCCACCCCGCTTTATTTTTTAACAATCTGTGAAGGCTGCAGAATACAGCTGGTTTAATGCACATCAGCTCCCATAAAGTTAAGCTGGAAAGGAAGGTTTAACAATGGGTCTAAATCCATCAGTCACATTTCTTGTAGTGTGTGAAGGGATTAGTGAAGCATTTCAGTGAGCTGAGGAAGAGATAAGACATGATGTTATCTTGGGGTTGAGTATTATTGTTATTATTATAAGCATTTATATAGCGCCAACGATGTACCTGGCGCTTTACAAAAAACAAGATAGACATGGTCCCTGTCCGAGAGCTTACAATCTAAAGACAGGGGGAGGGGGAACAGAGGGAGAGACAAGGGATGCGACAACTCAGGTACATGTTCTTGGCTTGGTTACAGTAAATTGGGAGTTTAGAGATAACAGGTGAGGGATAATCCTGGGTGTGGATGATTTGCAGGAGTTGGGGAGAGCGGAGCGGAGCTGAAGAGGTGGGTTTTGAGGAGGAACTTGAAGGTGTGGAGGGTGGGGGCAAGGCGGACAAGGGCAGGGAAGGAGTTCCAGGCATGCAGGGTAGCAAGGGAGAAGGGAAGAGGCGGTTGGGGGAGCAGGGGAGGTGTGGGAGGATGAGGGAGGGGATAGAAGAGGAGCAGAGTGCTCGAACACAGGGGTTCACAGGAATTTCAGGGCAGAGAGGTAGGGGGGAGTAAGGTTGTAAAGGGCTTTGTAGGTGAGGACAAGGAGTTTGTGCAGAATACGCTCAGGAAGAGGGAGCCAGTGGAGAGAGGAGAGGAGAGGCTGCACATGGTCAAAGCAACAGGCTAGGTGGATGATCCTGGCAGCAGAGTTTTGAACAGGAATGAGGGAGGAAAGGTGAGTGCGGGGAAGGCAAGCAAGGAGGAGGTTACAATAGTCGAGGCGTGAGATGACTAGGGCATGAATGAGAGTTTTGGCAGAGGAGACAGACAGAAAAGGGCGGATCTTGGCAATGTTGTGGAGGGAGAAACGGCAGGATTTGGCAGGATTCAATGTAGGGTTTGATGGTAAGATGCGAGTCAAAAATGAAGTCCAAACTTCGGGTAAGGGGGAGATGGAGGATGGAGACCTCGTCAATGACAATTGACAGGGAACAGGGAGAGGAAGGATTGGGAGGGAAGATAAGAAGTTCAGTTTTCACCATTTTCAGTTTGAGTTGGCATTGAGACATCCAGGAGGATATATCATAGAGACAGTTGGTGAGACGAGCTTAAACAGAGGGGAAGAGGGAAAGGTGGAGAGAGAGAGATGAGTGTCCTCAGCGTATAGGTGGTATTGGAACCCGTGGGAGGCAATGAGTTTGCTTAGAGAAGAGGAGGGCGGCCAAGGACAGAGCCTTGGGGAACCCCGACCAAGAGGGGTAGGGAGGAGGGGGGGAGGAGTTAGGAAGAGATACATTGAAGGAGCGGTCAGAAAGGTAGGAGGAGAACCCATCAGGGACAGAGTCCTGGAATCCAAGGGAGTGAAATGATTCAAGCAGGAGCGAGTAGTCAACAGTGTCGAAGGCAGTAGAGAGATCAAGGAGGACAAGAATGGAGTAAAGGCGGTTGGATTTAGCCATAAGAAGATAATTGGTGATCTTAGCAAGATCACTTCAGTGGAGTGAAGGGGGCGGAAGCCGGGCATCCCACCCACCTCCACCCATTGCCCACACATGGACCAATTGGCCAAAACGGCGGTTGCTCTATGCATGGAGAAGGGTGAAGACGCATGCACCCACGCACCACCCCATGCACTGGCGCATACACCTATCCCCCCCCCCGCCCGTAGTTGTGGATCATTTTTAAAGGGTCAGTGTGGAACTCACTCACTCCAGATGGCCATCTCAATTCCAACCTTCTTTACCTTTAAAAAGCACCTGAAAACATATTTATTTTCTAAGTGCTTTTAGGATCCATTGATGGTTCCCTCATATTCTCGCCTCCCTTTTCCCCTCCCCTATTTTGAAGTCTTTTATTATTGTTTTAAATTTTCTTAAATTGTTTATATTTTAAACTTATGTAATGTAAACCACTCCTAGTTCCATGCACAGCAATGGGGTGCTATATTAATTATTATTATTATTATTATTATTATTATTATTATTATTATTATTATTATTATATCCTGCTCTGCCACAGTCTACCAGGTTTGCAGGACTACTGCCTTGGAGGACTAGAGCAGCCTGGGGTTTTTCGACTGGGGGTAAGGAAAGTGTCCTTGGTTATAAAGGTTTGAGTGACCTGAGAGTTTGATTAGGGACCTTTCCCTGTGCTTGCTTTTTGGTCAGTGTTAAGGGATCCCAGGATTTGGGGAGATGCCCTGGAATCAAGTGCAAGGCATTTCCCCATGGGAGTGTTATTAGTGGGGGATACAAAGGAGTTTATTGACTCTGTGTCCAAGATTGGCACGAGACATGTATTCTTTGATCTGCTGCCAAGTTAACCAATGCAACTTTCTGTCCCATTTGCTGCATTTTAAAATTCTTCTCTGTATTGTGTTGGCAATGAACTATTGTAGAATCCTCTTTTGCCCTATTCAAGAGTGAATTAAAAGCCTCAGCTGGTGTAAATAAACATAGCTCTACTGACTTTAATGGAACGAAGTTAATTACCTCCCAGCTGAGGCTATGACCCAGAAAGACATTTATGAGAAGAACAAATAAGAGGTATTTTAAAATGCAATGCTACCACACGTGGCCACCCAGTAACCACTCATCCGAATGCCCATTTGAAGGGGGCCTAGGGATATGCGCACTCCTGTGAGCCATGCAGCACCCACTCATGACCCACTCATGTGGCACTGCTGAAAAATCCAAAGTGCCCAATTTGTGGAGGGCCAAAAATGTGTGTGGCAAGAGCCGTCCATACATCTCCCACCCATATTCATTCATTCATTTCATTTATTGGATTTCTATACCGCCCCATCCTGCACAGCAGCTCGGGGCGGTTTACAACAATAAAAACATTTAAAACATTTAAAATACAACCATAAAACAAATCAATAAAGCTGGTGGTATATAAAA
>QEPC01015466.1:241223-277589 GCA_003113815.1 Sphenodon punctatus | reverse complement strand
CTACTCAACGCCTGCTGTTCAGGAACAGTGACTAGCTCAGAAGGTGTTGGGAAGGGGGGAGGCAGATAATTAGTTTCGTTTCTTGCAAGCCTCTCCACCCCTGGTGTCTGGAAGTCTGCTCCTCAGTGACTGACACCTCCCTGTAATGTTTGACCTTCCACTGAACCTTTTTTTGCCACCCGAACTCATCCGAACGCGATCTGAACTGACCGAACTGTTCGGCCATTTCGCCGTTCGGTGTTCGGTTTGTTCGGTATGTTTGCGTTCGGATTCGGGTTCGAGTTCGGTCGTCCGAACAGGCCGTTCGCCCATCCCTACTCCCCACTCACTCCACCTGAGTGACTGCTCCACAGCTGTGCTACTCAGCAGCCATGGACCCCACTGCAAGCCTTGCTTGTTTAAAAACACCCCAAAAACTGTCCACAGGAAAGAAGAAAACAAGGACTGAAAATGCTAGACTAGACTATTAATGAAATTCTATCTCAGAACAGAAGTGAGTACATTAAAAAGACATTTTTTCAGGGCAGAAGAAAGGAAAGTAAAAGTAAAAAAAAGTCCTTTTTGGGGCACAAAGAAACAGATCAATAAGATGAAGAGGCCATCGGGCTTGTGGACTAGAGAAAATATGGAAAAAAAACAAAACCCACAAGATTGTTAAAAATCAATAAATGTTTATCTCTCGGAAGAAGAAAAGATGTACTCGGAGGCCTGCTTGGAGAAAGAAAAAATATACTCAGAGGCTTTCTTGGTGATGGAGCAAAGTATTTTAGAACTATCTGATGCAGAAGAATCAGTCCAGTTCAGAGAGAGTCCAGTTCAGAGAGAGGCTAAAGAGACTTTTTAAAAAAGATCATGCAAAAACTCAAGAAGATTAAAGTCCATATGCAAACAATTAGAACTATGTTGGATTGAAAATTGACATAGGTTTGACAGGCTACTTGCTCTTACCTTGCAAACAAAAATGCCTCACTTCTCTCTGTTGTGTGTCTTGCTGAATGAATTGCTCATAGGAATTTAGACATTGATTTTCAAGCTTTGCCAGCAATAAAGTAGAAAACGGACTTGGGAAGCCACCAAGAAAATGTTACCATTTTAAAAGGATTTTATTTAGTACCATTCATTAATTGAGAAGCAACAACCACATGAAGAATATAAAACCAGAGTCATAAACAAAATTAATTTTAAAGGGCTCTTTCAAATGAAAAAAGTTACATTGTTCGAAAGACATGGTTTTCTGTCACTCAGAACTTAGCCAGAATGATGCTGTGTCATCACTGTCAAGCCTTTTAGACGTTGTGCAGAGGATAGTCTGTACCCATCAAATACATATGTAGTCAAAGAACCGAGTGGTGTTTGCAGGCAAAACCATTTAATGCCTTACTGTGCTAAAGGACAGAGGTGGGGAACCTTTTCCCCCCTGGGGCCACTTTGAAAATTAGCACAAATTCCAATGACCACATCGAATTTTGGGATGGGCATGTTTCAAGGGGGGTGCTCGGCGTGAGGTAAGGAAGAGGAAGGTCCAGATCATGGATCTTTGCTGCCATAGATCCGTCTCCTCTTCTTGTGTGCCGGCCCTCATCTCTTCTTCCTTTCTCTGAGCTCAGTCTTTCCATGCTTGAGGAGAAGAACTGGATCTTGGGGCCAGTTCCAAAAAATGCAAGAGGGTCATGTAAAAACTAGCCATGGGCTGCTTTTGGTGCTTGGGCCTGAGGTTCCCCACTCCTGCGAGAGAATAATGCTAGAGAAAACTGCTAAGCAATGTTATCTAATTGTAAGATCCTTAGTATTAGAAAATATTTTGTTAGTTATGTAAATGATATTCTTCCTGTTGCTTAATGGGAGTACCAAAACAAAGGTCGGTATCCCTTTGTTCAGATATATGAACTCTGCCCCAAAAAGTTTACAGTCAAAGGTTTAATATGAAGTTTGAGTTTCTTGAAGTCATAGATATTTATGGTGTGCAGCTTGCCATGGTATGTGCACGTGTGAAAAATGTCTTGCTATTAGGGTTCTCAACAGAGCTAGTTGAATTTGGTCAACATTTGTAATTCAAAATTTCTGTATTCATCGATTATCAACATTTTCATTTGAAACGAGATTTTGACCCTGCACTAGATCAGGGGATTCCTTGGGTGGGAAATTTTTATTTAAGTACCTGATAAGTGGTAAAATCTTTCATATTCCAAAGACCAAACATTTATTCTTGCCAGATACTATTATACGCCTCAAGATAAAAAGTATTTTCTGGCAGGAATGATTTAAACTGAACTGGCTTTCATTAGAAGCAATAAAAGTCACCCCAAGTCTGCTTGCATTTGGTGTTGAAATTTCAGTCAGCGCTCCAATAAGCTAGCTCTCACATGTGACTGATTAATATATAGCAGGGGTTCTCAACCTTTTTCCAGTCATGAGCACTGGAGTGATGTAAAAGACTATTTGGGAGCACTGCATAATTTATATGAATGATTTGCATAAATATGCATAGATTTAGTCTCCCCCCATCCATTCAATTTAATTCATTTCAAATATATAGTGTATTTGGATTTTCAGAAAGCATTTGATAAGGTCCCTCATGAGAGAGTCTTAATTTCTTAAGAAAATTAAAGGTCATGGGATAGGAGGCAGTGTCCTATTGTGGACTGGTAATTGGTTAAAGGATAGGAAACAAAGAGTAGAACTAAATGGTCAGTTTTCACAATGGAGAGAGGTAATAGTGGAGTACCTCAGGGATCTGTACTGGGACTGGTGTTGTTTAACTGGTGTGGAACAAGTAAATAGGGAATGGTTATTTATCCTCCCAAATTGAATGAATGAATGAATAATCTTTATTGCCGTAACAGCGGTTATTAGCATTCTAAACATATTTGCAAAATATAAAAGAAGTACAAAGATAAAAATAAGCGCCTTAACTTCAGAAGAGACAAACAATATCATATAACTTGAAAAATAAGAAATTCAGCAGAACAATCACAGAATAATGTCATTTAAGTAATGTACAAATCAACAGAGTGTAAAAAGGGAGCTCCAGGCAGCAGCACCATTTTCCACCCAAGTTTCCACCTAATGAATGACTCTGGGGCAAGAACAACTACAGCCCTAACCTGTTTCCTTATCTTCCCCAAGCAGTCTCTTCCTCTGGTATGTAGCCAAATTGGCAAAATCCTCCCAAATAGTATTAAAACTGGGGGACAAGCAGCAGATTTACAACAAATAAAAGAAAGTGTTTTTTTCACTCAACACACAATTAAGTTGTGGAATTGGTTGCCAGAAAATGTAGTCAAGACCAGTAGCATAACTGGGTTTAAAAAAGGATTGGACAAGTTTCTGGAGGATAGGTCCATTAGTAGCTATTAGCTGGGAAGGTTATGGGGAACATAACTTCTTACTGTAGGGAGCTGGGAGTAAACAACAGGGAACAGCTCACCACATTGTGACCTATTGGGTACTTCTTCCAAGCGAGCAAGTTTAGCCACTGTTGGAGATACTTTCATCTCATTCAGTATAGCTGAGTGAGATGGAGCCTTCCAACTCCACCTGCTCTAAAAGACTTTTTGCCCTTAATAGCCTTAATTGCCTGGAGTTCTGGTGAGGCAATGAATGCTGATTGGAAAGGGGCTCTATAGGTTAGGAGACCAGGAAGCCCTTTGTTGATAAGCTTGGGCAGGGAGTCTAGTTGAGGAGATCACTAGAGTTGGAAGGGGGAGCTAGACCAAAAAGGTTGCCTCCAAGTCAGGGAAGGGCCTGGGAGGAAGTCCCTGAAACAGGTGATTGGGAGTGAGAAACCATTTTTAAGTTTGTAAAGTGACATTGGCCACAATTCACAAGTTGTGTGTTGTGCACATGCACAATATCCATAGGAATGAATGGGGAGTCCTGGGGGCAGCCACTCCTCCTCCTTGCTTGGAGGCTCAGCATTCCATGCACCTACAAAGACCTTCCCCCCCAAGACACTGCTGCTGGTTCAGGACCAGACTCAAGGGACTGCTTGTATCTCTGCTCTCCATGCCAGCTTAGTACGCAGGGCTTGTGGTTGGAGCCAGTGTGGGGGTGGGGAGGCTTTAACTTCTGTCTCTCCCTCTTCCTGCTCATAGCAGAAACCTGCTGCAGTGCTATGACCCCCAAGGATCCTGCCTGAGCCCCGCTACCACCACTGCCTCAAGGAGCCTGATTTCTGAGGGAAACTGAGCCACAAACCCAGGCAGAGGTGCAAATTTGGTGTGAGTGGTTACACTGATGTACAGGTTTCTCTCTCCCCTCCCCAAACCCTGAGTTAGTTTTCAGGCATTGGATTCATCCTTATAATTTTAATTCATTTATAGATTTGTATTACTTGTATCAGGCCATACAACTGAAGAGGCAACTCTTCCTATCAACATCAGAGATGCTGATATTGTTTTGGTGGAGTGCGTGGAGTGAAATCTCACAACTATGAACCACAGGAAGTCTATCAGACTTGTGGCTTCAGAAGTACAACACGCTCTGTGCTGTAATTAGTGCTTATAATGATTGCCATTTTTTCAGCCTTTCCAAGTGCGATAATTAGGAAAGCAGCTGTCTCATTGCCTCAAGGCCAGCAGTGGGAAGCAGCCTCAAGAACTCAAAAACTGTGCTCTTCTATCCTCTGAAGAAGTAGTTACCATAAATGAATCCCATTTTGTTCAGTGAGTCATATGTGATAATGCTCAGTGCTTTTACTGACTTCTGAATATTCCAAAGCCATTAAATAGTCAGAGACTTATCAATTTGCTTTTAAACTTGATCTAGTTCATAAGATAGTATCCTGAGGGTTATCGCCAACATCAGTAGAGTCGTCATGACAATCCTTTCTTTTTCTTTGTGGCTTCATGGACCGCAATAGACTGAACCTAGAGGGTGGGTGTACAATTGGCTATTCTCTGAATAAAGTTTATTACTACTACTTGATCTGGTCATTATCCAAGGTGTTTGTCATTGGTCTTCTGGTCTTTAAGAGCAAACAGCAGCCAGTAAAGGGTGGAGGGAGTTGGCCAGGTAAAGAATTTGGGTGTCATCTTTGACTGCACACTTTTTATGCAAGTTCAAGTATCAGATGTGGTTCATAGATACTTTTTTCAGCAACACAATCTGTGTAATCTATGTCAACATTTATCCCAAAGCAGCCCATAGCATGGTGATGTCTAGGGTTAATTTCTGTAGCTCCCTCTTTTATGGGCTTCCAGTAGTGCTTCTCCATCACTTACATCTTGTTCAGACTGTGGCAGCATGTCTGCTTACTGATTTAGGCAGCCATGATCATATTACGCTCATTCTGCATGGTGGCTGCCTGTAGAGCAACAGATTGAATTTAAAATTGCACTGCTGATTTTTAAGGCCCTGAATGGTAGAGGCCATGAATGGTAAAGACCTACTTCTGGAACCTTGTCCTGATGGGTTCAGATACTGCCTGCTCTTCGGGGATCCTGCCATCATGCCTTAAATTGGTATGTGATGATCACTTTTTTGCTGCGGTGTGTGTCTCTGTGTGAAACTTACTCCCTTGTGATATTCTTCTTAGGTCCTCCTTCCTCACCTTTAAAAAGCACCTGAAGACTTTTTCCTTCTTTTTTTAAAATTGTTTTAAGCAGACTTTATTTTATTGAATTGTTTTTGCAAAGTGCCCCAAGCAGTATTTGGTGGTGGTGGTGGTGGGACATTATATAAATAAAATTATCATTATTATTCATGGGAAGAAGGAAGCTGGGATCAGGAGGCTGTGTAAGGAATCCAGTGAGGGAAGAAATTATCTTCTCCGTTCCCATCTGGGTTATGTTTGCTGTTTATTAAAAAACTCAAAAATAATCTGCCTGCAGGGAAGAGCTTTAAGTGAACTGGTGAGCTTGACAGCCATTTCTATTACCTTATTTGGTGAAACTGCACTGACCTATAGCGGTCCCTTATTTCTACTGTTCCATTGGGTCATGATATGGAAAAATGAAAGCATAACTGCTATGCCCCATCTCACTGGGATCAGATCATTTCTAGCACAACTGTAGTGAGATCAATAGAGAGAAATCATAGTGTTGGGTTGGGTTGACTCCCAAGTTTCTTTTCAAAGTTTGCTCCTCCTCCTGAGTCTATGCCTCCTTCACAGTAGGTTACAAAAATGTTACAAAGAGAAGTGTTTTGAAAGATTCTACATAAAAATGGTATCTAATCATTTTACTGTGATAGATCAGACGTATCCTGGGTGTAACTCAGTGGCTGGCCTAATTTATCCCTGGAGTAATTCTGTTGATTGAAGCTGGATGAAGAATGAATGTGGCTCTGGGTCTTTTCTTTCTTTCTTTCTTTCTTTCTTTCTTTCTTTCTTTCTTTCTTTCTTAAAATCTTAATAGATTTTCATAATACAAAATCAGTTCAGTGTAGAAAAAGTCACATCTGTTTTGCACACACTAATTTTCCACGAACATGACTGCTATACAGAATGCACTATAAAGACAAAGGCCAAACCAGTATTTGATCATTCAGTAGCTTTGTGAAAACTAGAATTTCTGAGCTATTGTTTTTACATGTGCAATAGCTTTGCAATCAACTAAGGGTGAAAACAGATGTGATGTGGGCTTGCTGTGATCCATTGTGGACTGGGACTCATGGCATGTTGTCACCCGCCGCCGCTCCCGCCGGCTCTCAACAGCCCGGCGGGCGCATTTGCCGGCCGGGAACCCTGCCCCCCGCAGTACAAAACATACCCCAGCCTCCAAGACGGGCGCGCCCCCGCTCCTAAGAGCCCCGAGAGAGGAACAGCTGGGGCCTGCTACTCCAGGCGCAATAGAGACTCCCTGCAGCGGCATGGAGCCACGCCCCCCGCTGAGATGTTCGGCGCGCCTCCAGGCACGCACGGGGGCGGGGCCTCCCCTTTATGAACCAGCAGCTCGGAGGGAACACTGCTGGTGAACAGAGCTGCGTGCCTGGAAGGACTGGCCCCCGTGTGCAAGCTAACTGACTCCTCGAGTGTTGATTTGTGACGTGACTCCCCCTTGTGAAGCCCCCAGTGTTCCTCTCCCCCTGTTCCCCATTGTGTTCAGTTATCCTAGGAAGCTTGTTGTTGAGTGAAGACTTTCCTATTGTTGTTCCTAAGGAAGCCTGTGTGGGTTGGGTGAGCCTGCGGGCAGTGTGTATCTCCCTGCCCTTCCTGGGCCCTCCGCTCCCCCTTCCCCCCTGGCGTGTGGAAGCCCCTTTTCCCTATCCCCCTCCCGTGGGTTTCCCCTCCTAGCGCCCTCTGCACCATCCTCCACTGGTTTCCCTGCCCTGCTTCCCCCAGTGTACGCTTGTAGGTGTGTGTGGCCCTTCCTCCTCCCCTTGTGCTCTGAGCCCTATGATGATAGGGGCCTAACTTCCTGGTGCTTCAGCACGTGGAAGGGCCCACACACTATCCTGACGGGCATTTTTTCCACCATTGCGATATTCAGAGCCTCCCCGTGTGCGCCTGGTCCCTGCAGTGATTCCCCTTTTTACCTTCCTTCCTCTTTCTCCCCCCTCCCACTGACAGATGTATGATCCCACACCCCCAGATGCTGGTCCGGAACTGCCCTGGGCTGGGTAGGAGGCTGGCCTAGAATGTGGGTATTTTCAGACGTTACGAGATCACAGTGAACCACGGTGAATACCCACCTGTGGTCAATGTGCCTCAAACGTCTGTTTGGCAGCCGCCAGATGTTCGCCACGGTCAATACCCACATGGGATCAATTTGAACCACGCTTCCCGGGCTAGCTGGGGGAATGTCCCGGGAAGCGTGGTCAAAGAGATCCCCAGCAGGGACCAACAAAAAGTAACGTCTGGCCGGGCGCCACGGCCCAGGATCACCGGCGGGATCCCGGGCCGTGGCAAATCCAGCCCGATGCGGCGGCCACATTGGCCCCGCCGCCCTCCCGTCTCCCCAGAGGGCAGGCAGTGGGAGCATGGAGGGGAAGGGGCCGTGCGGCCGCACGTTGCACTGCGCGGCCCCACCCCCTCCCAGATTCCCCATTGGGATCCCCCCAGCACGTCTGTTGTGGCGTGATGGGGTGACCCCGGCGGGGAATGAATGGGTTGATTTCAGTACGGGGCCAACGGCCCCGTAACGTCTGAAATAACCCTGTGTCCCCTGAAAGATCCTGGGTGTGCATTCCCGGCAAAGAGCTGTCAATGTGAGCCACAGTGGGCCAACGTGTTCATTTGATCCCACCATCCCTGCCATGGTGCGGGGGACACCCTTGCTGGTTGTCATGGCTGCCTATCATGGTGGGGGGATGAGGCAGTGCGAGCGGGACTGGGGCAGAGCTGGCTGCCAGCACATCTGTTGTGGCCCCACCCCTACCAGCATCGTGTAGGGGGTGGGATGGCTCTCCTGGTGACCAGCATGTTTTTTCAGTGCCGCCTGCCAACCTGGAGAGTGGCTGCCACAGTTTTCTGCCCCGTCCTGGTCCAGGGAGCTTCCACACAAGTCACCTGTCTATTTTCACCCTCCAGGTAGAGTTGGATAAGGGACATTCATCCCTGCTAGTTCTGCTCGACCTATCAGTGGTTTTAGCACAGTGAATCATGAAGGTGACCCACCTGTGGAACCTTGCTGGGGTTGATAGGATGGTTTTGTAGTGGTTCCGTTCTTTCCTGGCAGATAGATCTCAGTGAGTAGTTCTAGGGGACTGTACATCTTCCCCTAGGGGTCTCCCATGTGGGGTCCCACAGGGTTCCATTCTCTCCTCCCTTTTATTCAATGTGTATATGCAGCTGCTGGGGGAGGTTGTGCGTAGATAGGGGGAGGGGGTTCATTGTCATCAATATGCTGTTGACACTCAATTGTACCTCTCTACTTCATCTTACTGAAGCCCGGCAGTCTTGGTGTTTTCCCAGTGGTTGGCGGCTGTGAGTAATTGGATGAGGGCTAGCTGACTGAAGCTTGATTCCAACACAACAGGCATTATGCTCGGTGGTGGGCTGGTGTTCTGGGTATGGGTGGTGGTGGTGGTCACTTTTCATTAATGGGATCCATCCCGTGTTGACCTCTCATGTGCAGAGCTTGGGGGTGTTCCTGGATCCACAGCTGTGACTAGATCTCCAGGTGTTGGCTATGGCCAGGAGCGTCTTTCACCAGTTACATCTGGTGAGACGGTTCCATCCATATGTCTCAGATTTCAACCTTGCTACCATCATTCATGCATTTGTCACCGTGAGGTTAGACTACTGTAATGCGCTTTACGTGGGACTGCCCATGGTGATGGTCTGAAGGCTGCAGCTGGTGCAGAATGCAGTAGCTTGTCTGCTTACTGGGATGGGCCTCTGGGAGCACATTACGCCGGTGTACCGAGCTCTGCACTGGCTGCCTATAACCTTCTGGGTCCAATTCAAGGTGCTGGTTTTGACCTATAAAGCCCTAAATGGCCTGGGCCCTAGCTACCCAAAGGATTGTCTCACTTCTTAAGCCCCTGAGCGAGTCCTGCAGTTGCCGGCAGTTGCCCTCCTCAAGGTCCGTGGTATCAGTGGGTGGTGACCGACAGGTGGGTGTTCACGGTGGCTGCTCCAGTGTTGTGGAACTTGCTCCTAGTGGGCGTCTGCCTCAACCCGGACCATCTTAACTTCTGGCATCAATGTAAAATTTGGCTCTTCCACCAGGCGTTTGGTGAGGGGAATAGTTAGTGGGTTTTTATGAGGTGGGTGGGATGTTTCTTTTCTGCACATTTTATGGTTGTTTTATCTAAAGGATTGTTTTAATTTTATATGATATATATATTTTACTGTTATTTGTAACTTATTTATTGTAAGCTGCTCAGAGCTGCTGGAGGCAGGAGGAGTGGGGTATAACTATATGAAATAAATAATAATAACAATAATTAATATTTTTATGGTGACTGTAAATTCTGCCTCTCCCTGATGCCTGGCATATTTTAGTGTATTTACATTGAACTCTGGGGGCATACTAGTCATCTCATTGCTGCTCTAGATAACACCCTTTACCTTCTCCCTGTCCTTTGACACTGGACATTTCACCCCACAGGGACTTCTCCAAGCATAAGAGAGGTTTTGTAACAAGATCTTGAACTTCTTTTTAAATGGTGATAGTGAAGTAATATGGAGTGAGGTCAAGCTAGGTTTTTCTTTCAATCCTTCTTGGTACTCCAGCTTTGGAAAAGTTAAAAGTCACCATCTTCTACTTTAAACAGAAAAAATAATTTATTTATTTGATTGATACTGCCTTTCAGAAAGCTGAGATTTATTTTTCCAAACAGAGTTTAATAGAAGTTAAGGAATAGAGCTTTTCCTCTGAATGGTCTCTCTGTTTAGCCATAAATCCCTCCTCTGAAAATATGTAGTGGGTGTTTTTATAATGTGGATTTATATTGTTCACCCACAGTTGCTTTAAAGATCTTCAGCAACTTTCTCTGAGGGAATTCCTTGAAGGTGAATTAAGATATGGCTGCCACTTACCAGCTGTACTCCACAGTAAGTAGAATATTTTATGGGACAGGTCAGAGAATTCCAGTGAAACCATTAGCTAAAGATTTTACAGCTCTGAATCACTGAGCCAACACTAAGGACTCATCCTACTGTGCATTTCTTTTCTTGAATCTTCCTGTCATCTTTCGCTAGGTATAACAGTGTTATTTATTTAATCTGAAGAGTGTTCACATTTTATGAACCTGTTTCTAGCATCTGGAGTATGGAATTTATATATGTGGCATGCATAAAGCATATCAGTTCTGTTTATGAGGTCTCCCCCGCTCCCACACGATATAAATTCCTGTAACCTTCATGGCTGGATAAGTTACAGTCCTTGGAATACCAGCAAATGCCCGCAAGAAACATTTCCCCAAATTACAACCAATTTATTTGCCCACCATCTAAAAAACTATGTTTTAACAGGAATTCATCAAGAAAAGGATTTATCATCATAGCATTCTGTTATCAATAGCGTCCTGAAACTGTTTGATTCAAAAGCTAACACTTTGTATCAATACAAGTCTTACAATCTTCACTGGGACTAATATTAGTGCAAATGGCTAGTACTGGCACCAAACGGTTTCAGGAGTGCACAGTGCTCTTCATGTTTGTGCTGGTTTATTACAGCAATATCAATTCCCTCAAAGCAAGTGGGCTAAAATCTACAGTGGATGTGCATCTAGAAAGATACAAGTGATCCAGTTGCTATATAGCATATGACAAGGTCCTTCACAAGAGACTACTGAGAAAACTAAGTAGTCATGGGATAAGAGACAGTGTCCTGTCATGGATCAGTAACTGGTTAAAGGATAGGACTGGTACTGTATAATATATTAATTAATGATCTGGAAAAGGGAGTAAAGAGTGAAGTGATCAAATCTGCAGATGACACAAAGCTATTCAAGATAGTTAAGATGGGCTGTGGAGCTGGAAGGAATTACAGGAGCTTGTACAACTGGGCAGCCAAATGGCAGATGAAATTCAATGATGACAAGTTCAAAGTGATGCACATAGGGAAAAATAATCCTAATTGCACATACACAATGCTATGTTCTAAACTAAGTGTTAAGACCCGGGGAAAAGGACCTTGGGATCATTGTGGACAATTAATTGAAAACAGCTCAGTGTGAAGCAGTGGCCAAAAAGGCAAACTGAATGTAAGGAATTATTTAGAAGGAGTTGGGGAATAAAACAAATGGTGTGACCACACTTTGAATATTGTATGCAGTTCTGGTTGACCCCATCTCAAAAAGAATGTCATAGAACTGGAAATGGTGCAGAAATGGCAACATAAAAGATCAAGGGTATGGAGTGGCCTTTGAATGAGAGGCTTCTTCAGCTGGGAGAAGAGAAGAGCGAGAAGGGATATGATAGAGGTTTATAAAATCATGAGTGGTGTGGAACAAGTGGAAAAGGGAGCTGTTATTTACCTTCTCAAATAATACTAGAATTAGGGGACACTCCATGAAACGAACAAGCAGCAGATTCAAAACAAAGAAAAGGAAGTACTTTTTCACTCAATGTGCAATCAACTTGTGGAACCTCTTGCCTGAGGATGTTGTGAAAGCTAGAATCATAGCTGAGTTTAGACAAAGATTGGATACATTCCTGAAGAATAAGTCCTGGGGAGTCCCGGATAGGCCGGCTACACAGACCAGGGCGGGGTGGGCGCCCCTGGCTGTTTCAGGTCTGGGCACTTAATGGATGTGTGCCTGACTGGGCTGGTTGGTGAGCTCTCACCTGGGAGAAGAGAACAAATATGTGGGCAGGCAACCCCAGCCCCGGTGCTCCCCCAGCACTCCATCCCCCGCCATGATGGGCAGTCATGGCAGCTCCTAATTGGGATGACGGGGGGAACAGATGCACGGGCCCAGTATGGCCTGCGTTGGTTCACCTGGGTGGTCCTTGGCCAGACTGTGGACCTGTGATCTTCCAGGGGACCACATCTGGACCACTTTCAGGGGACCTACCTGGGCTGGGACAGCAGCAGGCCCACATCTGGTGGTCTGGAAACTCACGTGATGGTGAGTTCCTGGCCCAGGCGGTCATACTGAAACTGGATCCACATTGAATCTGTTTTCACCTGATGTTTCAGCCATTTTCAATCCATGACAAATCATATAAGGATTGTGATTTGTGTTGTTGCTGATGGCAAGTGGTTAGATTCAGGAAAAGTATAAAGAAAGATGTAAATTTCCACATACATTTCTGCCACTGAACATCAGCACCTTATAAAGAATTTCTTTTTATCGATCCTCTGCCCACTTCTAACAGAAGCTTTTATGCAGTGTTAAGTGATAAAAAAAGGCTCTGTTTGACCTTTCTTTTACATATGACTTTAACTGCATTTTGAGGTTTGTTTTCTAGACGTGAAAGGTTCTTACTGATTCCTCCATTCTTCTGTGTTTTTAAATGTTGATTATGATAAATCACAAAGCTTGGGAAGTTTGGGAACTTTCATGAGGGATTACCATTTTAGGAAGTGTAGTATGTAACTTCTGGGGACCTTATGAACAAAATTTTCAAGAAAGTGTATTAAATGACCATGATAAAAACTGTATCCTAAGGGTAATTTCAGACACGGTCAACCACAGTGCACCCCCTGTGGTGAGCACGGTAGCGTAACATCTGAAATTACCCAAAGAGAATCCCACCAGATGTTCATCCCAGTGAACCCCTGGTGGGAATCTCTTTGACCATGCTTTCAGACCTCTGGCCACCTGGAGGTCCGAAAGCATGGTTAGCTTGACCACGGTCCAGAATCGGCCAAAGGTAACATCTGTTACCTTGGCTGATTCTGGATCGTGACCCAGACCCTGGGACGGGATTGGGTACAGTGGCTGAATTGGCTGCTGCGCCCACCCATCTCTCAGAGGGCGGGCGGCCAGGAGATCGAATGGGCCGGGCTATGCAGTTGCATGTTGCACCATGCAGCCCTGCACCCTCCCCGACCCCCACAGGGAATCAGGTCGGCACGTCTAAAGGACAGCCGGTCTGATTCCTCACCGGACATGGGGAATGCACGTCTAAAATTACCCTAAGTGAGGAGCCAAATAAACCATCAGATGGTGGTCAGTTGTGGCTTGTAAATAAATGCTGAGAAGTTGATTTAGGATAATGTTATTTTATATTTATTTATTTGTTTGTTTAAGTTTATATTCCAACTCAAGGCAGGTTGCAGCATAAAATCCATATAAAAATAGAATTTCATAAAAACACATACAAATCATCTACAAATCCCCACCCCAACTCCTGTCCCCACCTGGCCATAAAGAAAAGTCATACATTGCTTCTTGGTACATTGTCATTACACACAGTGAACCGAGCTTATATATAAAAAGAGAAAATACTGAGAACGAGTCTTAGCAACAACAGTGGGTGTTTTTACACACACATTTCTCCTGGATGTTTGCTGTTTCATCCTGAATTTTCTGTGTGTCTAAATCACTCACCAAGATCTTAAACATCTGAATCTTTTAACTTCTGCACAGAACTTCTCCTAGAACTTTTGTGTGTAAAAGGTTCTCCTGGTAAACGGCTTTGCTCCAGGCAGCTGTGGTCACTTGATTTCCATGGCAGCCTGTCACATTGACAGCTGAGGCTACTTTAAGCTGCTTCAGGGCAGTGTGTGTGTGAAAAATGCATCCGGAACTTACTCGTGGGCTTGTAAACTCAGAAGATTGAAACTTCTCGAACTTTAACATGTGTGTCTAAATGCCCAATGATGTCACACTGGGATGCGCCACACCCAGGAGTGCCCGGGGTGCGACTGTGACTGAGAGGGACCGAGTCGGGTAGCTTGGAGGGGGGAAGCTAAATACTGATTCTGCTAAAGCTGGGCTTCTGATTAAAGTTAATTTTCATTTGTACATGGAAATTGTTTTATAAATTGATTTTAAAACACAAAGGTAAGTTTTGCTGCATATCACAATACATGATTGCCATGTTAAATGTTACATTCAAGTACATGATTATTGCATTGAATACTTGGGGGTAATGGAACTATACACTTGAGATAAAAATATAGGATATGCTAAGGGAGATTATGTCCCCTTTTCAGCACAGGGAAATATGGTCATCCTAGAGCTCTTGAGCTCAGGCTGTCACTCTGGCAGGGAGTAGGGATGCCTCTGCATCCTGTGTCTTGCTCCACTGCCTGGAGCCTACATGCTGTGTCACTGCTTATGTACCATAACATTTTATTTGCTTTTTTGGTCCCCACTACACCATGAGCAGACGTTTCATTGTACTGTCCAAAATGACGTACTGGTCTTTATGCTGATTGGTTCTGGTAGTTTAGAACTCAGTGGTGTGCATGAGTAATTACAGTATTTCCTTCCATCAAATTTGAAACTGGTTTGCACCCTTGTTGTGCATTCCCAGCTCAGATGCCAAGGCAATCCTCATAAAAGCCAAGGCATAGAGACTGAATTTCTCTCTTGTCCCTACAGATACTCCTTATGGGTAAAAAGAGATGTGATGTGATCCCACTATGGCCTTCTGTGGCCTGGGACTCACTCCATGTATGGTCTAGCACTGCCAGATGTTGGCCCAGGACTGCCCCAGGGTGGGTAGGAAGCTGGCTTGGGATGTACCCTGGGCCTGATCCCGGGTGCCCATTCCAGGCCAAGGGCTGCCTAACCAGGCCAATGTGGGCCAAAACATCTATTTGGCCTGGCATCCCCATCATGGGGTGGGGGATCCTGTGGCCAAGTGCCATGACTGGTTGTCATGACTGCCCAGCCTGGTGGGGGACTGGGAATGAGGCAGGGGCACAGTAGGCCACCTACGTGTCTGTTGCAGCCCCTCCCCTATCTGGGTTGTGGAGGCGATGGGATGGATCTCTTGGCGGCAGGCATGTTTGTTCACTGTTGCCTTCCAACCCAGAGTGTGGAAGCTGCGGTTTCCCATCCTTGGCTGGGGAGCTACTGCACCACCTGCATGTCTGTTTTTACCCAATGTTGAAGCCGCATGATGAAGTCTGTATCATCACTGCATGTCCTGTAATGGGGAGAGAGAGGTGTACTATAGAGGTCAGTATACAAGGCCGACAATGCATCACCTTTTATCAGAACAATGTTCACCCAAGAAAGTCTCAGTGGTTATTGGCTGGCAATTGATTCCAACAGCTGGGGAGTAAGAGAAGCACCAGGCTCCTACTCTTTCTTATGCTGCCTGCTGTGATGGAAATAAACCACGTGTTACTAGTCATTTTCACTCTCAGCAGGTGCTTCAGGTCCTGAGCTCTACAACATTCTAACACTCCAGCTGCCAGCCTGAACCCAAGAAATGAGGGGTATGGAGAAGCGAGTATGAGTGGAGAAAGGGGGGGGGCACAAAAGAGTTGGAAAAGAACAAGTGATCTACAAAAAGAAAATCAATACGTATGAAAAGGGGGTGTTGGTTGGGCATGACAATAAAGTCAAAGGACACAGAATTGGAAGGAAAGAAATATTTAAATTTGGATGGAGAAATTTGTAAAGAAAACAGCGGTGCTCCCCAAGTCTTCATTAACTTTATCCAGGCTTAACAAGGGAGCAGTAGAGCTCAGAAACTAAAAGAACTTTAAAAATATACATCAAAATAATAATTACAAGTAATTACACCAGGCATTCTCTAGCTTGTCACCTCCACAGACTGCTCACTGGTGCTCATTCTACTATCTAAGGGTTTCCTTCTTCCCTTTAACCAAGCTAAGCATATGCCAGTGGCGGCTGGTGGGCTTTGAGGTTGGTGGGTCACTAAGGCCGGCTGGTCTGCTGGCGGAACCTTATGACTGGCAGAGCTCTAGGGTGGGGCTTGTCCATTGTAGGCGGAGCCTCCAAAAGCCCAGCAACTAGGAGTTATCATCAGTATTAATATCTGATGGACAGAACATAAGTTAACACTGGGAACTCCTTGCTGCTGAGTACAACCCTGCCACTTGGAGAAAGAGAGAACCCTTCTACTAGAATATCATCCATTCAGTGGATGGGACTCCAGTAGGATGACTCTCTCTCTCTCTCTCTCTCTCTCTCCAACAGTGGTAGTGCCATAGCAGGATAGAAAAACCTGATCACATATTTAACACATACAAAACCTCAGGGCCACAACAAAATAGCTGCAGCATGCAGTTCTGAGTAAAGTAGAATGGCAGATTACACATTGCTATTGCACTGTATAGGAATCCCCCCACCCCTTCCCCCAAAGAAGAAACCTGGAAAAAAGCTGCATTAAAAAAAAAAAAAGACAGAAACCTGATTTTTAACCCCTCTTTCCCGCCACCCCCAAGAGACTTGGAACAGAAGCTGAGGAATTGGGGCTTCTTGGGTTCCATCCAGCCCCCCCTCCCCAAACTCCTCAGACTTAGAAAAGGTCCTATTTGTTTGGACAGGCATTGGCTGGTGGGGATACAGCATAGGTATGGGTGCTGTTTAGGTGCTGTGGCTTCTTTGGTTCAATCCAGACCCCCCCTCCCCATCACCTAAACAACACCCATACCTATACTGTATCCCCACCAACCAATGCCTGACCAAACAAATAGCCATTTTCTCAGTCCAAGTAGTTTGGTGCCTGGCTGTGTATTCTTAATTAAAATACTCACTTTCCTGTTTCACTGAGATTCCCTTAGCAGGGATAAAATAAATAAAAATAAAAAGGAAATAAAATAAAATAGATAAGAATAAAATAAAGCTTTTCAAATAAATCATAAGAAAAATAAAAAACAGTCCCATCACACAGAACCAGCACCCCTTAGCTAGTACACTGTATCCCAAGTAGTCAATTGCCAGTACAACCACACAGTCCTTTCCCCCAACAACGATAGGTGATAGCTCCAGGGCACAGAATAATGTACTCTGTCAACAGACACCTCCCTAAATTAAACACTGCTATTGAACATGAATAAGAGATCACATATGGAAATTAAGAACAACAACTTTATTTATACAGTCCCCTCCCCATACTCATAACCTTCAGAACACAACTATTAGAACATTTAGGCAGGTTATATTCACCTCCTGGATCTACTAGGTTTAAAAGCAGACAGATAACCTTAAACCTCTCTTACAAGCAGTTTTAGTAAAGATACACAGAACAGACACAAAGCTTTCCCCCAATCTGCGTAGGTTAAAGTTTCAGTTTCAGCAAAGCTGCGCAGACTCAAACCATTCCCAAAGGTCTGTGCAGGTTCAAAGACCCCAAAGGCATCTAGAGACTCCCAAACACAGCAGCAAAACAAACACTCCACATCGTCAAGTGAACAAAACTCACATTCCAACTGATCTACTGATCTTGAACCAACCAAATTTATTCTCAGGGCCCTATGCACAGATGTGTGTCCTCAAATGCCCACAATACCCCACACACTGGGGAGTGGAGGTCACTTGGGGACATAGTGGGGTCACTGTGTGGAAGTGGGGGCACACCAGGGAGTGGGGGTCACTTGGGGATACAGTGGGGGTGTGGGGTGAGTGGGGGCATTTGAGGACACAGTGGGGGAGTGGGGGCCACTTGGGGACACAGTGAGGTCACTTGGGGAACACAGTAGGGTCAGTCAGAGACACAGTGGGGTCACTCGGGGACACAGTGAGGAAATGGGGACACAGTGGGATAGTTGGGGCACACTGGGGATACAGTGGGGAACTGGGGGCACATCAGGGAGTGGGGGTCACTTGGGGACACAGTGGGGTCACTTGGGGACACACTAGGGGTGTGGGGGGAGTGGGGGCATTTGAGGACACAGTGGGGAAGTGGGGGCACACTGGGGGAGTGGGGGTCACTTGGGGACACAGTGGGGAAGTGGGGGCTGTGCCCTCAAATGACCCCGCTCCCCCCACCCCCAGTGTGCCCCCGCCCCCAGTGTGCCCCCCACTCCGCCAGGCAAAAAAGTTAAAAATCCTACCTGATCCTCGCAGACAGATCTGGATTGTCACCGCTGGGAATGGCTGCCAGCTGGGAGTGAGTCAGCGAGGTCTGAGAGACCCTGCCCACCCGCAAATTTCCCACCTGGCCTTGCGAAGCCACGGTGCAGCCTGGAGAGGCGACTTCAAAGGCTCCACTCCAGGCAATTAAAATGCCTGGGCATTGGGTTCCATTAGAGCCCATTGCTCAGGCTGGCCACGCCCCATGAAAATCATTTCTGGGTAGATCGGTTGACAGTGTTGACCCACCAGAAGCCGCGGCTGCACCTCCGCAGTCCTCACTGCAGCCATGGGCAAACTTGCTTCTCAGACTGGGGTGCATGCGCATGCGTGCCAGCTCGGGGAGCAAGTCTGCCTGTGGCTGGAGTATGCGACACTGGGATGACTTCCGGCTCCGTCTGACTCCTGAGCATGTGCACCGCTCAGCACCAGCCGCGAAACACACAGGACCTTTTAAAAATGATCCTCCAGTCGAGGCTCATTTTTTAAAGGTCCTGTGTGCATTGCGCAGCTTGCGCTGAGCTGCGTGCATGCTGCACTGGTGCTGGGGGCGCTGGGGGCTAGCTGTGGAGCATCGCCCCCAGCGCCAAAGCAAGGGCCCGCCGCTGGCATATGCACTTGTGACTTCATGGCTGTATCCCTGTCTCTCCCTATGTGCCCCTCTTCCTTGTCTCCCCTTCCTTGTCCATCCTAGATTGTAAGTTCTGAGGGACCTGTGCTTAATGATTGTTCAGTGCCAGGCACATTGTTGGTGCTGAATAAATCAATCAAATCAATAAATAAAATAATAAATTATGATAGTAAGTAAAGTGTTAATATGATCTCTAGAAATTGGTTGATTAAAAGTAAAGCTCTGCGTATATTGAGGGGCTGGGAGAGAACTGCAGAGAGCATCAGTGTGAATAAAGTACTGGTCTACTCTGAAATTGGCCTGTCCAGCCAATAAGCAATGACAAAAGTGTGGATTGGAGGTAGTCAGCTATGAGGCTGTATCAGCCACCCCCAGCTATGAGGATGTATCAAGGCTCAAAGTTTCACTCAACAGGCCTGGCGTTCCTACATTACTCTATTACATTTAGAGGTGAGCTTCGAAAATATTCCACACTGATCGTTGAAAACATAGCACAGATATTAAGAAGGATGATGTAGTAGCTACAGAAGATAGCTGCAATCTATACATTTTTCCCTCCCCATTTTGAGGGGGCTACTTATTTAATCCTTCCTGACTCGCCAAAGCCTGCAAATGCAGTGACGGTGTGGAATAAGTCTACCTTTTCTTATGCAGGAGGGAAAAGAAGAAGCTTTGGCGAGTCAGGAAGGATTGTGGCTTTGATTATCTGGATCTGGTTTTCAAGGGCATGGGAACTATATAGCATTGACAGGTTATTGGTCTCTGGTGCACACATTCAGATCCCTCAAGGTGCCTGAGAATTTCTCTATGGAATAAGGGGCGGAGTGCTAGCAACAGCAAGCAGCTTTAGTCAGTAAAATTAGGTACCATTGTGGGTACAGCTGCCAGCCATCACCTTCAATTGAGGCAGCAATAGATCACTAGAGCTGTCAGCTATTTCCCCTTTCGAGGGGAAGTTTCCAGGTCCAGTCCACACCATGTATACGAGATAAGGACAGAGTGCCTGTGCTTTTGCATTTGTATTCATACCTTTGGATAAGAATTTTGATCCATTCAAGTGTACACTGAGGAAGGGGCAGGATCCCCGAAATGCGTCTTAACTGAACACCAATGAACTGAATATAACATGGACTGAATGCAAATGTTTATTACATTTATGTGTGCATTATCATGAATCAAATATAATATGGCCTGCATGCCAATGTTTATTACTTTTATGTTTGTACCATTAGCCACTTTGCTATTTTTTGCCTGCAGTTTGTGACTTCCAGAGGCAATCTGCTTTGAAGAGGCCATTAATTGCATCATTGGCCTCCAGCTCTATGTATGTTATTTCTCCCTTTTTTGTACACATGCATTCATATTTATTATATTTTTGTATATGTCGCTTTTGTACTGTTTTCATTCTGACCAGCCATTTCTCTCGGGTTGGCCAGAGCAGTATATTTCCATCCATCACAAATCAGTGCAGCAATTTTCCACTCTTAGCAGCCTGGTCTGTCCTCTTGGGGACAGGAAAAGAGCATCTGTGCTGCACCCTTGCTCTTTGGTTGCCCCGGGCCCCACCCCTGGCGGGGCACACTCAGGGCCCACAGCTCCTGGCCTGGCAGTGGTCAAGAGATGGGGACCTCGAGCGTGGGGCCCCCCTGAGTCTCAGCCAGGGAGTAAGGGAGTGGTGGGGCCTCTACCTCTCACTCCCTGGGCCGAGTCCGAGGCAGGCAGCGGAGGGGGCCAGCGGGAGTGAAGGAGAGGCAGAGGTCACGTCTCTCTCTCACTCCGTGCCTCCCCTCCGCTGCCTGTCAGTCTCAGCCAGGGGGAATGTGGGAGAGGCAGGGCCTCTGCCTCTTTCTCACTCCCCCTGACCGAGACTGACAGATGGCGGAAGGGGCCATGGAGTGAGGGAGAGGCAGAGGCCCCGCCTCCTGTCAACTTCCGGTGGCCGCGAGCAGCATGGTGGCAGATTTAATCTGCCGCTGCTGTGCTAGCCCAAGCCCAATGCAGGGAGCCAGCAAGCTGGCCTGGCATGGGGCCCAGGATGGTGATGGCACAACAATGGATGGGGTCAGCGCCCCCAAAATGACTGGGATTGGGGATGGGTGGAGGGGAGTGCCCCTCAGCCCATCCCCGAGCCCAGGCCCGGGGAGTGCCTCCCCAACCAAGCCGGGGAGCACCCCCTGACCAGGGGAGCACCCCATGGCCCACCGGTGGGAGAATAGGGTCCTGCGTTTCTCCCCCGCCTTGGACCCCACGACTCCTAAGGCCGGTCCTGGTCCCATAGGAGGGCTTTGACACTTGCCAGATTTGACATGTTGCCCTCAGCCTTAATGGAAGGCAGACTTACTGGGCTTCCTCATAATATGAGGACTTGTAGTGTTTGTCTGCTTTCAGGGGTTGAATCGGTGTCATATATTTTTCTTGACTGTAGTCTTTACAAGGATATCCATTCAAAGTTCCTTGAGTCTGTAATAGCTAACCTAGAGCTTTGTTCCCAACAAGAAGTTATAATATTTTTGTTGGGTGATTCTGTCCCGGAACTATCAGTTCAAGTGGCGAAACCTTGTGTGGTTGCAATTATTAGGAGATTGGTGGGGGTGGGGGGGGTTGTTATTTTAATTTATTTTATTTTATTTTTATTTTTTTTTTATTTTAAAAAAAAAATGACAACATTGTATTATAGTTTTATAATTTTATTTTCCTTGTCTGTTTTGGTATATTTTGTTCATATGTGAAGGCTTATGCCTATAACATTAAGTTGATGATGATGATGATTGATGTAGTAGCTAGATCATTGGACTAGGACCTGGAAGCGGGCTGCAGCGCCTGGCTCTGCCAAAGACTTTCCTCTGGGACCTTGGAGAAGTTAATCATCAATCCTACCTCACAAGGGTGTTGTGAGGCTATAACTTCATTCATCATTATGAGTCACTGTATAATATGAAGATGACAGCCATCCAATAAACACTTTGAATTCTGCCCTTTCTTATCTATTAGAGCTGAATTGAGGGTCCTCAGTAAACTTTGTATTTACAGAATTTGCTGTAATTGAACGAAAAGTGAATTCACTGTATGGATTCATTTTCAAAGTTTGCAGATGTGAATGTTTGGTATTGGGCAGTTCATTTGGTAGGTAGTGTACTTCATTTGGACTGGCTGTTTGATATCTGATCATTTGTTTTTTGTGCAGATTGTTATTCCTGTAGTTGGTGGTTCCTTTTGAAATTCTGTAAAATGTTGATAGGCTGACCTCCCACCTCCTGAATTTCATTGCTAGGACTGAACCCTGGCAAGCCTCACCCTGTCAAATTAAGCTCTGATTGTTCCATGAAGTAGTAAATACCAAAAGTAACAAAGGCCACAATCCACCAGTTACTGCTTTGGTGTATGTGGTTGGCTGATTGTGGCCAAAGCAATGGAAAGCCAAATTTTTAAAGTAATAGATTCCCAAAGTACTGAATATCCAAAGTACCAAAGAGACAAAGTGGTTCAAATGATATCTTTTATTGGACCAACAACATCAAACCACTTAGTCTCTCTGTCATTTGGGACCAATACGACAACCACACTCTATCTCTGGATTGAAATGGAAGATATCAAAATTTGTCACATAAAATACCAACAACAGTTGGTCCAGTAAAAGATCTCATTCGAACCACTTTGTGTGTCTGTCATTTGATACCAACATGACAACCACACTCGATCTCTGGATTGTAAAGTAACAAACAAAATCCTGAAATAATGAATGTGGCAAACTTCACAAGCGCCACAAAATTGAATTTGGTTATTTTTTGGGGTATACAAATATTCATATTGAATTTGTAAATATGAAATGGGCAATTCATTTTGGCTCCACTGTTTCCATATAGAACTCCCTTATTGAGCCGCTATATATCTTGGTTCTAGTAAAATTGGATAGTCTACATTTCAGACCACAGTGTTCTATTCTAGTGCAGTGTTCTAGTGCAGTGGCCAGATATGGTTAAATTTTGACCCTAGACAAGGTAGTGGTTAAACTTCTAATGAGCTCAATGTGGTCAGAATTTCATCCACTGTAAATTGGTACATGGGTAGATTATGAAGGGTGCTTTTAGATGGACAGCAGATGTGCTTCCGTCCATGCCAGTGCGCTTCAACCCTGAGTTGACCTGTCCATGTAAAGAACAGATACCAGATGTGCAAACTGGATCAGGCTGTGCCTGCTCTGGGGCATCCCTGCTGGCAGTGTTCCGGAACAACCCAGAGCTCACTGCGAGGAGCCCATCAACCAACCCGAGATGAGCCAAAAGTGGGCTGCTCTCTGTTTGATGGGTGGACCCATGGTGCAGCTCCATGCCCAGCCGCCCATTGCTCTGGTCAGCATCAGGAAGTTGTAACCTCCTGTCTAGAGTGTCAGGTGAGTGGCTCCAATGCTAAAAGTATGGGGTGGAGGCACGCAGGTGGACTGTGGGCTGGGGAGTCAACTGGTCCATTTAAAGTGGATGAAAGCGGAACTGAACGTGGGCGGATGTGAGGGTGCACCTCCGTACCAGTTCCGGGGGTGGGCAGCCTCTGAGTCCATCTGTTTCCACCCAAAGAGTCAGCCAATGCCTGCTTGCATATTTGTTTTTATTGTTTTTAACTTGTGGCCAACTTACTCACCAGGAATGTACAAGTCTATTCCAGATCTCTTATTAATAGGTTCCACTGTATAATAATAACTCAATAAAATACCTTAATTTGAAAGAAAAAAAGATTGTCTTGGGGTTAGACAAGAACAGAAAATTAATACTTTAAAAAAAATAGATCTGGTCAATTAAGTTTAAGATCATTTTGTGAAAGAAAGAGACAAGACCATGCTACTAAAACATATTTTATAAATGCATCTTTTGTACTACTGGATTGGGTATCTAGTGTTGGGGTTTGGGGCCTATGGGCATGAAGAAATAACTTACATAAACTACTACACTGACACACAACTTGCTAGGTTATTAATCTTTCACTGAAAAACCGAAGAGTTCACGAGAAATTACTTTCAGCTGGAGAGCTGTTTAGGTTATATAGCAGCCAGCACAGTGAAGGATTGAATTTAACTCAATGTAAAGGAAAAGTAGCAAAATTTCTGTCGATGATCATATTTTTCCTCGCCTAAATGAAATATCCATCTGGTATTAGGATAGGCTAGAGTATGGCTGGGTGAACACATTTCAGTGAACAAATCTAAAGCTGGTGGATATGGAGGAAAATGAATCCCTTTAGATGGATTGCTTTAGATTTGTCCAGCCAAAGTAGAGAATCCTGGTTACCTATAAAAATATAGATCATTATTTCTCTTCCAGAGAGTAAATGTCAAACACTAAACTATGCAGTAAAAATAGCTGTGATGAGTAAGCAGAAGAATCACTGGAGAAAATGTAATCATGCCAAATACATTGGAACTGAGCAGCACTATATCTTGAGCCTGTAATTCAACACAAATGGTGCTGAACCTTGCTCTGCCTACTCGTGGTTCCATCCACATGGCTCTGACTGCAGGGCTCTGGATGGGATCAAAACCAGGGCTGAAATGAATATTTGGTAGAATACTGAATTTGATTAATTCTGTGTAGTCACATCCATTTAAACAAAGTGGTATTTGTTTCCTACTTCATTTGAGGTTCCAAACATCCATTTCAGTTACTTCATGTTCGTTTGCCTGATTACTTTGTTTATTTGATATGTCATGTTATTTTATTTGGTTAGTTTAGTATTTTGATATTTGGTACTCCAATAACTTAAGTGATACTTTTTGGAGCTAAATGGGGCTGACATGAGATTTTCCAAAATGGGAAATCTCATCTAACTCCCAGTTCTTGATACCGTCTTGGTCATATCGAGAACCTCTTGGTACTTGGTAATGTCTTGACTGACATTTTGTTTCTTAATTTATTGATTTATTGGTTTATTGATTTATTCAGACTACTAGTAGTAATTTATTGTTTGACCATAGGTCGTAACAACTGTAAATACAAAATAAAACAAGCCAAAAAAAGCAATACATAACAAAATATCATATAGCACTTATAAACAAATAAACATATCAGTACCTATGGACTGTAGACATAGGTTAACACCTACTGTAACCTGGATGGAAGGGGAAGCTTTCCTGGTCACGACTCATCCTAGGGTTTATACCTGGCCTACAATTTAGACCTACTTCCCCAACCAGCCTTGCCCTTCTCAAGGGTTGTGCTGGTCAACACTCAACCTCTAGGGGTAATCTATTTTAATATAAATATATCTACCTTACCCTTTTCGGGGTTTATGTTGGCAACCCTTATGCCTATATGTGGCAAGGGGGAGAAGGACGTCATCCCCTTCTCGTGGCTTGAAGGTTTCCCAAACAGGGTTGCTGATCCCAGGGGTTATGGGATCGACACCTAACCTCTAGGGGAGATCTATTTGAATAGCTGCCTTACCCTTCTTGGGGCTTGCGCTGGCGACACTTAACCCCTGTATGCGTCCAGGAAAAAGCTAGCCTTGCCCTTCTCGGGGCTTGAGGTGGCAGCTCTTGACCCCTGATGGTGGGTAGATATAAATGAGGATTAGCCTTGCCCTTCTCGGGGCTTGTGTTGGCAGCACTTTACCCCTGCAGGTAAATAGTTAACAAAATTAGGGCAAAAAATACAGAGGTTGCCTTTGAGTATATAAAAACACACAATACTACTTTCAGAAAATCAGACAAACATATGACAATAACAAGTAAACAAAATGATTCACACATTACCACTCAGTAGCTGTAATGCACTAGGGCTGCACATATAAACAATTGAACTTTCTAACTTAGCAGCTAGATGGGAAAAGCTAATCCTTCAGTTAGCTATACATGAGGGGGATTCACAATCCGTAGAACTAGTATTAAGAAGTTCAAGGAGATAGATGAAAATACCAGCAATGTCCTTGAAATCAAAAAAATTTTGTTGGAAGCTGGCAGCTCGTGTAATATAAGATGCAGTGGCTTTTATATCCTGGAGTGAAGTGCTGGTTAACAGCAAACATAACAAATGCTCTGTCGAAACATCTGGAAATCTTTGGATAAATGGCAACAGATATTTATCCCTCAGGGAATCGTAAAGATGACATGAAAAGAAAATATGGGCAACTGTCTCAACTGCTGAATGGTCGAATGGACATACCCTATCCAGGAAAGGAGTTCCTTGAATCCGTCCCTCAAGAATCCGAGAGGGGAGGGCATTTACGTGGGGCCTACAAATAAGTCTTTTAGCCCTTGAATATATAAAAATAGGCGGGGATCTATCCCTGAGCAGGCATCCATGCCAAATAGGAGCTTACGTGGGGCAAAGAGCTAATAGCGGCTATTTCTGTCTGCCTATTGATATCGCCTATTCTTATCTGGATTTCTTTCCACATTGTCCCTGTTTGTTTATGTTCCAGGTATTCAACTGAGAGTCCTATGGAACGTAGGTAGGAGCTAATTTTCTGTTGCCAGGGACTGACCCATGCATCCTTCAGCATCTCTTTAACTAATTCATAGGTACAAATATGTGTAATTTCCACCAGAATTTTAAGGCAGATTCAACGGCTATTTGCGCCCATCCTTTCTGTCCTAATTCCAGCCGAAGCATGGCTTGGGGGGTACCAATAGGGTTGCCAAGTAAGGTTGAGAGGTATTTAGCCTGAACTGAATTTAACTGATGGGCGTAAAATACAGCCCACAATTCGACTCCATATAGTAACTGCCCACCGATTTTAGAGTTAAATATCTGTAAGGCAGAAGAGATGGAATCTCTGCCCTGCCTGGTAAAAAAGCTAAGTAGGGCATAAAGAGAGCCCTTGACTGCCGGGATTGCCTCTGAAACATGTTCCCTCCAACTGCCAGATTTATGGAAAAGCAATCCCAGGTACCGGTAGGAAGTCAGCTGTTGGATTGTGTGGCCTCCTATCGCCCAACTATAAGCCTTCCTTCTGTTGGTAAATACCAAAACTATAGATTTTGAGTGATTTATTGTTAACTTATTGGATTTACAATAGTTCAAAAAGGCCCGCATCTGTCTCCTAAGTCTGATGCGGGTTTAAGAAAGGAGGGCAATGTTGTCTGCATACAAGAGGCATCCTACCGACCTGGTTGCAACTTTAGGAGGAAAATGTGCCAAGTTGGACATTTCAGGGATGCTGTCATTTATATAAAGATTGAAGAGAGCCGGCGCAAGGACGCAATCCTGTCTGATGCCACGCTGGATGGGGGCTGAGTCTGTCACATGACCATCTGGATCTACCCTTACCACAAGGGAGGAGCCAGAATACAAAGATTGTATCAGCCAGAGAAGCCTTCCATCCATAGTGGACCTTCGAAGCTGATCCCAAAGCATATTTCTATCCAAGGAATCAAACACGGCCTTCAAATCTAAGAAGGCACAAAAAAAGAGTGGTTCCGGGCCTGGTACTTGCTCACTAAATAGTTCAGCAAGCAGCATTGCTCTAAAGTAGAGCGACCTGCTTGGAAACCAGCTTGCTCTGAATGAATGATCTTTTCCTGACTCATCCAAGATGTAAGTCTTACGAGAAGAACTTTTGCTTATACCTTCCCAACCATGGAAAGGAGACTGATCGGGCAATCATTAGCCGGATCTGATTGCTACCCTTTTTTATAGATGGGAACCACTATTGCCTTAGTCCACTGAGTGGGAATTCTTCCCGAATGATTAATCGCGGTAAAAAGCTTTGCTAAGAGAGGAACCCACCAGAAATTATGGACTTTCAAAAATTCTATGTGGACTCGATCTGGGCCTGGAGCCTTCCTATTATGGAAGGATTTTATCAGCTCCTCTACCTCTGATTCTGGCACTGGTGGCCATGGATGATACTCCAAGCCACTATCACACTGGAGATGCAGGGAATCATCACCTGCCTGCCTGCCAAATAAATTGCGAAAGTACTCGACCCATGTAGACGGCTGAATAGTACTAACTACAGGTCTTCCCATCCTACGAGTTGAAGTATTTACTAAACGCCAGAATTGGGTAGAGTCTTTTTGGTCGGCCGCCCGAATGAGAGCAGACCACTGCCTTTCCCAAAATAACCTCTTTTGCTCCCTTAGCAATTGTCTGTAGGATCTTTTGGTTTCCAAATACTCTATGGGGGGGCTATGAGATGTTTCCCTTCTATACCTACGGTAAAGTTGGTTCACTTTGGCACATACCCACTTGCATTCATTGTCAAACCACTAACTCCCCCTCCTGGGACCAGTGAGCCGGGGGACTGCCACCTGTGTTTGAAAAAATTCAAACAATTTTGCGTTGAGCTGATCGTATAGCTCCAAAATCTCTTCCGGGTTACTAGAACAGAGCAAGCTATCCCTAGATTGCTGCATAAGGGGCTGATTGATGTAACCAGCAATGTTTGCCTCCAGGGAGTCACCCCAATGGGGAGCCCTCAATACGTCTAATTGAAGGGTCTCAGAATCCAAGGGTTGCATGTCACCTGGATTAGAGTAGTCCAAGGCTAAAGAAAGAGCTAGTGGCAGATGATCACCGACTAGAGCTTGACCCACTGCAAAATCCAGAAGATAAGGTAGAACTGCTGGGTTCACCAAGGCAAGATCCACAACACTAGAGCCCAATGGCCCCAGGTACGTGTATTCTCCCTCTGAGTAGTTAAACCCAGATCCATTTAAAGTATATAGATTAAAAGAGGCTGCTAGTTTAGCAAGTTTAATCCCTGAGGAGTTAATCTGAAAGTCCTTGGACTTCCTGGGGTTAAGAAGGCCAAATGGATCGTCTGGGACCAAACTGGCATATGGACTCATGGCCAAATGGTTGCCCCCCAGCCTTGTGTTAAAATCCCCCATCAGTACAAATAAAGCCTGAGAGTGTTTAAGACTAAGCTGTTCCAGAAGGGATTCCAATTTATCCCATGCAACCCTCCTAAATGATCCTGCATTACTAGGGGAAATATAAACAGTCAAGATGACCAAGGCCAAAGATTGAATTCTGGCAACAAAACCCATGGCTATCTGGGAGTCACAAATGGGATGTAAATCTACAAGGGGTAAGTTCTCAGCAATGAAACACCCCAGCCCCCCACAGGCTCGTCCTCTAGAGTTGTATTTGACTGCTGGGAGATCATATAGCCCATAGCCCTCTAGACATAAGGGCATGGTAGCCCAAGTCTCCTGAAGTAGAACAATCTGGTAATCATTGATAAAGGCCAAAAAGTCAGGGTCACTCTTATGCCTGTCCCAACCAGCTATGTTCCATGAACATATACGCAGTTGTTTGACTGATTCTTTGTCCACTAGTCATAAGGAGACAGATTGTCTAGGATCTGGACTAAGTCCTCTAGTCGCTGGATCTGTTGACTGGGTAGCTATCACTGCCAGGGGATCCAGAGAGAGCCCCAAGGAGCAACTCTTTTCCCCTGCTACCTGAAGGCCTTGGGAGGAAGAACCCACTATAAGGTCCCCCCCAAGAGAGATTCCTACCCCCGAGGGAGCTAGAGCTGGTAACGGACTCAAGTCTGCCTGGACGTGTTCTGATGATGTGCAGATAATTGAATGTTGGATTTGAGTCGATCCCTGCTTGGGATTGGGGGATCTAGTCATGGCTATCCTACATATGGGATCTACCACCCTAAGTTCCTCCAGCAATGAGGCTCCATGGGAAGGAAATCCTGGTTGCAACATGGGCAGTTGCTGCGGCAAACGTGGGCTCAATATTATAGGGCAGGACCGTGGCTGATGGCAACTGGTGGGCATGCTGCATCCCCTATCAGAAGACCTATGGCCCAAGGATTTCGAACCCACACCCTGGAGATCCTCATTAGTCTGCCGAGATCCCAAAACATTTTGAGGGTTCCTCACAAAAGATCTCCAAAGTTTTGATTGTTTAATCAGTGGGGGGCTTACCTCACAATGATCAACTGAGGGTACGGGGGAGGAATGGCTGAGACTATCCTTAGAGATTACCATGGACTCCGAACAGGATTTGATGGAATCCATCTGTAGCGGATCCTTGATCTTATCCTTATTTATTTCTGCAGGGGAAGGTGAGGAAGCCTGCTCCATTACCTGGGCACTATTCAGTTTCCTTGAGTCCTAATGAGGGGCTGAAGTAGTACCATGCCCTGGAGTGGCCTGGGAGGAACCAGGCCGACTTTGATCGGACATATGAATACCAGGTTTGCTGAAAACCCTAGATATAATAACTCCCCACAAAGCCAAGAGAGAAGCATGAGAGTGTAGGCTATTGGCCATAGCTCGAGAGCAAAAGTAGAGAACCACCATCTGTTCCCAACCCAGGAAGGGTAGATATACCACCCATTTCAGTGTGTGGATTGGGACCCTAAACCCCAATATGGTACTCAGATGACGGAGTACCCTGGCCTTTGTATCCCAGAGGGGTATATGCCCATCGGGTAATGGGAGGATCCTCAGTGTCAAAGCTTCATGGATTACCTGTTGGTTAGGCCAATTAATCAAGGGGGGGGGTATTCCCCTCACTGCAACCCGGCACGAGAGATGGCATGGCAAAGGATTTGCGTGACCCTGAAGTTAATATAGGACTACCTATCCCCTGGTTTGGCTGGCTGGCCAACATTTCCTTTAAGGTAGCTCCCAGTGGTTTATACAGATTTACCATCTCCTGAAACTGGGATTGAAGTGCCCGCAGCTGGTTCTCTATCCTCTTCATCTCAGCTGAAAGCATTGACATTGCACCCCTCACATCATGACACAGCGTATCCACAATATGTTGCATATTCCCCCCCTCACTTTGTAGCCTAGCAAGTGAACGTGGGTCTCCTGCCTCCCATTTGGGGGAGTCAACTGAGCAGAAAAAACTGATTTTGGCTCCAGTGACTCCGGTGGAGAGGAGTGTGGGTCCTGTGGGAGGGTGGTAGCACAAGCACCCACTGACAAGGGCTCCTCTGTTGTCACAGAATCACTAGCCAGAGGAGTCTGTAAGACTCCATCTCTATCATCAGAGTTTAAGCTCTGAGTGGTAGCAACAAAGTTAGTAAGTTTTAATTGTCTCCCATGGGCCCTAGTGATGATGGTTTGCTTCCCTTTTTTGGTCATTTTGACCAGAAACACTCAGTGTCACCTCCTCTACAATAGCTGTATATCCACCCACCGAACAACCTAACCCCAGCTGGAAGGGGGGCACCCTGTAGTAACCCTGCCCCCCTAAACCCCACTGGACCTCGAAGGGCCCCAAAGGGCCGCACCCTTTGGCTGTGGCCCTTTGGCTCGCGCTTGCATCAGGCAGCCTGCGGCGCCACCGCAGGTAGTATCCTTATAAGTTCCTGGATCAGCTTCTGGTGATAGTGGTGGTGGGAGCTGGCAAGGAGCGGGGGGAGGACCCTGGTACAGTGATCCCTGCTCCCACACACTCACAAATCCTGTCCTTCTCTACCTGAAGGTGGATCGGACTCCCCGATACAGCAACGGAACGTCTGGCCAAGTCTTCCAGTCTCCTCAACAAACTTCTCCACAGACACTTTCCACAGTGGTACTCTCCCTGTCCGTCGCTTGTTCCAGTCTGAATGAAGGGAAGCAAAGGGGGGGGGGCATCCACATCCACACAACCCCATGAATGACCCCTCTTGTAATGCTTCTTGCTGCAAGCCCCGTCTTTGAACACAGGGGGCCGCCTCCACCGCCACTGCCCTGCGAACGGCACCACCAATGGTACTTTGCCCTTTGACCACCGCCCTAAGGACTCCACCCTCAGGGCAGCACTCTATTAAATAGGTAACCTGTGGGAGGAGACAAAAAGCCCCCAGGTGAAACCAGGCAGTCCTTCCCTGCAGCTCCTGTTTGCAGCCAAGCCCTCTAAGCTGTTCCCCAGGCACTCCCCCACAGCCAGCCCTCAGGGCAGCACTCTATTAAATGGGTTACCTGTGGGAGGAGACACAAAGCCCCCAGGTGAAACGAGGCAGTCCTTCCCTGCAACTCCTGTTTGCAGCCAAGTCCTCTAAGCTGTTCCCCAGGCACTCCCCCACCTTATTCATACTATGATTTCTATGCTGCCCCCTCCTGCCTCTGGCAGCTCAGTGCAGCCCACAATAAAATAACAATAACAATAAAACCAACAATAAAACCAACAAAGGAGACTCCATAAAAATCATAAAAACATCCCATCCTACCCCCCACCCACTACCCATCTCCCCTGCCAAAACAACCAGGTCTTACAGTGGTGTCTAAATGAAGGGAGATCTGGGGACAAATGGGCCTGAACCAACGAGGAGTTCCACAGCTGTGGTGCCGCCACTGAGACTGCCCTCTCAAACATGGCCCCCTGCCACACACAGGGGCCTTTAACAGGGTGTCCCTGGCTGACCGCAGGGGTTGATCAAGGACCCAGGGAGTGAGGCGGTCCCTCAGATAGGCTAGGCCCAGACCATTTAGGGCTTTATAGGTAAGAACCAATGGCCTGAAATGAGCCTGGAAGACTATGGGCAGCCAGTGCAGCGAGTGAAGTACAAATGTTATATGGTCACGGCAACCTGTCCCCATAAGGAGGCAGGCTGCCACATTTTGCACCAGCTGCAGTCTCTGGACCATCACCAAGGGTAGCCTCACATAGAGCGTGTTACAGTAGTCCTGTCTTGAGGTGATGAAGGCATGGACTATGGTGGCTAGTTAGAGTCTCAGCTATATGGCCAAAGTCACCATACCAGGACTAACTGACTAGGGCTGTAGTGGAAAGTCATAGCGGTAGCTATTTCTGCCAGAAACAGCGTTTCTGCAATTAGTGCTATGGCATGGCAGAGGCTTTCATTCTACTATTTTCATTCCGCTAGTTCCGCAGTTCCGCTAATTTCATTCCACAACTTCCACAGGCTTCACAAATAGCGGAAACTTGCCATTTTCACTACTTCCACCATTCCGCCAGTGCCACGAAATAGCGGAACAGGGGTTTTCTTGCAGTTTCCGACAATTCAGCAATTTTTTCGATAGTTTCTGAATTTGCAGAATGCTGGCAGAATGAGTGGAATGTCGTCAGAAAAGCCGCAGTGTGGCACCGCAATTCCGAAATGGCAGAATGGAATCTCGACGCGGTAAAAGCTGCTGCCGCTTCAGCCCTATAAACTGACCAAAGGCATCCTCCCCACAGCTGCCACCTGGACATCCAGGCAGAGCTGTGAATCGAGGAACACCCCCAGACCACGAATGAAAGGAGCCAGGGAGGTGCAAATCTCTTCAATGATTGAGACCTCCACCCCCTCAGTCTTTCTCATCAGCATCACCTCTGTCTTGTTGGGATTCAGCTTCAGACAGTTCATCCTCATCCAGTCCACCACAGCTGTCAGACACTGGGTAAGCAACGAGACTACCAGACCTCAGTCAGCTGAAAAGGAGTGGTAGAGCTGGGTGTCATCAGCATATTGATGACACCGAACCCCAAACTCTCTTACAACCTTACCCAGAGGCTGCATATACACGTCAAACAGGAGAGGAGACAAAATAGAACCTTGTGGGACACCACAGGTGTGATACCAGGGAGAGGAGGAACAGTCCCCCAGAACCACATGCTGAGTTCTCCCAGCCAGGAAGGAATGGAACCATTCAAGAATGATTCTGCCCACCCCAGCTCGGTCTTGCAAGCGAGTCACCTACATCTCGTGGTGAATGGTATCAAAGGCAGCCAACAGATCTAACAGGACCAAAAGAGTCGAACGGCCCTGATCCAACTCACGGTTGAGGTAGCTGACCAAAGCCACAAGTGCAGTCTCAGTGACATAACCTGGACGAAAGGCAGACTGCGAGGGATTCAGAAAACTGATCTGATCCAAATGTACCTGAAGCTGCCAAACCACTACCCTACCCACTCAATAGCCTTCCCTAAAAAGGGAAGATTAAAGACTGGTTGATAGCTGGCAAGGGAGTCAATGTCCAAAGATGGGTTTTTGAGCAATGGGCTCACTAGGGCCTCCTTGACGCACCCAGGCACCTTGCTGTCCTGCAGGGAGGCATTAACTACCCCAGACAGCAATGGCCCCAATGTATCCTGGCTGGCCTTGACCAGTCAGAACGGGCACAGATCTAGTTCACCAAACATGGCCACGACAGAACCCAGGACATCCTCGGCATCAGCAGGTGACACAGACTGAAATTGATCCCACAAAACAGGACAAGGCGGGGCATTAATTACCTCTGGTTCCCCTACTGCTCCAAGTGCAGCATCAAAACAGTGGTGAATGCGAGAAATTTTGTCAGCAAAATAGTCGATAAACTTGTCACAGTGAGCACTGGAAGATTCCAGCTCTAGGCGGAGACTGGCCGGACTGAGCAGCCCCTTCACCACCCAGAAAAGTTCAGCTGAATGACATTTCACTGATGCTATGATGGCAGCAAAGAAACTCTTCTTTGCTGCCTGCACAGCCATGGCATAGGTTTTCAAACTAGCCCTGTGCCGCAATCTGTTATCTTCAGTATGGGTCTGACACCACCAACCTGGGAGCCAACCAATGGATGGCCTCAGTCAACAAGGTTTTCCAGAAGGCTACACAGTCATCAAAAGGTCGACTGTTGAGATTGGAGGGTATCTTCCGCATAGCATTCCGGAACCTTTCAGGTTTCATAAGGCTCTGGGGGCAGACCATCTGAATTGGTACAGCACCTTTCTGGAGGCTGATGTGTGAGGAGACAGGCCCGTAGGAGGTAGTGATCCATCCATGAGAAAGGGACCAAAGATACATCCTGGGCATCCCCCACCAATGGATACCCCATCTCAAGGCCAGTGCAAAACACCAAATCCAGTGTGTGCCCTCCCACGTGTTGGGCCGACCACTACCTGAAACAGGTCCATAGTTGCCAGGGAAGCCATAAATTCATGCTCTGCACCTTGAAGTTCAATATCAGCATGTATGTTGAAGCCCGACCTGGACCACCGTCATTGGTGACCCTAAGACCACTTCCAACACCAGCTCTGCTAGATCTTGTAGGGATTCTGCTATAGAGGAAGGTACCAGATATACCAACAGCAGCCCCCATCTGTCTCTGGCCACATCAATCACAAGGTGGAGTCCCTCAATACCTGTTGGAGTTTGCACCAGATACCTCCTAATGAACTATGACCACTTTTACATGGATGCCACCCACCCACAAACACCTGGGAACACCAATCGGATGGGTGGGAGAGTGTCTATGTAAATGTCCATGAGTGGTGGGGCCATGTGCCCGACCCACCCGCCAACACCCACGGAGCAACCGCGAGGGAGCTGGCACCCTCCGTGGGTGGAGATGGGTGTTCAACACCTGAGCGTCCATGTAAAAGCAAAAACACCCACACCGATGCGACCGGACCGGTGGAGCCCCACTGCGCCGCGCCATGGGGCACGCATATGCTGCCACACAGACACGCCCACAGGGGGGGGGCCGCTGAACATTCAGCCAACAGCTCATAAAGGAGGGCGGAATCATGGCACACACATGCGGGCTCCCACAATGGCGACCAGGAAGGCCAATGAGAAGGCCACGGGAGCCAATGCTGCCCCACGTGCAGGAAGGGGTTGGGTGACCACGGGGACTCAGGAGCGCCCGGGGGGGGGAGATCCCGGGCAAGGTGGTGCAAGAGGGGGCAGGGCTGCCAGTGGGGGGGCAGATGGGAGGTACAAGGGGGACCCCCTGATGTGGGGGCTGTGCTGGGAGGCTCGAGAGGGCCAGGAGGAATGAGGGGGGAGCCCTGGCAGGAGGGGAAAAGGGAGGGGATGCACCAGGCTGTAACACAGTGCACGTGTCCCGGCACAGGGCAGAGGGACACCACTGACATACACACCCCGGTCGAGGACACCCATCCGAGCACGTCCCAGGGGCACAGCCCGAGGAGCAGCAGAGACAGTGAGGTAAGCATTTAAAAAAAATTATTTTATTTTTATTTATAAAACTTTTACCCCGCCCCTCCTGCCATGCAGCTCGGGGCGGCTTCCAACAATTTTTAAAATACAATAAAAACAATTTAAAATAACCATAAATATTATAAAAATAATTAATTAACAGGGCTAGACAAACACTCTAAAAACCAAAAATAGGTGGGGGAACTAAAACCCCCACCCTACTCACCCTCCCTCCCAAAGGCCTGGGCAAACAGCCAGGTCTTACAGTTCACCGGAATGTTAGCAGGCTAGGGGCCAGGCGAGCTTCCTCCGGAAGGGAGATCCACAGCCGCGGTCCCACTACCGAGAATGCCCTCTCCATCGTGGCCCCCCGCTTAACACGGGGGACCTCCAGGAAGGCACCCCCGGCAGACCGCAGGAGCCGCTCTGGGGCGCGGAGGGCGAGGCGGTCCCTAAGGTATGAGGGGCCAAGACCGTGTAGGGCTTTATAAACCATCACCAGCACCTTGAACTTGGCTCGGCACGCTATCGGCAGCCAGTGCAGAGCTCGGAGCACCGGTGTAATATGCTCCCGGCGGCCCGTCCCC
>QEPC01015466.1:176345-221358 GCA_003113815.1 Sphenodon punctatus | reverse complement strand
TGGGAGGCAATAATTTTGCCAAGGGACAGGGTGTAAATAGAGAAGAGGAGAGGGTCAAGGCCTTGGGGGACCCCAACTGAAAGGGGGAGGGAGGAGGAGTTTGACTCGGGAAGCGAGACTTTAAAAGAACGGTCAGAGAGGTAGGAGGAGAACCAGTCAAGCAGAGCTCTCACAGAATAGAGAGAAAAGGCCTGGCCTTCCCTTTATAAAGGGTTGCAGTGCCCTTCCCTAGAGCCCCCCTGATTGGTTGTGGGAGGCAGCAGGCATTGAACAATCACAAAGTGCCATGAGACTGCTTGCGCTGCTCATTGGCCAGCGATACATTCATCAGATATTGCTGAGCTGCGCGCCCATCCCAACAAAGGCACAGTTCAAGAGTTCAACCCTGTTTAGAGCTCCTAGATGTCTGCTCCCTCCTCCCCTCTCCACATTTTCCCTCCAAAACCCAACTGCCACAGCACTAATAATAATGACAACGATAATGACATTGTCATTTTCGTTATCATTGTCGTTATTTATTGTCATTTTCATTATTGCAATAATGATAACGAAAACTACAATTGTTGTTATCATTGTTGTAATAACAAAAATGACATGCACACCCCTAGTGTGAATAGCAAACTTGATGTATTTGCATCTTTTTGTAGCCTACTAAGATACAAAGGGGTATTTGCTTCTGTCTCTATTTGTGATTTCATATCCTGGTTTTAGGTTTTCACTTTGATATTTCAGTCTTCAGTACTTTGTTCATTTTGGTACTTGGGTGTTATTATTTTGTATCATAGTCCCTTTTCAAATGGACTGGCGGGGCTGGGTGGCTGGGTGGAGGCCGCGGCGGGCTGGCAGTGTGTAGGTGGCTCATCGCACAGATGGCCGCCCACCTCCACCCACCTTCATTCATGGAGCATCTGCCATTGGCACCTGTTGTTCCATGTGTGGGCAATGGGTGGAGCGTGGGAGTGTACACACATTCCCACCCACCTGCCGTAGCGATCACACGGATGCCCCCCATGCACCCACACACAGGTGCAAAAAGGGCTTTTGAAGGCACTACTTGGTTGTTTTCTTCAATGTGACTGTGATTGGTCTGTCAGTGGGATGTAATGCATCAGAAGGTCACACATACCAAAATATTGAAGTGAAGTAAAGAAACAAACAAAGATACAAAAGCATAAATGTGACCAAGCTGAATTTGGATGTTACTCCATGGGAATGAGTGGGCAAATTTTGTTTGCAAATATGGAATGTCACACTCATTTCAGCATTACATATGGGGCACATGGGAGCTGTCAAATTTACAATCCCTGCAAAACTATCTTATTACTGTCACTCTATTTTAATGTTTTATTTCATGATTTTTTTGGACATCTGTGTAGAAGTCATGGCAGAAGCCAGCACTAAATAAAAACAATTTGGGTTTTATTGTAATGACAAAACCCCACAAGATTTGATTCTGATCAGTATTCTCATATACAATATACTGTAACTTTGGAAGAGTAAGTGATTCTATTTTCGATTCAGTTTATATTTGAGTTTCTTTCATGCATCATTAATAAAGTTGCTGCTTCATTTCTTCTTCCAGAATCTTTATTGATGGCAATAGGGGAGCTCAGTTATATTTTTAGCTACCAATTAGAGAGTGAAGTGCTAGTGGCTAGGGAAATTGTGTTTTGACTAATAAATGGAGTACAAACTAAGTAAGAAAAAATAGCAGCCCAAATTCCATTGGACCTGCAGTTATTTCCACAGCAGAAAATCTGTCTCACAGGATACAAGGATTTATGCCTGCAGTTCCTAAACTTTTTTCCTGTGTCCCATTTTGATACTTAAATATAATTCTATGACCCCAGACAGCTAGAAAACTTGTAAAGTATTCTAAATATGAATTTGGTTCATGACTCCATCTGCTGATGGGATGGGGAAGGCACAGAATGTTATTACCCATAATTTGGGAACCACTGGTTTATGCCCTCCATTCCAATCTTCAGACTATAACCAAGTTTTGAATAGATCTGAAGATGACATGGAGTAGAAATAGCAAGATCTATTCTATTTCTCTTAACTAGACTACAGTGGATACCACCAGTATGATCCCGAGCATAGGTATAGATATGGAAATGTGTGATACTGGAAATATGTGATATTTCCAGTATCCTTTGGCTTATATCATGCACAGTATTTTTATTTGCAGTAATCTGACTGCATGCATGCTATCACTTTAGAACCATAAGTCTGGAGCCATTACCACAGTTTCAAAAATCAAAGCATTCTATCACTCTGTACAGAAGTGATTTCCTGACTTGGTGCATAAGTGACCCTACTAGAGCTTAAGGCTGCAATCCTGTGCACATTTACTCATGAGAAAGGACCATTAAAATCAATGGGAGTTCCTCATAAGGAAGTGTGTTTAGGATTGCAACCTAAATGAGTACCCACAAAAACAGGTATCCCCATCAGAATTGCAATACTCAACCTGTCCTGGTAACATCAGATACTAATGGTACCCAATTAGATTCTACTGGTGCTCAACAGCCTACTACACTTACTAACTTACAATTTTTCCTCCTGGTTTTTCATCTTCTCGTACTGATTTTTTTTTTACTTTTGGCACTTGTTTTTCCAGCTTCCCATCTCAATTTTTCCGAGAGCTGGAACCAATTTACCAGTAAAACAATAAATTGATATTTCAGGGAGTATCCACTATTTATGGATAATCAGGTGCCTGACTTGGTACTTGGGTACAGATTGGATATCCAATATACTACTTGAAAATGCAGGTATGACCCAGGGGTAGCAAATGTGTTATCCATTTCACCTCTATGCTAAACAGAGACAAGCAGAAAGTATATCAAAGATCAGTTGGCACTGTTCCCAAATGGTGGGTTGAAACATCAAGCTGGGTTGCTTCCATTATACAGGAAAAATCAACATTTTATAGAATACTCTAGACCTGGCCTTTCCCTCTGTTGCTGCTCCTTCTTCTCCCTGCGCCCCCTTCATGCAAAAGTTTCAACTGGGATAAAAGAGTAGTAGATTTGGTCACATGCTGCAAAAGTAAGGATGATTTATTTGAATTAAAAAGAATGGAAAAGAGGCGGGAGACCTGTTGACATACTGGGTGATAACAAATCAACAAATTCTTTTGGGAACCACAGTTCTCCATTGTCCTAAAAGGCCATAATCCCCAAACTCCTTTTTCTGGAGTCAACAGGAGGACTCCAAAGTAAGTGTAGTCTATAATATCAATATTATTATTATTTATTATTATTATTAGTATTATTATTATAGTCTAATACACTGTAGTCCTTTTGTGGCCTGAGGCCAGCCAGTAAAAGACCAATGGAGATTCCGCCATGTTACCATTGACTGCAGCCCAGCTGCCGTGCTGCATGACCTGCCTGTCATGTTCCACAGTCTGCTAGTCACTGGATGGCTGCAGAGCCCTTCCAGGCTGGTGGTCACATTCTCCCTTCCTCCTGCAGGACACTTCAACCATGCAGAACCCTGTGGGGGTGGTGATCTGGCCCCTCCGGGCAGGGTTGTTTCCCACCCGTGGTATAATACAAGTGTGGTCAAAGTTCTATAATACTAGAACCGGGGCACTCTCTGGGAAACTAACTGGCAGCACATTGAAACCAACAAAAGGAAGTAGTACCTTTTTACTGAACATACAGTTAAACTGTGAAACTTGTTGCTAGAGGATGTTGTTAAGGCTAACAGAGTAACTGGGTTTTAAAAAGGATTGGATAAGTTCTTAGAGGATAGGTTCATAAATGACTATTAGTCAAATTGTTTGGGGGACGTAGCCTCTGACTGTAGGGAACTAGGAGTAAGTAGCAAGGAATGGATTCTTATTGTGTGCTTTTCTGAAGTGACCAAATGTGTCCCCACTGTTGAAGATGGAATGGTGGGCTGGATGGATCAATGGTTTGACCCAGTCTGGCATGCCTTATGTTTTAAGTGGTTGAGGATTGCGGCCAAGTCGGAGATCAGGTTTGAACCTCACTGTTACACAATTTGCTTTCCATTGAAGCCGACAGTTTGTTGTTTAAATTGGTTTAGCCAAAGCTGATTCTTCCAGTGCATATGACCGTAGCTGCATTCCAAGAGTTTTTGCATTAAAAGGGTCAACAGAATTTGATAGTAGGAAATCTCATTTAAGGGACTTTGAATTGGGAGATGTCATGTTATTTCTTGCTAAGCTGAGAAATTCAGTGATCTGATTTTCAGTCTCTTAATGTTTTGCTTACCAGAGAAAGATGACTAATACTTGGATCATTGAACTGGAAGGGCCTAGACAGTTAGCACAAAACTAGACATTTCCAGTGCATTAGCTCCAACACTGCTGCTGGTATCTGTCATCTTTTTACTGTGTTTGGGTCTTGAGTTTCTATATAGGATTAGGTAGTACTGAGACTGCTTTTATATTCGTGTATTCTTTTCGATTCTCACTTTCCAGATTTTTACTTATGTGAGCAGCCCTTGCCATTACAGTGGGATGAAATTGATTTAAATCTCTTTTATTTAAATCTCTTTTATTTAAATTGTGAAGTTTTCTATTTATTCTTTGTGGTTCTCTATTTCTAAAGAAAGGTGTATTCTCATTGATCAGTGTAAATGTTAATACGTGTGCCCTTGATTATTTACAACTAAATATAGGTTTTAAATGAATGTGTTTTTACTGGTCAGGAGGTGAGACAGTATATATACACATTTATGCAATTATATAGCTTACTATGCATTTATTCAGATTTTTAATTTCTCATTTTTTCATTATGTTAGAAAATGTATTCCTTATTTAGAAGATAATTAACTTGCTACAACTTTTGTCAAGCTGCATTTGGATGGAAATTGGAACTCAAAACGCACAGAGGCAACATTTTAAAATTGTTTTAATATTAATTAACCAAAATGACCTTAAATATGATGGATTATGCATGAAACATAAAGTTGAAAGTAAGAGTATTTCAGCTAAGCTGAAACTACAAGTAATTAGGCAAAAACCTTTGTGCACAAGACAAATGGAAAGTTCTGACATTTGGGGGAAAGGAAATAGCAGCATTTGCTTCATTGCAAAACATAAAAAATATATATAGCTTGATTCTTTATTCATTGGAGTAAATAGCAAAGTTCTTTACTTCAGTGACTCAGATTCAATCACTTAGATACTTTCATAGGGCTCAGCTCTGTAAATACTTACACCATTGTGAGGCATAAAGCATTGTCAATGGTTCTATCAATGACACTGCTCATAGGGCAGACTTTTCTGATAAGTTTTAATTTTAAATAGGTATAGTTTTAAAATATAAAGCTATTACAATTTAAATTGAAATGTAAAAATAATAAAATCTGACTTTTTAAAAAAAGAAATCTAATTTGAATAAGTTATTAGGAAGCTAGAGAGAGTCTCTGGTCTCCAGTCCCAAAGCCCCTTAGTTCATGACACCTTTGTAAAACATACCCAGGTCCTTTCAGGTGACTGGAGAACCAAGAACTCCATAGGTTCAGTTTGTTTCTATGAGGCTGTCTTTCTAGAAACTGTGTGTCTCTTAGAGTTGGTCTTGATGGAAGCGGTAAAGTGGTAGCTTGTGAATAACAACACCTATGCTAGCAGCTAGGGCACAATCCTCTGTGGAGAAAGGCGTCTGTTAAGAGGGGCACAAATCCCATTGAAATGACTAAGAAGCCAGCCTGCTCTAAGTGGGGTTATTTTATATGCAAAGCGGGTTGGAAGTTTATTTATTTATTTATTTATTTATATAAAAAAAATTATCCCGCCCCTCCTGCCCACAGGGCAGCCTGGGGTGGCGAACAACAATATAAACAATAAAATAATAAAACAATTTAAAACAGTTAAAAATTTATGGAAAAGAGACCCTACCCCCCCCACCCCTCACCAAAGGCCTGGCGGAACAGCCAGGTCTTACATAAATGCCAAAATAACAGGAGAGTGGGAACCAACCGAGCCTCCTCCGGGAGCGAATTCCACAGCACAGGGGCGGCCACCGAAAAAGATCTAACATCGGTGGCCACCCACCTCTCCCGGGGAACCTCCAAAAAGGCTCCCACAGATGATCTTAAGGGTCACATGGGCACATGGGGAGTGAGGCACTCCTGAAGATAAGTAGGGCCCAGGCCTTGAAGGGCTTTAAAGGTTAGAACCAGCACCTTGAACCTGACCCAGTGCTTTATAGGCATCCAGTGCAGAGCCCGGAGCACTGGTGTAATGTGCTCCCTGCGACCCGCCCCTGTAAGGAGACGGGCCATGGCATTCTGCACCAACTGCAGTCTCCGGACGAGCTTCTCAGGCAGCCCCACATAGAGCGCGTTGCAGTAATCCAGCCTCGAGGTGATGAAGGCATGGATGACAGTGGTGAAGTCGGAATCTGAGAGATATGGCCAAAGCCGCTGGACAAGATGTAATTGCCGAAATGCAGTCCCTGCCACGGCCACAACCTGAGATTCCAGGCTGAGCCATGATCGAGGAGCACACCCAGACTCTGTACTTGAGAGACCATGAGAGGGCGAACCCACCCTCCCCAACAAGAGGAGATTCAACCACCCCCAGGTCCCCCAAGCCCTCGCCCACCAACATCACCTCCGTCTTGTCAGGATTCAATTCTCACCCCCCCCCTCTCGCAAAAGCGACTCAGGGTGGCTTACAATCTATATAAAATATAAAACAATCAAACTGAATAAGAATAAATAAATACAAAAACATTTAAATAAAAACCATATAAAATAGACAAATCCCCTCCTCCCAACCCATCTAATCCATCCCACCCACCATCCACCCCCGCCAAATGCCTGACGAAGAGCCAGGACTTACAGTCTCATCAGAAGGTGAGACGATCTGGGCTGAGGTGAACCTACACCGGGAGGGAATTCCAGAGCAACAGCGCAGCCACCAAGAACACCCTCCTGTCTGTCCAAACCTGCTGATAATGCAGGATTTCAGGAGGGTATCCCCAGATGACTGCAGGGGCTGCTCCAGGGCCCTGGGGGTGAGACAATCACTTAGATAAGCAGGGTCTAGGCCATAAAAGGGTGTTAAAGGTCAACAATAGCACCTTGAATCAGGCCCAGAAGATGACAGGTAGCCAGTGCAGTGCTCAGCGCACATGTGTTATATGTTCCCTGCAGCCCGGCACAGTAAAGAGACGGGCGGCCACATTCTGCACTAGCTGCAGCTTCTGAACAGTCACCATCGGCAGCCCCATGTAGAGCGCATTGCAGTAGTCTAGCCGTGAGGTGATGAATGCATAGATGATAGTGGCGAGGTCAGAGTCTGAGACATATGGGTGGAGCCTCTTGACCAGATGTAACTGGCAAAAGGCAACCCATGCCACAACCAACACCTGCGAATCCAGGCGTAGCTGTGAATCCAGGAGCAACCCCGGGCTCCGCACAGATGGAGTCAATGGAGAATGGATAACCCCAATAATGGGGGAAATCTCCACACTCAGATCACCGGTTCCACCTACTAACATCATCTCTGCCTTTTTGGGATTGCACTTGATTTCATTCAATCCTCCACAGCGTCCAAACACCAGGACAGCAACGAGATAGCAGGGCCAGGGTGCACGATCTCCCCAAACGGCTTCATATACACATTAAAAAAGAGAGGGAACAGACTGGAACCCTGTTATCTATGCATAACATGGGGGACTGTCTGCCTGTCTCAGTTTCTTGCCTGAGAATGACTGTTTGCGTAGGGAGGGGGACAAACTGAGTCTGTCTGATGATACAGAGAGATGGGCTGCAGACACACAAGACATTCTGGGAAGGCTACCATGCCTTGGGTAGCCTTAACCTAGTCTGGGAAGTCAGGTCACATGATGCAGTGCATCGTGTGACTGGCTGATACCCGATGTTCCTGGTGAATGAGATGGAATGAGGTGTTCCTGGGAATGAGATGGGAAAAAAACCGTTCTCGTCAAGAACCAACGAGACCTGACAAGCATGTTTCAGCCCTAATAATTTACCTGAGCATTCAGGTATTGCAAAATCTGCTCTCTAAAGACGACCCATGAGGACCTGTCTATAACTATTGATTAAATAGCACAGATTACATCACTGGTGTTATATAAATAATAATAATAATAATAATAATAATAATAATAATAATAAATAATTAATAAGGGGCAGTCTGCTCCTGACCAGCAGAGAGGACATATCTCCTGGGAGGCTGTTGGAGAAACCTGAATGTGAGCCTGGAATCTGAGGCCTGGTGTATATCATCCCTGCTAAAGAGAGTGGAGAGCGATAGAGGGCGAGTATCATGGTGGAGAGCACTCCTTTTAAGACTATCCTGGTTGCAGCCCTGCAGCATCCATGATCACCATTCCAGCCATCCATTGTTTTGTTACATCAAAAGGTACTAAGGGTGTTTTCAGACATTACGAACCCCCAAATCACCACAGTGGATTCCCAGTGGTGGTGAGCTGAACAACCACCCCCTTGGGTGCAGGAAGGGCCCAAACAGACGTGACAGGATTGGGACCAGGGCAGGGAATTGGACCGACAGACCACGGCCCGGGGCAGTGCAACAGATGTGACGCCGATTCTGGGCCGTGGTCAAAACACCCAGAAGGCACCAGGGAGGGGCAGGAGCCAGACATAGCCGACAGAGGGCAAACAAAGCCAAAAGCGCCTACAGGGAATGCCCACACAAGGGAAACGGGAAGGGAGGGGGAGGAGGGAGAAGAGCCGCCGAGGTGGTACACACAACAGGCACAGAGAACAACGAGGTCACAGTGGAACACACAGCACAAACACACACACGGGTGTGTACACACCCGCATGGGAAAGGAAGGGAAGGGGGAACACAGTGGGATGGCCAACACACACGGCACAATGGGCAAAGGAGGGAGGGGGGACCCGGGGCCATGGAAGCGGGGGGGATCAGCCCGGGGGCAGGGCAGGACATGGGGAATGCATCCAGAACCCCGACAACAGCACAGGCAGCACAGGCAACCCCACAGCCACACAGGCAGCCCTGGTACAGGGGGACCTCTCAGGGGCAGAGCACAGGCATGGGGGAGGCCACACGGACAGGGAGTAGCCCAGGAATGGTCCAGGAGGCAGACAGGGACCCCACATGTCAGCAAGGGTGTGATGAACAGGATGGAGGCAAACCAGAGCCGAAGATCTGGGCAGGCGATCCAACCCCCCCCCCAGAAGATGCTGGGAGGTGTAGTCCGGGGGACCCAGAACCCCATGGTCACAGAGTCAACCCGGGGGGTGGGGACCATGGGCACAGGAGGGATGGAGGCCAGACGAGGAAGGACAGCAGCACCCAAGCAGCAGCAGCAGCTGGGAACCGGCTCAGAGATCAGGACATGGTCACAGGCAAAGGCAGTCATGGAGGGGAGCAACGGTTGCAGAGGCAGACAGGTGGGGGACCATGGAGGAGGCCCAGAGGCACAGGCAGGGACGGCGGAACCCTAGGAACCAGCCAGAGCAGCAGTGAGCCTGGGACATCAGGGAGGGATTGGGCAGCAACCCATGGCATCAGGGCAGAGGTGGGAGGTCACAGCGGGGCCAGCATCCAAGGCTCGGAAGGCACGGGAGCCTCACATCCAGCTGCAGGGGACCACAAAGGGTGGCCTGCCAGGTGCACATAGTGGGGCCACTGGATCATGCCCCAATGGTAGCCCAGTGCAGACATGTGGTGGGTGAAGAGGTAGTATGCCTTGAAGGGATCCTGCATGGCGAGCGCCTCCTGGATATTGGATTGGGGCCACACACCAGCCAGTGTCACCAGCTCCGCCCCGGTGGGCTCCAACAAGCCATAGTCAGAAGCTGGGGGCCACGGAAGGTGACCGAGCTCCAACAGGCAATGATAAACCACCCCATGCTACCACTGGTACCCACGGGCCCTGTGAACGCAGCCAAAAAAGGACACAGCCAGGGCAGGGCCCCCCTCTGCCAGACAGGCTGTGTAGGTGGCCAGGCTACACATAGAGAGAGCAGACATGGTCTCCGCCGTGGACCACCCAACATGCGAGCACCTCATCTCTGGGATGCACCCATCAGGAAATGGATGCAGGCCCAGCGTCTCTGCATGCAGCCTGCATTCGCAGGCGCTCGCCTCTTAGCCAAAGTAGTGCAGACCGGAGTTCAGACTCACATAGGCAGATGTGAGGCTGTCTGGGCAGCTCAGGAGCAATGTCACAGGTCACACAGGGGAATGCCACAGGTCACACAGGGCTGGGGAATGCCACAGGTCACACAGGGCCATGGTCTCATGGAAGGTCCAGCTATGGGGGGCACCGAGCGGGGTGGGGCCTGCGAGCCCTGGGGAAGCACTGCCAGCCATGGCCCAGCAAGCAGCAGATAATAACTGCAAGGAAAGAGGGGCCCCACAATCCCTGGAGGGACGGGAGGGGAAGCGGGGGAGCTCCAAGGCCAAGCGACAAGGCCACAGGCCACATGGCATGGCAAGCGAGCAAGGCGTGAGGTGCAGATCCAGCCTAGCTGCTGGAACCAAGCACACAGACAGGACAGCCTACACACAGATCAGGGCGGCAAGGACAACAGGCAGCCAAGACAGATAGGTGGGAGGTGATGACAGCAGGACTGCCGCTGCTACCCGCACGCCCGGACGCAGGCTGGTGCATGCGACAGGTCCCATGCAGGAACCACAGGTGTGCTCAATGGGGTGCTCCTGCCTCCTCACTCCAGCCGCCCTGCAGAAGCCAGGCCTGCTGACCAAGGGGGCAGCCAGAGGTGACCCAGGGCCTCCCGCCCGCTTGCCAGGTCGCGACCTGGGGGTGGGGCTACACATGCACTGATCTATAATGGTTGAAACTACACCCCACACGGGGCACTGTTCACCATGGAGCTGGGACGGTTGGGCACCTGCGGGATGCACCTAGCAGTCTGCGCAGCATGGTACCACTTGCACACTGACCTCTTGCACATTGAGACCGCAGAGATGCACCTGGCTGCCCGGCTGCGGGTGTACATGGCCAGGAGCACAGCTAGATCCCGGTGAGTCCACCATGGATGCAGGCACTCCCTGGCCTGGCTCAGGGCCCAGAGGGTGTCTGGGGCAGCCCAACAGGCTCTCATCCATGCCCGGGAGCGGGCTGCTGCACTCGGCAAGTCAGCCAGCCTGCTCCAATGGTGGAGGGAGACCATGGGGCACACAGCCCTGCTCGCTATGCCCATTGCCCAGTGAGTATGGGTCATGGAGTGGGCACAGGGATGGTAGGCCCGGGCACTGGCTCACTGGGACGAGGCCACCTGGAGAGCACACTTTCAGATGGACAGGCACATCCTCCTGTGACTCGTGGAGCTGTTGACACCCTGGCTGGAGTGGCAGCGCGCCCTCATGCAGGTCCCCATTCCCATGGTCCAGCGGGTTGCCATCGGGGTCTGGGCCCTTGCAACACACAACTTCTGATGGTCCATCTCGCAGCACTTCGGCATTGGGGTCAGCACTGTTGCCGGGATCCTGCAAGACGTCTGCGAGGTGATGGAGGGAGTGCTCCTGGACCGAGCAATCTAGCTGGTGGACCAGGAGGCCATGATGGCCGGCTTCACGGCTGGAGGATTCCCCAACTGCATGGGCACCATGGACGGCACCCACATCGAGATCCTCCGCCCATCTGATGGGGAGGCCGTGGAGTATGTCAACCGACATGGGTATCACTCCCTGCAGCTGCAGGAGGTCATGGATCACCGGGGGCGGTTCATAGACATTTACACAGGCCACTCTGGGTGCAGTCACAATGCCCGGATCATGACCATCTCTCCCTTCTATGCCCAGATGTACCGCGGTGACTTTGAGGACATGGGGATGACCCGGATGGAGGGGGTGCTGATGCCCCCTGCATCCTGGGGGACCCAGCCTATCCACTCACCCGGTGGCTGATGAAGGCATACCCAGTCACCAGGAACCCTGTGGAGGTGCTCTACAATACCCACCTGTATGCCTGCCGGACTGTGGTCCAGAGGGCCTTCGGGGCCCTCAATCAGCGCTGGTGGTGCCTTGCAGGCCGGCTGGACTACACGGTGGAGACCTCAGCCCTGGTGATCAGAGCCTGCTGTTTGATGCACAATGTGTGCGAGACCAATGGGGCTGCCCTCTAGGGATGGGCGAACAGATCGTGGTTCGAGTTCGGCCATTCGGTTCAGATGCGTTCGTTTCGTCCGTTCGGTTCGCCCGTTCGGTTTGGTTCGTCGGTTCGAATGTTCGGCCGTTCTGTGGTTAGGATTGAATGTTGAGTTCGGATTCGGGATTCGGTTAGGTCGGGATAGGTTTGGTCTTTAGTTCGGTGCAATCGGGAACTGAAAATGACATTTAGTTTTTGAAATAAAAGGAAAAAACTAAAAAACATATTTCTGGCCATAACATTTTTGTTTCTTATTACTTTTTGATGATATTTAGGGAGATTGTACCCCCCAATGGAGCGCACCAAGTAGACCAACATTCGGAACGATTAGATAAAGGAAACTGATTTCAGAAGCAATTGAATATTGTGATTTTAAGAAAAGCTCCATACACATTCATGACTACAACTTCTTTATCTTGCATCCAATGTTCATGAAACTTGTGCATATTACATCCCTCTATATGCTTAATATTTCTGCCAATTTTAGGAAAGAGTGGATAAAGGGTCCCAAGGGTATAAGACATTAACCTGAAAATACATTTCCAGCTGTTACATTTTGATATTCCATTCTGTTTACAGGATATTTGACAGGAATGTATCAAATACCGTTCCTGCTATTTCAGCAAATGTACAGGAGATTTTGATAAAGGGAACCACTTCTGTTGGCCAATTTGCATCACAAACCGATCTTATACCACAGTGACATAAGAGAATCCCAGGCATAGGCCCCTTCTCTACATTTGTTGTACAGGCATATAAAATTGAGACCCTTTATAATATCTCTCTGATATTTGGCAGAGATGATCATGAAAGTGAAATATATAGTCCTGCCAAATTTCATGTACACTGGTTGGACTACAAAGATGTTATAATCAGACATACATTTATTTGTTAATTGCTTATACCACCAAGACCTTTTGTCCAATCCTTCTGAAATTTGGCAAAGATAGTTACTATGGGAAGGGGTATAAACTTAACATGTTTCACCTACATTAGATGTGAGGCAAAGAAGTTACAGCTAAGAATGTATATGTAGAATATTGCAAAATACAATAATGCAACTGCTTCTAAAATCGGATTCCTTTATCCAATTGTTTTGATATTTGGTGCACATAATGAGTTCTATTGAAGGTAGAGGCACCCCAAATTTCAGCCACATAGCTTAAAAAACAAAAAAGTTACAGCCGATAATGTGTTTTCCATTGAAACCAATGGAAATTCAATTCCGAACTCACCGAACGCATCCGAACCGAACGTTCGAATTCGAGTTCGGTTCGACCGTTCGGTTCGGTTGACCGAACTATTCGAGTTCGGTCCGAACTCCAAACTTCCGAACCGCGTTCGCCCATCCCTACTGCCCTCAACTACCTGTGCCCAGGCACCCTCCTGGCCCCGTGCCTCTCTATGTGAACGCTGAGAACCCATGGGTGTACCGATATGCAAAGTGCATCCATGCTGCCCTGGCTAGGCAGATCAGCCAGGAGGCCGAGGTGTGAGACTGCACACCACCATCTCCACCACCCCGAGGCCCCCACGAGCACCCTGATAGCGCCCCTAGATACCCACCTACCCCCAGCCCCGGACCTGTGAAACAGAATAACGGATGCAACTGTGGTGCCCATGCATTTATTGTGCATACCTCCTACAGGTAACCCCACCACCACCCACCTCCCAGTGCCATGTCTACCCCCCCAGCTCGCTTGCCCCCTTCCCCCCCTTCCCCCATGAGCAGCCTGTCTCCAGGGCCTACATTTTGGCCACCCTGTGACTGCCATGGAGCTCTGGGTGCTCCCCTTCTCCCCGCTGTCCATGTCCCCCACCTAGTCCTGGGACGCCTCGGTGTCCTGAGGGGCAGGCATTGTTGGGAGGTAGGGAGGACCTGGGGCCGGACGGGCCCCCCTGGGTGGCTGCTCCCTCCGGAGGCCTACAGTGACTGGTAGGCTGAGGTGCGGGCCCTGTGCGCATGCTGGCAGCTGGGGTGGTGGCTGAGGCAGTGGGGGTGCCACGGGACCTGGCATCGGGGCCAGGGCAGGTAGGTTGCCTGGCGGGGCGGCGGCCATCACATATGCTCATGGTCCCCAAGTGCAGCAGAAGCGAGGTGCCAATGTCATTGGACCGGTCCATCTTGGCAGAGTGCTCCCTCACCATCCGGTCGATGGCCTCTTCCAGCCGCCCAAACATCTCCACCTGCCTGCTGTGCTCCCGGTGCTCCCTGTTCCATTCAAGTCGCACCTCCACCTTCAGCCTCTGGTCCCTGGCCTCCGCTTGCTGCACGACCCTTTCGGTGGCCGCCTCCATGCGGTCGATGGCCGCTATCATCCGCTCGCCCTGCTCGGTGGTGGTGCGGATTATGTCCTCCGCCTGCTCCTCCCTCTGGTGCCATACTTGTGCACAGTGAGGTGAGGTTGCAGCTCATCTGCATACGCTCCCAGCATCCTCGGATGTCATTGCTCGAGGACACCATGACTCTCCTGGGGCTTGGCCTTCCTGCCGCCCCAAGCTCCACCGACAAGCGGGCAAAGGACTGGTGAGGTTGCAGCTCGTCTGCATACGCTCCCAGCATCCTCGACTGTCATCGCTCGAGGACCACCACGACTCTCCTGGGGCTTGGCCTTCCTGCCGCCCCAAGCTCCACCGACCAGCGGGCCGAAAAGCGCGCGCCTAAAGGCGCGCGCCTTACAGGTACTTTTCTCCATTTCTTTTCTACTGTACTTCCCCCTCCTATCTTACTCACTAACATGTCTGCCCTATTTTCTCGCCTTTTCTTTCCCTCCTCTCCTTCTCCTCTTCCTGTCCATCTTTTTCTTCCTCTACTTTTCTCCTCCCAGCTTCTTCCTCCCCCCAACCGATCACCACTCTCTAACCTCCCCCATACATCCTTTGCTCCCTTGGCTACTTTCTCTCATTGCTCCCCTTCCACTCCTGTCTCTAGCCTTCCTCGATGCTCCCCTTCTCCCAATCTTATCCCTATTCCTCCTGTCTCTAGCCTACCACGACGCTCCCCTTCTCCCAATCTTATCCCTATTCCTTGCCTCCCCCCTCATCAACTACCATTTTTCTGCTCCCTCTGGAACTGTCGCTCATCTATCAGTAAAGCTCCCTATATCCATGATCTTTTCCTCTCTCGCTCCCTCCAGCTCCTTGCCCTTACTGAAACTTGGATCACTCCCTCGGACTCTGTCACGCCTGCTACCCTCTCCTGTGGGGGTCTCTCCTTCTCTCACCAACCCCGCCCTGAAGGACGGGGTGGTGGGGTGGGCCTCCTTCTTGCTAAATCCTGTCAGTTCCAACCAATTTCTCCTCCCCCCTCTCTCTCCTTCCATACCTTTGAGGCTCACTCCGTGCGCCTCTACTCCCCCCTCCATCTACGTGTTGCTGTCATCTACCGTCCCCCTGGTCCTCTCTCTTCCTTTCTTTCTGACTTTGAGTCCTGGCTCACTTTCTTCCTCTCTGTTGATATCCCCACTCTCATCCTTGGTGACTTCAACATTCATGTTGATGACCCATCTCAGCCCTCAGTCTCTCGCTTCCTCTCCCTAGCCTCCTCCTTCAACCTCCACCTTTGGACCAACTCCCCCACCCATACTAATGGCCATTCTCTTGATCTTGTCCTCTCTAGAAACTGCTCTGTCGCTGATCTCTCCTTCGATCCTCATCCTATATCAGACCACTTCCTTGCCTCTTTCAACATTTCCCACTGTCCCCCCTCCTCTTCCCCTTCTCTACGCCCCTTCCGTGACCTTCAAGCTATTGATCCCCTGGACTTTGCCTCCTCTCTCTCTCCCCTTCTTCCTACAGTCTTCTCTTCCTCCTCCCCTGACTCCGCTGTCTCTGCTCTCAACGCCTCTCTCTCCTCCACACTTGACTCCCATGCCCCTCTCTCTTCCCGCCCTGCCTTCTCCCACAACCCCCGTCCTTGGCTCACCCCTAGTATCCGCCACCTCCGTTCTTGCACTCGTGCTGCTGAACGACTCTGGCGCAAATCCCATTCTCACGCTGACTTCCTTCACTTCAAATTCTGTCTCTCCACCCTTACTTCTGCTATCTCCCTTGCTAGACAACACTACTATGCCTCCCGCATTGAGTCCTGTTCTCGGGACCCTCGCCGCCTGTTCTCTACCTTTGACTCCCTCCTCAAGCCTCCCTGTCCTCCCCCTCCTTCTTCCCTTTCTGCTCAGGATCTTGCCTCCTTCTTCACCTCCAAGATAGACAAGATCCGCCTCGACATCGCTTCCCACTCCTCTCTTCCCACTCCCACCCCTCTCCCTCCTCCCCCTCCTTCTCTCATGTCCTCCTTCTCCCCTGCCTCCCTTAAGGAAATCTCCTCTCTGCTCTCCTCCTCCAACCCTTCCACTTGCCCCCTTGATCCCATTCCTTCCCGCCTCCTCACCTCCATTACTCCCACTGTCGCCCCTTCCTTCCTGCACATCATCAACCTCTCCCTCTCTACTGGCTCTTTCCCTTCTGCCTTCAAACATGCCACAGTCTCTCCTATTCTCAAAAAGTCCACTCTTGACCCCTCTGACCCTTCTAGCTATCGTCCTGTCTCACTCCTTCCTTTTGCTTCCAAGCTGCTTGAACGTGTTGTCTACTCCCGCTGCCTTGACTTCCTATCCTCCAACTCCTCCCTTGACCCCCTCCAATCTGGCTTCCGCCCCCTTCATTCTACTGAAACTGCTCTCGCTAAGATCACCAACGATCTTCTGGTGGCTAAATCTAAACGTCTCTATTCCATTCTTGTCCTCCTTGATCTCTCTGCTGCCTTCGATACTGTTGACCACTCACTCTTGCTGGATTCCCTTCACTCCCTTGGCTTTTGTGGCTCTGTCCATAACTGGTTCTCCTCCTACCTCTCTGACCGCTCCTTTAATGTGTCTCTCTCCAACTCCACCTCCTCCTCCTTCCCCCTCTCAGTTGGTGTTCCTCAAGGCTCTGTTCTTGGCCCTCTCCTCTTCTCGATCTATACCTCATCCTTAGGCAAACTCATTGCCTCCCATGGCTTCCAATACCACCTCTATGCTGATGACACTCAACTCTATCTCTCTACTCCCTCTCTCTCTCCCTCTGTTCAAGCTCGTCTCATCAACTGTCTCTCTGACATCTCTACCTGGATGTCTCAACGTCAACTCAAACTCAACATGGCTAAAACTGAACTCCTTATCTTCCCCCCTCATCCTTCCTCTCCTTCCTCACTGTCAATAACTATTGATGGAGTCACCATCCTGCCTGTCCCCCAAGCCCGTAGCCTAGGCTTCATCTTTGACTCAGCCCTTTCTTTTAAACCCTACATTGACTCTGTTGCTAAATCCTGTCGCTTCTCCCTCCATAACATTGCTAAGATTCGCCCTTTTCTCTCTGTCTCGTCTGCCAAAACTCTTGTTCATGCTCTGGTCATCTCTCGCCTCGATTACTGTAACCTCCTTCTCACTGGCCTTCCCCGGTCTCACCTTTCTCCCCTCATCTCTGTCCAAAACTCTGCTGCCAGGGTCATCTACCTCGCCAGTCGCTTCGACCATGTGCAGCCCCTCCTCTCTTCGCTTCACTGGCTTCCCCTTCCTGAACGAATCCTGCACAAGCTCCTAGTCTTCACCTATAAAGCTCTTCACAACCTTGCTCCCCCCTACCTCTCTGCACTTATCGCCCTCCATACTCCAGCCCGTGCACTTCGCTCCTCCTCTGTCCCTTCTCTCACCCTTCCACGCCTTCCCTGCTCCCCTAAGCGCCTTCGTCCCTTCTCACTTGCTGCCCCCCATGCCTGGAACTCCCTCCCTGTCCACATCCGCCTTGCCCCCTCCCTTCATACCTTCAAATCTCTCCTTAAAACTCACCTCTTTCGCTCTGCTCTGTCTGACTCTTTATCCTGCTGAGCCACTATTCCTATACCTACGATCGGTTTACCCTTATCCTTGCAACATGGACCTGCCTGCTGTCATTCTCATCGTAACCAAGCCAAGTACGTGCACTTGAGACCTCGCATCTTCATGAATGTTAGACCCCTTGTCTCTCCCTCTGTTCCCCTTCCTAAGTCTCTCCCCCAGCTCCTGTCTCTCATATTGTAAGCCCTAGGGGCAGGGACCGTGTCTATTTTATTACTTTGTAAAGTGCCAGGTACACTGCTGGTGCTATATAAATGTTTGTTAATAATAATAATAATAATAATAATAACAGTGCTCCCTCATCCGCTGAGCCAGGAGCACGGGGCTGGCTTGCTGGGACCCATCGGGTCGCCCTGTTGGGGTGCACAGTAGGGGTTGTTTAGGCACCCCAGCCACCTACCCCCATCCCATGCTATGGCTGGGGGTGTCTTGTGTGCCCCCCCTTGGGGGGCCAGCCGGTGCCCTCCCCCAGCGTTCCCCTGTGCCCAGGCCCCCCCTGCATCACTCGGGCTGGGTACCCTGCCCAGCCTCTCCAAAATTCCCCTCCCCCCACTTGCCAAGTTGGCTCACCTTGGACCTCTGGCTGCTCCTGGGGCTGCTTGCTGCCATCCCCCTCACCTGCCTGGAGCCGAAGCCTTCTAGCAGGGTGGCAAGGGGAGGGGTTACATCAGCCCATTCCCTGCCCTGGACCGCGGTGCAGGGACCGCTGGTTGTTGTCTGTGATGGGCTTGTACCCCCTCTTGAACGCCTTCATCTTTGAGTGGCATTGGGCCACTGTCCTGTGGTGCCCCGCCGCATCCATGTCCCACACAATCTCCTGGTACACGTGCTCATTTCTCTGGTTCACCGATAGCTCCAGGGTCCCCCAGATCCTAATGAAGTCCTGGGTTTCCTGGTGCCCCCATTGCCCCCCTTGGTGGTACAGCCATCTCCCTCGTGGGTCCTCCTGGTCTTCCTCCTCCTCCGCATGCCCTCCTCCCGTCTCCTCCGGGGACTTGGGCTCCCGGGCCCATTTCCATGTCTGTGGGTCGTAAGGGGGGGGAGGTTGGTTGCCTGGTTGCCTCAGCCCCATGGCCCTCCCTCTTTCCCCCTCCTTCTGGACCACCCATCCCCCTTGGTGCCCCTGTGCCGCTGTCCCCCCTCACTCCCCTTACCCGTTTCCGGGGTTCCTCATCCCCCGGGCCAGTTGCCGGCTCTGGGGTGGCCTGTCCTGGCTGCTGCAGCTGCTGCTCTCCCTTCACCGCCTCCATGTGCAGCACGACCACATCCTCCACCTGCGCCTCCTCCACCTCCTCCTTCTCCCTTTCTCGCCTTCTGCTCTCCTCCCCCTTCTGCCTCACTCCATCCCGCCACGTCCCCCTGTTGCGGTGTGCCCTTTAAATCTCCCTCCCTGGCCTGTGTTGTTGCTCATTGCCTGGCAGCGACACTGCGTACTTTGTCCCCAGCTGGGAATCATTTGGCTTGCTTCCGGCTGGTGGTTGCCATTCAGTCGTTACGTTTTGCTGTTTCCAGGTGGGAATTGCTTTCACCACCCTTTCGGAGATGGTCCGGGCTGGACCTCCGGAAGGGTGGTTAGCTTTGTCCCCTGCTGGTGATTGTCTGTGGTGAACATCTGGTGCCCGCCTAACAGACGTTCAGAGCCCTTTGGCCCTGCTGCAGTGTTGTGTGTGGTTCACTATGGTTGACTGTGATCTCGTAACATCTGAAAACACCCTAAGTCTCTTTGGATACATTCTGTAAAGAGGAAGGAACGTCTTTGTCTTCTCCAAGGACTACACCTTTGTTTGCTAATCCCTGCGGAGGGGTAGGATTTGCTTACTCTCAAGATAAAGTCTTCTATTGGCTAACTTCATGAATGAGCAGGACTGTGACTGCACATCATAAGGGTCATTGCCCCTGCACAAACCCCCCTGAATGGGTAGGACATGGTATTTCCCACAGGGGTAAATTTTGTTCCAGGCAATTTGTGTTAGTGGTAGGATTTGGCAGTACCTATAGGGGTTAAACTGGTTTTTGGTAATTTTGCTTAAGGATAGATCTTGCCTCTTTGCTGAAGGGGTTATTCTGCTCCCTTAAAGAACTATCTTACCATGGCTGATAGAAAGTGATCAAGGCTATCAAATTTTCCCATTGGCACCGTTGAACAGCCTCGTTTGAAACAGTCTACGATTCATAACTCTATTAATGAGGTGTCGCCCCGGGGTATCTCTCTACAGTCCGATTCAGTATTAAATAAATCACCTACAGTGGGATATATCCCACTCACTACTGATTCCAATTCTTTAATTGTCCTGCATGATACCAAAATTAGTGGAAATGCTGATTGTCCCCATATGAGACCAGTTAGCTAAAAGTCTATTTCTTTGCAGGCCGTGCCAATGAGCAAGACCTGGCATTATGGGAGGTCCTTAGAGCCCAGTGTTTTTTAATTAGTGAAACTGTGTCTTTGCTTTTTACAACTATTACTGGAATGAGTGATTCTTTACTTCAGGTTAAATCAGAAATTAATGAATTCATTACTAAACTTAATTCTTTACATCTTGGTACTAATTCCAATGTGGCCTCTGCTTCCTCCCTTTGTACAAGAGATACCTCCTCCTATACTCTTTTAAACAACACTGGGAATTTAAGCTGAAATGAGATCCTGGCAAAGAGATAAGTTAGCCGCCGCGGCCCCTCCCCCCCAGCGTATAATCTTTCATGATAAAGATGTCTGGTTTAAAATCAGTCCTCTATCAAATGGGGTGATTCCCAACTGGAGTGATAAAGTGGCTGTGGCCAGGAACCTATCTTTTTTGCTTTCCCTAAATGTTGACCCAGATAACTTTGACAAGATTATTCTCCTATTACATAGACCTTCTGCTATTTGTTGTAAGGTTTATTTTAAATCCTCTTTTATGCCGCAGAAAATATTTCAAGCCCGGAAGTCCCTGAGGCAATGGAGCATTTCTATAGATAGAGTTTTCCCCATGAACAGCTTTCTAGGCCAAGGCATGATTCTTCTTCAGGGTTCACTCAGGTCCTGCCTTCTAACAGAACAAGTAAATATGCTCCCCTTACTCAAATTAATAAGCCTCTTCTAGATATGGAAGTAATGGAGGTATCTTCAGCTCAACCCCTATTTTCTGGTAATGAGGCTATATCACCTAAACATAATTTGCATCAGAAATTGCTAACTTTTTGCTTGGACAACAGTAATTCAACCCAAGCCAAGGAAGATATTATTAAAATGTTTAACGTATTGCCGCCTATTGACCAAGACTGGATTAAAGGGAAACTTGGACATATTCAGGAACGCATCAATTGTTCAATACTTGACTATGCAAAGTCAGTTTATGACTATTTACCCTCCCATGATCTAAAACACCTTACCAACATAAGACTCCTTGATAATGATGAATTGGGCTCACCTTTTCAGGCCTTACCTTCTTCCTTGGGAGGAGATTTTTCTCCTTTATCTTCCAATCCAGTCCATTTTTCTATGCAGGTCACTGAGGAACCCCCCTCAGTACTTTCTTCTGTAACCAATATTGAAATATGTCCTTCCCCCTCTCCCTCTGTTTTCTTGGTACAGGAGACATCTCTTCTTCCGACGGCTAGTCCTTTGATCTCTGTCTCTGAGACCTTGACAATCTTGCCAAATATCAAGAATCAAATTAAGCTCTTTGCAGATATTGAGCCTCTTCCCCTCTCACCAGATCCTTCCCCTAACAATAGATGACATTGTTCCATCCCTGGCACATATTCCAATGATTTGAGTTTGTCCTTATTATCATGGAATGTAATTGGCTGAAGAACGCTCCTTACCTCTGAGTCTTTAGACATCCTAAATAAGTATGATATTGTATGCCTTCAAGAAACTTGGCTGCTTGATTCTAAACTGTTCTCTCTCCCTGGCTTTCAATTTTGGGATTTGCCTGCAATTAAAACAGGAAATTTTGGAGACCCTTCTGGTGGCGTCCTTATATTATCTACACTCTCCCTCAAGATTACAGGTTTTAGGATTCAGACCACTTTTAAGAATATACTTGCTGTTGGATTTTCTTGGGGGATGGATGCAGGTATTATTTTAATTAATGTTTACATCCCTCCCTCTGAAAAGCTAGCTGATCGTATTCCTTTTTAGGCTTACTTGGAAGATGTGATCGAGTCTCTAGAAGGCTTGTACCCGCACCCTCCGACTGTCTTCCTTGGGGATTTTAATGCTAGAGTAGGCAATTCAATCGCCATGCAGGCAGCAGCCATGACTATTGACAAGGATGATGATTTTTTCTTCCCAGACTGGGCTTCTAAAGATCTAGTTTTGAATCCCTTTGGCGTGCAGCTATTGCAATTCTTATATAAAGGCAGGTGGAAATTTTTAAATGGATGCTCTTCTACTGATTCCGGTGGAGATTTTACTTTTATATCAAAGGCTTAGTGTAATTGGTTATATCTGTGTTTCAGATAAATATCTTTGCAAATTTGCTGGATTTCAAGTTCTTATGGCAGGTCTGAGTGACCACCAGACCCTTGTTGTCTTCTTCTTTCCTCCTAGTTTGAAGCTAAGTCCCATCCATTCCAATCCTAGTACGGCTGACTTTAATGTTAATGATTTTTTCCGTATTAAATGGAACCCTAAAACCATTGCCATGGTAGATACTTTTAAAATATCTGAGGATATTGCTTTTCTTAAAAATGTTTTATCTGAATCATATTTTATGCATTTTGATGATGTTATTAACACCTTCTCCTCTTTGATATACTTATTTAAAAACAAGTTTTTTAAAATTATAAATATGGCGAGGTTTTAAAACAATTTTCAGTATCATAAATTTACTCCAAAAAAACCTTGGTATGGCCAGGAGTGTTTTATTGCTAAGTCTCTTTATCTTCATTATGGTCTTCAAAAGAAAAAGTCTAGAGACCTTCTTAGAGCTAAAAGAGTAGCGTACCAACCTTCTTAGAGCTAAAAGAGTAGCGTACCAGCGTACCAACGTACCTTGTGGTCTGCTTTGACTGATTCAATTTTAGACAAAAATCAAGCAGAATTTTGGCACTTGGTGCAAAATGGAATGTGTTCTTTTGATTTACATTTAAATATTGCTATGGCTGATTGGGAATCTAATTTTTCATGAATTTTTAATCAGCTACCAGATATCCCAGTTTTGGATCTGAGTGCCCTACAGGATTTCCCACAGTGGCCCCCAGTTAATCCAACTGTAATTAGGGCTTTACTGGAACAAATTCCTATGGGGAAGGCTCCTAGTGGCAATGGAAACATTGGGGATCTGATAGGGGACAAAATTGACTGGTGGCTTCCTATTCTTTGTACTTTGTTTAACGCCATAAACTCTTCAAGTCTAGTCCCTGCTGGGTGGAATATCAGTGTGGTTGTTCTGCTTCATCAAAAGGAAAATAGAGATTTATAGGGATGAGCGAAATTTGGTTCAGAAGCTCGGAGTTCGACCCGAACTCGGCCTGTTCGGACGACCGAACCTGAATCCGAAAACGAAGTGACCGAACTAAACTAGATCCGAATGTTGAAATGATCGAACAGTTCAGTCAGTTTGGATCATGTTCGGGTGAGTTTGGGTGGCAAAAATGTGTCACTGGAAGGCAAAACGTGACAGGGAGGGGGAGTCAGCTGAGGAGCAGACTTCCAGGCACCAGGGGTGGAGAAGCTTGGAGTAGCAGCCAGCCTGCCCAATCACCATCCCTTTTCACCTCAGACCACTGCCTTCGCAGTCTGCGATTGGCCACGGGTTAGGCTGCATGGAGCCAAAGGGACTTGCGGTGAGGCGGGCTCAGCAAGAAACAAAACTGATTGCCTCCCCCCCTTTCCAACACCTTCTAGCTAGTCACTGTTCCTGAACAGCAGGCGTTTCAGAAGGCTCCCTCTCTCCCAGCAGTTTTTGTTCCTTCCTATTCCTAATCCATTGCCATCCTCCTCCTGTTTCACCCATCCAACCCATCTCCCTCCATATTATCATTTATTTAGATTATATTAGATAGATTTAGGTGTAATTTTTTGTTTTTACCCCTCCCTGTGCTCCCTGTGTTCAACCTTCCTTCCCCCCTCCCCCCTCCATTGAATCCTTTACCTCTCCCACTTATTCCATCCCTGATTTCCTTCCCCTGTTTTAAGTTTTGGATTTATTTAGAGTAGGAATATTATTAGATTGATTTTCATTTCAGTTTTGTACCCCTCCCTGTGTTCTTTGAGTTTCCCCCTGTGTAATATTGTATAGATAGATAGATAGCTATTATACTCACTAGATAGATATACATAGTAGTTAGCTTAGTTATAGTTATTTATTTATTGTTTATTAATTGTTTAACCATCAGTCATAACAAAAAATATACACATACTATAAACAAACATTATAAAAATCTATCAAACTTGCTAGTTTGTACAAAATAGCACACTTTCAAATAAAAATAATGAAATAAAATTACAGCATCTTATTAATCCAAACTTGAACCCGTTTTCCCTCCTCCACTACTGTCGAAGGTAATGTTATTCATCATTATTAAAATCTAATAAGAGCCTCAATGGAGCATACTAAAACATCGAGCAAATAGCCACCAGTCCACCCTGGGCCACCAAGGGCCAAGGGAGCCATATCCTTAAACAACTATAAGCAAAGTTTACCCATTTATCCTTACCAGCAGAAGAACTCTTTCCTCTTTTCTAGGGGAAATAGAAATCACTCCGTCTCCATAAAACCCTCCTACTCCAATACCCAGTGTTCCACCCCACTCATTTTTTCCCATGGATCCTATCACTACCTCCCACCCATCTTTGTCTTGCCTGATGGGCCAAATTCACAAAAACTGTGACTTCTTTTGTTAAATCCAATGCTACTGGGTCTAGACATGATCTATAACATTTGGCCACAGAATTCTTCTCCAATGATTTTAGAAAAAGGATCAGAACCTTGGTCCGAATAGAATTTAGCATAGGACATTAAAAAAAACAAGTGGTTATTAGTATTTACCATCTGGAGTTCACAAAAGCGGCATACCCTATCCTTCCATGGGGTCCCCTGATAACGGCCCTCCAGAATAGCCGACTGGAAAACCCCACAGCGTAATCTGGAAAATGCCCGTCGGGTATGAAAATTTGGCCATGCCATCAGGTAAGAAGAGTTCCCAAGGGACACTCCTGAGGGAACATAATCCCTGACTACCTGCTGAAGCTGTACTTGGGCCAAATCCAGCTGGCGTTGCTGGTCTCTAAGACATTCCTTCACTTGGAACCAAGCCGATTGAAACCCAGCATCTACCAGCCTCAAAGGGTCAAAGCCCAACTTCCTAATTACCTCCTCCACTTGTCCCAACCAGGGCTCCAAAAGCCCTCCATCCCTTGCTAGCCTTACTAGGGAAGTGTCCTCAGGGGGTAACAGGACAATCTTCAGCCAGTATCTGATGATAGATTGTAGAGCAAAGAGGCGTATGGGCCGACAACCTAATTCAAGTCTCATCAAAATCTGTGGGGTACTTTTCGGGACACCCATGATTGCTCTCATAAACGTATTTTGAACCATCTCAAGATTATCAATGGATGTCAAGCCCCATACTGGGAAGGCGTAGAGAAGCTAGGGGATCACCTTAGCCCGGAAGAGGCGCAGAGCAGGGAGCACCAACTTGCCTCCCTTCCCATAAAAGAATTTCAGGATAGTTCCCATCATCTGGGAGGCTTGACTCTTTGCCACCGCCCCATGCATCTGTCGACTCCGGGAGCTGGAGAAGTTTACTACCAGGTACCTAAATTGGGCCACTTGGGAGATTTAATTCGACCCAATCCTCCACTGATGGACTTCCTTGTTCTTCCTCCTCCCTACAATCATTACTTTTGTTTTGCTATAATTAACAACTAGACCCTCTCTCGACGCAAAATCCCCCATAGCCTGCATAACCCTCCGAAAACCAATCAGGGACTGCGATACAAGCACCGCATCATCTGCATATAAAAGGAATCCGATCTTCCTGTCCCCCACCTGCAATGGATGGGAACCTGCGGTTAGCAAGTAGGGGGGCAGGTCATTTATGAAGAGGTTAAAGAGGGCAGGTGCCAAAAGGCACCCTTGCCTCACCCCTCGATCCACCTCCACCTTTCTTGTAAGAGCACCCTCCCAGTTGTATCGAACCTGGAGGGTATTTCCTCTATGGAGCTGCATCAAGAGGTACAATAGTCGGGGCTCCATCCTCAGGGTGCTAAGCTTGCCCCAAAGCCGCTCCCTGCAGATGGAGTCGAAAGCCATCTTCAAATCCACAAAATAAAGGAAGACCTTCCCATTACGCATTATGCCCCTCTCTACCAGTTGGTCAAGAACCAGAGCATGGTCCGCCGTGGATTTGCCCCTCTGGAAGCCTGCCTGTTCTGGGATTATTATATCAAAGGCCTTTATCCAATCCATCAATCTCGCCAAAAGGTATCGAGTGTACAGTTTCCCCACCACACTGAGGAGGCTTATTGGTCCCCAGTTTCCTGGGGAATTGGGGTCTCCTTTTTTAAAGATTGGTATCACTATACTATTTGTCCACTCCCTAGGGATCTTCCCGGACACATTTATCTTTGTGAAAATTGGGGCCAAGATCTCCGCCCACCACTCTGGGGATGCCTTTAGTTGATCTCCCATTATCAAATCCTCTCCCGGGGCCTTCCCAAATTTAATCTGACTAATTAATGTAATAATCTCCTCAGGGGATACTGGACGCCAATGCTGGAATAAATCCTCAGGAGCCACCTGTGGCCCATCAACTAGTCCCTGAGGAGGTGCAAACACCTCCCTATAAAAGTCTTCTCAAGCCACAGGGTGTATAGAGGCCATGGATAACTGCCCCCCTCCCAACCTGGCTTGCCAGATGACTGACCAAAATTTCTTTGAGTCATTCTTTCCCGCCGCTTTGCAGCAAGGTCCATTGAGTCTGTTGGAAGTTTGTATGCCTTTCTTTTATCAGCTTATGATATTGGGAGCGCACAGCCAGGAAAGTATATCTAGTGAACCTAGAGGGATTCAACCTCAGCTCCTTCGCTGCCCTCCTCAGTTTTTTATGTTGGTTCCTAAAATGCAAGTTGAACCACCTGGACCCACTTACCCTGGTCTGATCCCCACATTGGGCTAGTCTGATCCTTGAAGCGAAAAGAGACATCAGCTCCTCTAACTCTCTATAAACGTTTGGACCTCCATCTCTCACCATCTGCCAAAAAGAGTGAACTTTAGATTCTTTTTGGAGATCCAACAATGTTAGAGCCATTTTTTCAGACCAACTTGGCCTCTTAAAATAAGAGGGGACCTTAGAGAAAGGATCTTTAGGGGTAGGGGCAGGTTTACTCATCTCTCCCCCCCCCTGATCTAACATGATAAAACAACGGGGAAATGGTCCGAGGTGGAACTGAAGACCTTAAGACTCCTCACCTTTGGGAAGAAATACAAGGGGACCAGGAAAAAAATCAATCACACTGGACCCCTGGTAAGCGTGGATGTAAAGAAACCCTCTCTATCCCCCTCAGTCCTTCCATTCAAAATAACCAATTCCAATTCTTCAGTCATCTGGATCATATTTGCCGCATTCCTATTTGAGACTTTATCCTGGGAGACCCGTGGGGGAATATTGAACAAATTCAAAGATGGAAAAATCCTCCCCTGGTCCCCCAGTCTGGTGTTGAAATCTCCCCCCAAGACCAACAAGGCCTGAGGGAATAACTGTCGCACCTCCTGGATCCTCAGCACTAGTTCTCTCCAAATCTGAGGGCTGTAATGGTCTGAGGAAATTGGGGGGATATAAACGTTCCCTATCACGAACATAACACCCATAGGATTCAAACAGGAATAAAGACCAAAATAAGATTCAAAAGAATTTATTAATTCAATTTTAAAATTCCTGCTCACAAGAGACACCAGGGCCAAACCTCCACTCGGTCTCCCCTGTAAGGTAGAAGGAGATGCATTGATAGAGTGGACCCTATACCCCTCTAGTTCCAATTCTCCCACAGACCAAGTCTCCTGAAGGAGGCAGACATCTAGTCCCTGGAGAAAAGACCCAAACTCTGGGTCATTAAGACGGGATCGCCATCCGGCAATATTCCAGGAGGCAATCTTCACCAGATGTTCGGCTACTAGTCAGAAACTCTGAGATCCAGAGGAGACCTTGAATGGATCCCCCAACTTCTCTACTCCCCTCTGTTGATTGTTTCCTTTTGTTACTTCCTCACAGTTCGGCCTGTAACCAAGATTTAGTCCCCTCTCTAAGTGGCCAAAAGAGTTTCACAAGTGAATATTTTTACCACACTTCAAGGAGCCTTCGCCCAGCCTATGGGCCCCATTGGTTTTCTTAACAGGAACTCTCTTTAGTACCCTAATATCCCCCTGATTTACACCCAGGGGACTCAAAGGTCCTAATTTTACTATCCCACTAGCTATAGAGGGCCTATGACTTGTATTTATTCCTAAATCGGAGTCTGAATTTTCCCCTTGGGTAGAGCAGAGTAACTGAGAATCTTCCATAGGCTAAGGTACTTTCCATGGCCGAGTCTTCTGCTGAATAGATCTTGTCAGAGGGACTGGCCCCCTTAGCTGATTTAATTGCAAGCATAAATGATCGAGTTTAGCAGCGAGCTGAAGCTGAGAGGAAGAAGCAGGACAATTTACCTCCTCCCTCACTGCCAAGACAGGGGGTTGTACGCATAAACTCTGTGATCTCTGTGGGTCCAACTCCATAATGGAGACCTGCGACCCTCTTGGCCTAATCTCAGGTTGCTGGGGATGAGCCGTATCTCGTTGCATCTGCCCTCGCTGGCCACTCCTCTCCGATGAGAGTGAAATCTGGGGAGATCTCAATGGGTCCACCTGGGAACCAGAAACTGGCAGCATCACTTCCCCAACATCTGTTGCCACTCCAATCTGGCCCGACTTGGACCCAAAAGCCCTTGAGACAAACACTGCTTGCTCTTCTAAATACGCTTTTCCCCCCATACTAAATTAACTGTTTCTAGATTATTAAACTGAACATTTACCATTTGTCTTGTCTTTGACACTGATAGCTGCTCAACTGAGATGATATCATGTCTCATGCAACAACATCCTGAGATGCTCAGCCACATCAAGGGTCACATTCCAAAAAGGGGACCATTACAAAAATCAAATTTAAAGAGAAGGGATAGAACCTGTCAAGATCCTCTTTAGGCAGACTATTCACAGCATCCCCCCAAACCACATTACATCATGTACCCAATTTACATTTCCCAGAAAAAGAATTATTAGAAGCATAGGGTTGCTGCGTTAATTGAGGGCAAGGTTGGATTTTCTTAGATCTTCTTCCTTCTGGAGCCATCTATTCTAGTTTCCCATTAATTTGATTCACCTGTGTACACATAAAGCAAATTGTCTCTGCTGTAACTGCAATATGCTTCACCAGAAAATCAGTCAGGCATTTGGGAATGGGTTGTGCAGATAGCAAATTACAGGGCTGTAACAGTAAAGATCCCTCTTCATCGAGGTTTACAGGCGTTGAATGCCATGAAAGGGGAGTCTTTTTGTGACCAAGTCTCTCCAATAAAGGAGACAAAGAATTTGCTATTTGCCCCCCTTCCCCTATTCCCCTATTCCCACAGCCAATGAGCCTCCTCTGGCTGACCAACTCCCACCTCGGTTTTCTGAAGAAAGGAGTCAAGTTTCCTCTGCTTCATATTTTGGGTGTTCAGGGGAGGACTACCAGCTTCCATCCCCCTCAGTCTCTTGGTGCCTGGCATGCAACTGATTCCAACCACCACTCACTGATGGGTACTTGCAGCAAGAAAGAAGAGTGGAAAAAATAAAAAAAGAGGAAAGAAAACGGTGGGAGGGGGTGCACCCTGCGCCTGGTCATGCTGAAGGGCGAGCAAAAGGGCACGCACCCTTGTGCGTGCAACCCTTCGGCGTGCACCACCGGTGCCACCGGAGGCTTTGTGCAGCTCCTTAAATTTGCCGCAGGATGGTTAGCTCCTCCCCCTCTCAGGTCCCGCACAGCTGGACACTGTCAGGCAGCTAGGGTTAGGTGAGACAATGTAAGAGCCCCGCTCCACTCCGCCGGAGGCTTCGTGCAGTTCCTTAAACTTGCCGTGGGCTGGTTAGCTCCTCCCCCATCAGGTCCTGCACAGCTGGACACTGTCAGGCGGCTAGGGTTAGGTGAGCCAATCTAAGAGCCCCGCTCCACCTAGTTATAGAAATATAGACGTACAGTGTGTTTGTAGGACAAGGCCTCTGTAGTTAATTATTAGGATATTCCATTTAGTTCAATAGGTTTTAGAATAGTTAATAACAGTTAGATTTAGTGTGTGTATATATATATATATATATATAAAAAGAAACAGCCACTCGAGCCCCAGGACCCACTGTCAGGGTTCTGGGGCCTATGTTACTGGCAGGGAGGGCTGTGGCCAATATGTATCTAGAAGTTGCCACTCTAGCCCCAGGACCCACCATCATGGGTCTGGGGCCATAGTTCCTTGCACAGAGGCGTGTCATTCCACCGCATCAAGAAGCTGCCACTCTAGCCCCAGAACACACCGTCATGGGACGGTCATGGGACCATCATTCCTCACAGAGGTGATGTCATTGCACTGCATCAAGAAACAGCCACTCCAGCCCCAGAACCCACAGTCAGGGTTCTGGGGCTAAGTTACAGGCAGGGAGGGCTGTGGCCAATATGTATCTAGAAGCTGCCACTCTAGCCCCAGGACCCACTGTCATGGGTCTNCCCCAGGACCCACTGTTATGGGCATGGGACCATCCATCCTCGCACAGAGGCGTGCCATTCCACTGCATGAAGAAACAATCACTCCAGCCCCAGGACCCGCCATCAGGATTCTGGGGCCAAGTTACAGACAGGGAGGGCTGTGACCAATATGTATCTAGAAGCTGCCACGCTAGCCCCAGGACCCACTGATATGGGTCTGGGGCCATCATTCCTCGCAGAGAGGCGTGTCATTCCACCGCATCAAGAAACAGCCACTCCAGCCCCAGGACCCACCGTCAAGGTTCTGGGGCCACGTTACAGGCAGGGAGGGTTGTGGCCAATATGTATGTAGAATCTTCCACTCTAGCCCCAGGACCCACCATCATTGGTCTGGGGCCATCATTCCCCGCACGGAGACAATGTCATTCCACCACATCAAGAAACAGTCACTCCAGCCCCAGGACCCACTGTCAGGGTTCTGGGGCCAAGTTGCAGGCAGGGAGGTCTGTGGCCAATATCCAGAATCTGGCACTCTAGCCCCAGGACCCACCATCATGGGTCTGGGGCCATCATTTCTTGCACAGAGAGCCTTTTTCCAAACACCTGAACCGAACCGAACACCACTGAACTGAACGACTGAACCTGAACGCAGCGACCGGACCAAAAAGGCAAACCAAACAGGTGAACCGGACCGAAACGAATGGCCAAACCTGAACCACAATCTGTTCATCCATCCCTGGAGATTTACCATCTAACTATAGGCCCATTAGCGTAATCAATGTGTTAGCAAAAGTTTATGCTCGTTATTTATTGAGTAAATTGGAGGCTTGGACTGATGTAGCCTCATTTTTTCCAGAGAGCAGGCAGGCTTCTGGGCAGGACATTCGACTCTTGATCACTGTTTTATCATGATGTTTTTAATGGATAAGTACGTCCGAGTTAGAAGTGGCTCTTTGTTTGTTTCTTTTGTCCATCTTAGAACCTCCTTTATTCTATTGATAGAAAGCTCCTTTGGGCAAAGCTATTCTCGACCAATATGAATAGAAGATTAATTTATCTGGGAAGATCACTCTATTTTAATACCCAGTTGAGAGTCAGATACTCTCAGATAGGGCACCTTTCAAATGTGATTTCTGCCACAAATGGGGTCAAACAAGGCTGTGTTCTGGCTCCTTTTCTTTTAATTTTTTTTATTAATGGAATAGTCTCTGAACTTAATAGTAAAGATGATTTCTTTTTCCAGTGGCTATTTGTCGTAGGCATCTGTCAATACTACTTTATGCTGATGACAGTTTTAATTTCTAATGCTAGGCTGGGTTTGAAGAGATTTCTGGTTGCCTTGGGCTCTTTTTGTAAATTAAATCATCTTTCAATAAATTATATGAAAACTAACGTTCTTGTAGCAGCCAAAAGTTTACATAAATCCAACTGGTTCCTTGACAATGTCAAGCTAGAACAGGTTAAATCCTACTGTTACTTGGGCTTAACCTTCTCTGCTTCTGGTACATGGTCCAAACATGTTGACTATATTAGAATTAAGATGGACCAATCTATAGGTGGCCTGTTAAAATTTTGGAGATCAAACAGCAGGAAACTTATTGCTCCTGCCTTAAAATTACTGAATTTGAAAACTAGTCCTCAAGCCCTTTATGGTGCTGAGGTCTGGGGCCCCTTTTTAAGAACTAAAATGGAATTTTTTCAAAATTGATTCTTTAGAACAATTCTGTCTGTCCCTAAAAGTACACTAGCCACTTTAGTGCACTTTGAAACAGTTACATTGCCGGCTGAGGTAGAATTGGATCTGGCCAATTTGTGACTAAGGGTACGGAGCATGATGGAGGATAGACTGCCAAGTCTGTCTTCCAGAATCTGATTCTTTATCTTGTTCATTTTTGTGGCATAAAAAACTACTCTCCCTACTTTGGATGCTGGGTCAATCTGTGGAAGCTTTGTCTTCTCTCTCTAATGTCAGAATTAAACTTTTGTGTAGTAGACAATTGACAGACCTAGCAATTAGTAAAGACTGGCAAAGGACTGATAATTTGAAATCAGCACCCCTATATAAATACCTTAAGATATTACTGGGAAGAGAATTTTACCTCACTGTTTTGGATAAGCCGCACCTGAGAAGAGCTTTAATGCTCCTCAGGTTTGATTTCATCTACTCTAGGGTGCTGAATGTTAGAAGAAAGGTGCTTCCTTACCTTTCAAGAGTTTGTAGCTGCTTGATGAAGCGAGTTGAAGACCTTCTCCATATGCGATTTGAGTGCCCACTTATAGAGGAAATTCGCTCTAAAGTTTTGGCTGTTTCACTTGATAATAAAGTCCACTGGTCCCCACAGCAGCTTCTAATTTTTCTATTTTCTATAAATGATTTTACTATGATTCACATTCTTGCAAACTTAGCCTTGGCTTTAATTAAAAGAAGATGATATCTCCATTTGTACTTTTATACAATTTACTTATTAGTCATTTTATCACAGATGTATATAATAATTTTATCTTTTCTGAACGTGTTGATTTTATTCTATTATGACTGTTTGATTATTTGTTACCTTCCTAATTTTTGTATTCCTTTTTAGTCCCGACCTGTAGTCAAGACTTAATAAATTTCTATTATTTTAAAAAATAAATAAATAATAATAATAAATAATGTACACCTCCCCACTCCAAAAAATTGCTTTTACTAAGCAGGAGACAAAGTAGTTCGGTGATATATTTTCTTGGACTAACTGTAGTTGGTAAGATTATGCAAGCTTTTGGGCCATACAGGCTCCTTCCTCAGGCATATAACATGCCTGAGGAAGGGACCTGTGTAATTTCAAAGCTTTCATAATCTCACCAACAACAGTTGGTCCAATAAAAGATGTCACCTGATCTATTTTGACACCATCTCTTACATTTACAACCAATATGACTGCTAGCTTCTGTCCCTAGTTATGGGGCAGTCTATTACAGGTCAGCTGTACAATGAAATGGGCCACTGAAATATCCCTGGAGACCCTGTTACAAATATGAAAAGAAGACACCCTCCAAGTGCACATCCCTAATTGCCACATTCCACCACATGGTGAAACCACCTGGGACATCATCCACACAGTTCACAGCAGTCTCATGTTAAGCAGGACTGCTCCTGCTTTGTGGGAAGATCCCACCGTCCCACCATCAGAGGTCAATGACCTTCTTTTTAAGGAGGCTTCTGCAAGAATGCTTGGGGCTGCAGTGCGTGGCCGCTACCAGAGCACTAGGTCACTGTTCCATCACTGCTAGAACCAGCCCCCCCACCCCCGAAATGGGCTGCCACCTCTGCCACTGGTTGGGTTGTGAGACTATGGGCATTTTCAGATAAGACACCCTCCACTCACTACCTATGCACCACCCATCCACTATACATAATGCAGGGCTGCAGTGTTGCCCTCTGGGTACCCTGGAACATGTATGGTGGGTGGTAGTGGGTGGAGAGTGTCTTGTCTGAAAATGCCCTGTGTGAATGCATGTGAGTGTGTGTGCTTGAGGGGTGTGGCTTATGTTCTGTCAGGCTCCAGTGGCCAGAGCCTAGAGGGAGAGGAAGGAAAGGTAGGTAGGTGGGGCCGGAGCCTAGGAGGGGGAGGAGGGAAAGGTAGGTAGGTGTGGCAAAGGGGAAAGGAGGCACAGGGAGCACCAAGGAAACCTCTCAGCCGCTCTCTGATACCAAGGAGATGTGGTGCTCAGCATAGGTACCAGACAAGCTGGTCTAAGAAAGCATACGGTTACATCGAGGTCAAGGGACGGGGAACTGGGGAAAGGGAAACCAGAAACTGGACGTAGGGAACCAGAGGCAGGGAGCGAGGGACCAAGGGCAAGGAATGAGGAACCAGAGGCAGGGAGTGGGGCACCAGGGCTGGGGGAGCAACAGGGGATTGGAGGCAAAGAGTTGGGGAGCAATAGGGAACCAGAGACAGGGACCACGGGCAAGGAATGGGGAACCAGGGCTGGGGGATCAACAGGGGGCTAGAGGCAGGGAGTTGGGGATCAATAGGGAATTGGGGCAACAGAGACATGGGGGGGAGCATGGAGCAGGGTATTCAAAGTTAAGGCCCTTTTGGAGTCTGGGCGATGGGGGGAAAGGGTAGCAAAGTTACTGAGGAAGAAACAGAGTGACCACAGGATTGGGCTTCTCCTGATAACAGGAGAGCAGAAAAACAGGATACAAAATACACAGTGAGGTGTTTAGGGCATAAGGGAAACAAACCAACATGTAGACAGGACAAGGTGTGAGTAAGAGACAAACAACACACCCCCATGCAGACAGACAGAGGGGTAGGGCAATTGGGCAAGTAATGCCCTAACACAGAGCGGATACACAAGGAACAAATACCAACACAAAGGAAGGGGGAAAGGGTTTCACTCACTCAGAACACAGAGGGGGGACAACACACTAAGACTCATCAACATTAAACACAGATATAAGCAGAAGTGCGAGCTGAAGATCAGCAAGAAAGGTGTAATGAGGAAAGTGGGCCGAGCTGGAGTCAAGGGAGGAAGACTAGAAGCTCCACACCTGCCACAGCTCTCAGCAGCCTTAAATACTACAAAGGGCCAATTGTGTGTGGCAGGTGGGTCCACGTCCTCTACCAGGTGAGAGTGGGACACAGAGCTGGAGGTAAGAGGGCAAATAACAAGGTAGTGGAGAAGGCCGTTCCCTGCAGCAACCCACCTGTGGCACAGAAGGCAGCAAGCACCTCAATCGAGGCTGAGGGATCAAGGCCCAACCCTGACATGTTCCTCTTTGGTTTCTTGAAATGTTGGAAAGTTTGAATCCATACTTAGTGGGGACTACATTAGAGGTGTGCACCAGGAACTCATGTCATTATTGTTATTTAAATCTTTCATTTTCGTTTTCATAAATATTGACATTTTGCTTTTGTTTTTGCTTTTGCTTTTGCTTTTGCTTTCCATTGGTTTCAATGGAAAACATATTTTCAGCTGTATCTTTGTTGTTTTTCATTATATTTGTATGACACTTGGAAGGGTTATAACACCAATAGAAGGCATTAAGTGTACCAAATGTCAGAAAGATTGGATAATGGAATCCAATTTTATAAGCAGTTGAATTGTGTTATTTTGCAAAAATCTGCATATACATTCATGGAGCTAACTTTTTGTTCTCCCATATAATGTGAATGAGACTAGGGAATTTTATACCCCTCCCCATTTTTAATAACTATCACAAATTTCAGAAGAATTGGATAAACGGCCCTGGTGGTATAAGCAATTAACTTATAAATGTATGTCTGACTAACATCTTTGTAGTCCAACCAGTGTAAATGTAATTTGGCAGGGCTATCTCTCTCACTTTCATAATCATCTCTGCCAAATATAGGAAAGATGTGATAAAGGGTCTCAATTTTATAAGCCTGCACATCATATGCAGAGAATGAGCCTATGCCAGGGATTCTCTTACATGTCACTGTGGTATAAGATCTGTTTTTGATGCCAATTGGCCAGCAGAATGTCAACCAAATATCCTCATTCTGTTCTGTGCTCACCCCAACATCTCTCCCCCACTTGTTACTGGGAAGTCAGAAGCATCTGTTTAGGAAAGAGTCAACAGAGATTCTCTTATGTCCTCTGTCATAGTGCTGCAGAATATGATTGTGATGATAATTGACCATCCTGAATGTGTAAACCATGTCTCCAGATTACTGGGATGCTATCCCCAAAATCTCAGTTATGTCCCTTCCATGCCTGCCTCAAAGCCACCACTGATTGGTCCTGTAAAGCTGGAAGCATGCCATAATTGACCAGTGAACGTGTCTGTCAGTCTGTTGGGTTGCTCCCCTTCCTCCCTCCTACAGCCTCCCTTCCCCTGGCATGCCCCTGCCTGACTGGCACTGCATGTACTACTATTTATCTGAATAATGGTCTTCAAGGGGATAACTTCAATTGCTTATAAAATTGAGGCCATTTATTAAATTTTCCTGTAGTTTGACAGAGATAACAGGGAAGCTGTGTGATACATTCCTGCCAAATGTCTTGTAAACAGGAGGGAATATAAAAAATGTTACAGCCAGAAATGAATGTTCAAGTTTAGGTGTTATCCCATCAGGACCCTTTATCCAATCTTTTTGAAATTTGGCAGGATTGGTAATCATGTGGAGGAACATAATCTTTTCAGGATTTATGCAAATTGAACAGAAGATAAAGAAGTTGTAGCCAGAAATGTGTATGGAGCTTTTCATAAAATCACAATATTCAATTGCTTCTAAAACTGGTTATCTTTATCCAATCTTCCCAAACATCGGTATACATAATGTCCTCCATTGGGGGTATAGTCTTCCCAAGTTTCATCAGAATTGAATAAGAAACAAAAATGATATTGCCAGAAATATGTTTTTCAGTGTTTTCCCAATATTTTTTTTTTTAAAAAAAATCTTTCTCATTTCTGTTTTTGTTATTATTATTTGTCATTTTTGTTATTATAATAAAGAAAAAGAAAATCAAAATTTTCATTTTTATCATAACAACAAAAATTAATTGCACACGCCTAGACTACACCCTGAAAGAAATTGTTATCTACCACTTCTTCTGGAATTCATACAACCCTATACCTATGAGAACTGATTACCAGAAGCAAGCACCAACAGATCAGGCTGCACTATCCCATGAAGAAACAAGATCTTGCTTGAAAAACAGATGTAATGCCAGTGGTCACATGTCAACCACAGGGATCATTAACAACAAACAGTCCATAGATACATGTGAGCTATGCATTGCCAATCACAGGAGTGGTGTACTTGATTCAATGTACGGGGTACTTACTTAATTCCAACGACACAGGTGAAATAAAATTTAACAATTCCTACAATAACAAATCAACTTGCATACAAAAAAAGTTATGTACAAGAACAACCTATCAACCATGGGTGTACGCTTCTCCAAGAGTGACCACTTTAGTTCTGATCTCTTCACCTTTATCCTGAAAGTGAACCTGCACAACACCTTTGAGATGAGTCTGGGAACTAGTTCACTCCCACATTCTCTAATCTATTACTTTCCCTGTATTCCCTTATAACCTTTTAATGTGCTAATTGACCAGTATGCTGATCAACCCTAGTTTGAGCACTACCCTTTTCATTCTGGTATGATAAATTCTGCGAAACTCAAAAGCTTTGCACACAAACACACTAAAAGCAGTATTAACTTAATTATGTCTTTTGTCTTCTCAGACTTGGGGCAAACATAGTAACCACACACTAAATAATGAATTTGTAACAGGGGTCCCTGTGGGTTAAATTTATGCAGGATCAGGTCCCCAAGTAGACTTTCACTCCAGGATAAAGCTCAAGAACAGTTTATTTGCTACAGCCCTCATAGTCCATAGGCCAGGCACTAAGCCTCTGGCCACAGTCCAATCAATAGAGCCTAGCCAGAACCACAGTCCCTGGCTAGCTCTTTGCCAACTTGCATGCAGGCCCTTCCAATCTAACTCATGTCAAAAGCCTCCTTCCTACAGCAACCTCCAGGCAGCCTCTCAGGAGATGTGTCCTCCTTCATGATCAGGAGCAGACTACCTTTCTTCCTTGGCTTGTCTCCTTTTATGCTCCAGGCTATGCCCCCAATAGGGATGGGTGAACGCGGTTTGGAAGTTCGGAGTTCGGACCGAACTCGGTCTGTTCGGTCAACCAAACCGAACTTCCGAACCGAACTCGAATTTGAAACCGAACCAATTTCCGAACTCTGTTCTGTTTGCCCATCCCTAGTGTCAGCACACACCAAAAAACCTGGTTTTGAATAGCTGAACTTGGTTTGGAAGTTTGGAATTCAACTGAACTTGATCTGTTCGGTCGACCGAACTGAACTTCCGAACCAAACTCAAATTTCAAACTGAAACGAACCGAATTTCCGAACTTAATTTCAAACCAAACCAAATCGAATTTCTGAACCCCATTCTGTTTGCCCATCCCTAGCCCACAACTTGGTCACTTCCTGTGTTGGCCATTTCAACTCAGTCTAATTATATGGCAGGCACCATATTGTGGCTTCAATCTGCCACAGACTTAAAGTTTTATCCAACCCATTTTTTCTTCTATGGGAAGGTACATCTTCAAGATAGTGGAATTCACCATTATAACCCCTATTCAGGGCCAGTCTTACCACAAGGCAACCCAAGACAATTGGATCACCCCAAACCCTACTATCTTCTCTACTTCTGGGGTGACTGCATTTTCACCAGGGCAAGATGCAGGGTCCCCATTCCCTCCAACTGAGGCCCTAAACACAACCATCTTCTAGAGGGTGGCTCTGAGGGGATGGAGGCAGGTGATAGGGGGCTGAGGCCACCAGGGTCCTCACATTTTATCTTTGCCCTGGGCTCTGCAAATTCTAAGGCCAGCCCTGCCCTTACCAATCATTAGAGTGAGGTCTCTAATGAAAAATGATTTATTTATTTGTTTATTTATTTTAAAAAAGAAGAAAAAATTCCATTGCTTAGCACTGATTACTTTGCTTTTGTGATTTTCGGGTTTATACAAAAATTCATTTTGCTACCTTAATACTAGCTGCAATTCTATTGATAAATAATTGTATGCTTCTGGTGAGCTAAGATTGCCCTTTTCTGTGGGCACAGTGGCTGCCCTTCCTCCAGGGCATTGGGGCAGATGCAACCCCAAGTCCCTCAAGGGTCCCCCCCCCATGCTTGCTGGGGAGCCAGGAGCTGCTCCTCAGCTGATTCAGTGGCAGCGCTGTCACATTCTCCGCTTGCCTGAAAGCTTTGTTTACATTTTAACTCTTTGTTCCTGGCTTCCTGGAAAGCTGATGAGTCATATGTAAACAAAGCCTGCAGGGAAAGAATTTCTGTGCTTGTGAGTCACTCTGCAAGGGGAGGAGGGAACAAACATCCTCCTCCTGCTGCTCCCCCCTCCCTCTAGCTTTCCACTCACTGGCCAAACAGCTAAAGGGAGGTGGGGACTTAGAGGATCTCCCCAAGCCCTCATGGCATTGACCCAGAAAAGCACTGCTTTCTGGGGGATTGGGGAGGGAGTGGGGAAGGTGCCATGTGCTCCTATGAAGAAACCCAGGCAATCATCAAGGCCTAGGGGGCATGTCAGGGCACATTTTCTAAAGGCTCTGGCCACCCCATAGCACCCCAAGGCTCTGGCCACCCCTGGCCCCTCGTCTACCAGAGAGGGAGGAGGGAGGGAAAGAGCTCATTCTTCCTTGTTCCTTCCTCCCTAGGTTCACTGGAGGGGACGGGATGGATGGGGAGTGGGAAGAGAGAGCAAGTGCAAGAGAGCTGCCCCCCTCTTTTTTTACAAGAGGGGAGATGCTAGGGACTTGTTTGGAGTTCCTGGTCTTCTTGTTTGGAGGGAAGAACAATGGAAGGTGGTTATCAGAGTCAGACTAGAGCGATCAGGAGGTTTCATCCTTTCAGAAACCTTGTATGTTTTGAAAAAAATAATCCCCTGCCCTGATCTCCTGTACATTGTTTGTTTGCTTGTGCTTTCTTTTGTCTTCTTCTCTCTCCCCCCCCAATGCATTACAGGCAGGGGTAATTACTAATTTTGTTAGCCCTGTTGGAAGGGCTATGCTGCTCTTATTCTTTAAAATATTTTCTTGGTCCTTGCTGTTTTTCACCCTGTGTGAGACCCTGTCACCCTGATTGTCTGCTTTCTGTTTATTTGGGGCTTTTTTTTTTAGGGGGATGAATGGAAGGGTTTCTAATCTTGCATTTAAAATACCCCCCTTTCAGTACCAGCTTCAAGGCTTTTCTGCTGCAAGAAGGCCCCCATGCCACATGTTGGTCCACTAATAGCTAGTCTTTGCATAAATGTTTGTTCCCTGTCTGATAATGCAGCAGCTGCCTTTTACATTGCAAGTTTAGTTTGCAACAGAACTGTGTAGCATGTTCTGGGGAACAAGTGGAATTTCATGCTGCTGCTTTTGTGATGTGCTAAAGACTTAACATAATATTGTTGGCTTGAGATGGTTTGCTTTGTTTGCTCTGTGTTTGCATGTGCACTGCTAGGGTTCCCCTTCCTCTCCCTCTGCCTGCAGTAGGATCCGATCAGTCTGGGAGATAAAGCTGTTTGTAAACAAACAACTCCTCCCCATGTGAGTGATAGAAGTTTGTTACCTTGTAAATAAGGTTCTTTGAGATGTTTCTGAACGTTCTCACAACTGGGTTATGCATGGCATGCTCACCAAATTCAAATAATAGACCATGTGATGGTCTCAAGCTCTTCTAGTATAAAAAGCACCTCCACCTCTCAGAATGACAGTTCCTTCCAACCCTTCCTAGGAATATAAGAAAATTCCATGCGGAGCTGGAAAGGTGGGTGTTGTGAAAATGTTCAGAGCCGTCTCGAAGAACCTTGTTTACAAGACAGCAACCTTCTGTTCTTCTTCAAGTGGCTCCTCCCAGGCCATTTTTACATAGCTCTGCTGGGTGGGGGATCCATGGGCATGCCCGTGCATGGGTGGAGTTTGCACACGGCTGCACATGCATCCCCACTCATCCGCACCTATGGCGCAACCGACATTTCCCCCAGTTGCTCTGTGCAAGGGGAAGAGATGGGGGGTGAGTGGGGATGCATGTTAGGCAGGTGCACACAGGCACCCCCCGTCACTGTGGGCATGTGCGCCATGTCGTTCACATGGGGATCCCCCACCCATGAACACACAGAAATCTGCCTGTTCATGGGTGGGAGAGGTCTGTGTAAAAAGGGCCACGTTCTTTGTGGTGTATTAAAGACTTAACATAATATTGTTGGCAGCTTGAGATGGTTTGCTTTGCTTTCTCTGTGTTTGCATGTGCAGAAGGGCTGTGCTGCCTCACCTCCTATTCTTTTTAAAAAATTGGGCCTTGCTGTTTTTCACCCTGTGTGAGACCCTGTCACCCTAACTGTCTGCTTTCTGTTTGTTGGGGATGGATGGAAGGGTTTCTAATCTTTGCTGGAATGTTTGCTGCACTTAAAATGACCCCTTTGCAGTGTCAATTTTAAGGCTTTTCTGCTGCAAGAAGGCCACCATGCCACATATTGGTTCACTAATGGCTAGTCTTTGCATGAATATTCCCTCTCTGGTTGCAGCAGATGCCTTTTACATTGCAACAAAACTGCGTAGCATGTTTCGGGGACAAGTGGAATTCCATGCTGATGCTTTTGTGGTGTGCTAAAGACTTGACATAATATTGTTGGCTTAAGATGGTTTGCTTTGCTCGCTCTGTGTTTGCATGTGCACGGCTAGGCTCCACCTACCATTGACCTGACCCCTCCCACCTCTGGCCCTGCCCTGCGTCCCACCAGCCCTGAAACCCACCAGTTGCCACTGTGTGGGCACTTGTTCATTTGTATGTGTGGATCTCAAATAAGAAAAAAATTCTGACTGACTGAGATACCCACTCCAGAGCTGAAGCTTGTGAGAGTTATTCAGCCTAAAATTCTGATTTTGCTTGTCCTTGATATAGCTGTTTGAATGGTGTTCTGACTTTAAAGTATTGTGTGGGCTGCACATGTTAACATATATTTAAGGACACTTCATTAATTCATTCATATAAATCTGGAGTCTCAGGTTGTACTATCATAAATTAACCCCTCTCTGAAGCTTAAAGAACTTTCCTGCTTTGAAGTCATAATAAACTAGACTTTTGGTCTTACCTTCTTGAATCTACTATGATCTTTTTCTGGTCTGGATTTTTTGAGGTAGGAAAAATAAATGCTTTATAGCCGAGTGGCCTTTGAAATTCTATTTTCCTATAAGAAACTTTTATGAGAAGAGATGTGTGTGAAAAACATCTACAATAACTATAAGGTTTAACACTGTGATCCACAAACTGCTTACTCTGGAGTAGTCTCATTGAAGTCCTCAAAGGAGTGATTTGTAGGTCACGGTCTGTGTTAGAAGCTTTGCATAAAAATTTCAGAAGAGTAGCCGTGGTAATCTATAGCTCTAAAAACAGCAAAAAAGAGTCTTGTGACACCTTTATTTTGGCATAAGCTTTTTTCAGCAAGAACTGACTTCCTCAGATGCATGAAGTGGCATGGATGTCCAAAAGCATGGACTTCCATGCATTTGGGGAAGTTAGCTCTTGCTGATGAAAGCTCATGCCAAAATAAAGATACTTTCCTGTTAGTCTTTAAGCCACAATACTCTCTTTTTTGCTGTTTGCATATAAAGGAGGCATCATTCTTTTACATGTGGTGTAGTCTGTCTTCCCTTTTTTTCTCTTGGCTCCCATTCATACTAATAGATGAGATGGTAGCTATGTGGTCTTAGGAGAGACTAGCATGGCTATCCAATTATTTTTACTATCCTAGTAATTCACTGGTCTCTCTCTTTTTTCTGTTGGCTGAAACAGAATAATTTTTCATATTTCATCCAGTTTCTTATTGTCTTCTCTGCTAAGTGGAAAGGTTATACTCATGAAACATAATGGACCATTTTACAATCGTAGAATCTCAAAGTCAAATTATGCTTCTGTTCGTGAAAAATAAACCTTTATTTCCCTTTCTGTTTGCATTTTGCTGTGCCATGTAAGTTTGCATCAGTCACACTGAGGTCAGGCAGAGCAGTGTGATTGACAACATTGGAAGTGACACATAGCAAGCTAAGCACTTTGAGTTTTAAATCAAGAAGCATTCAACAAGTACATTCAAAGTTGGAACCATTCCTGCTTCTCATCTTTTAAAATAAGATTTACCCTCTTTTGTTGAAAGAAAAAATACCTGACATGCGTCCTTTCACTTTTCCCATTCTCTCAGCTGTCACGTCACTTCAAGTATCCACTCCTCATTCATAATGCTGTCAGTGCTCGCTTGATGGACGGAAGCTGAAATTTCTGATTTTCCTCAACTATATATTTTATCTTTGACATATGCCTCTCCTGCCTCAGGGCAGGGGGTTGGACCAGGTTACCCACGAGGTACCTTCTAACTCTACAGTTGTATGATTCTGTATCTCTTAGTTGGTAAAAAAATTCAACAAAAAAACCACCTCTTCCCCTTAGAGCAAGAGTATTGGAATATTAGGCTGCACTTTAGCAGCTCAGTGTACATGGGAAAACTCCTTGAAGCTAATAGGATTCTGTATCAGTGGGTGCCAGGGTAGGCCATGAGTTTGGAGGAGAAGCACCTTTTTTTTTTTTTATCAGATTCAGACCTGGCTATTGTCATCCTTGCTTTAGTAGCCTCACGATTAGACTAGTGCAGTGCACTCTGCAGAGGGCTGCCCTTGAAAACTGTTCAGAAGGTACAGCTGGTACAGAATGCAGTGGGGCGTGGATCATTGGGCGCGCACTACACCAGTGCTCCCAAGTGTGCACTGGCTATCAGTAGCTTTATGTGCAAAATTTGAGATGCTGGCCTTGACCTATAAAGCTCTAAATGGGCTGGGTCTCAAATATCTGAACGATCACCTCTTTCCTTATGTTTCACTGTGGCCGATGAGGTCAGCTGGCAGTGTCCTCTTGTAGGGACCATGTGCCTATAAAGTTCATATAACAATTATGGAACTCCCTTCCCTTAGAGGTTTCTCTAAGTCTGAGCCTGCTCATCTTCCAGAGGCAATGTAAGACCTTTCTATTCAGTCAGACATTTGGCAGGCAGGGGTAGGATTTGAGTAATTGTGGGTTATTGGGTTTTTCTTGCTTTTATTTGGTTTTATTTGTGTGTCTTAATATTTTAGGGGTTAATAGGAAATTATATTTGGTTTCATTCTGTGTATTTTGAATGTTTTTGTCTTGCAACCTGCCCTGAACCTTATGGGAAGGGTAGAATAAATAAATTATGAATAATGCTTCTAGCCTAGTGTCTCTGTTTTTGTACCAGTAGCAATTTTAAATGGAGACCATTGTTTGAATTGTAATTGGGCAAGGTTGAAATTTTGGTAGCACGATGTCAGTATTGCCAACAGTGGGTGATTTCAGACGTTACGAGATCACGCTCAACCACACTGAACCACGCTCAACCCCCCTGTGGGGCCAAAGGACCCTGAACGTCTGAACGGCGCGCGCCAGATGTTCATCACGCTCAATACCCACATGGGGTCCGGTTCAACCACGCTTCCCAGGCTAGCCGGGGGAAGGTCCCGGGAAGCGTGGTCAAACGAACCCCCACAGGGAACCAAGGAAAAGTAACGTCTGGACGCCAATCCCCGAGAGGAACCAAACAAAACGAGCCCCAGCCGGGGATGAGGCATGCAGCGTCACTGCCAGGCAACCAGCATCAACACAACCACTGGAGGGAGATTTAAAGTGAGAGCAGCAGCAAGCAAGCGTGGCGGGATGGAGCGAGGAGGGAAGCGGAAGAGAGCGGAGGCAGAGACAGCGACAGCGGC
>QEPC01015466.1:150098-176245 GCA_003113815.1 Sphenodon punctatus | reverse complement strand
GGGGGGGGGGGGGGGGGGGAAGTGTTCCAATAGGTAAATCATCCAGAATTCACTAGACATGTGGGCTGATCCAATACCTGATTATGCATTGTGAGCAAGGTGTGCGCACACATTTTTGCACACCTGTTGCACACCACATGTGCATTTTGCGCACCTTGGCACACTGGGTCATGTGCACACTATGTGAATTGTGCACACTGTGTGCATGTGTGCACCTTGGCACGCCGGGCCATGTGCACACTGTGTGTATTGTGCGCACCTTGTGTGTGTGTTGCGCAACAGGTGCACAAACACTTGCATGCGCGCACCATGCTCCAAGTGCATAAGCAGGTACCGGATTGGCTCCATTGATTTTTTAAAGCAGCTTCCATGTTGATGAGTACATTTTAAGATTTTACAATTTCCACATTTATAAATGCCAAAACACCAATTTATAAATGCATGTCATTTTCATTATTACAATAACGATAATGAAAATTGTCATTTTCATTATTGTTATTACAATAATGAAAACAACAAATAATAATTTAAAAAAATAGAAGCAAAAACATTTTGTTTTTGAAATAAAAGGGAAAAAACGGAAAAACATATTTCCGACTATAACCTTTTTGTTTCTTATTCAATTCTGATGAAACGTGGGGAGATTGTACCCCCAATGGAGGGCACTATTCGACCTAGCATTAAGGGTTTTTAATAGCATATCCTGGGCTCAGTTTCTGAATGGTGCCAAACTTTGGGTGCCTCTTTCTTGCTTCAATCTGAATAGAGTGCAATCTAAATTTTTGCAAGGTCTCATGAAGGCTCCCAAGGGTACACCTATTGCAGTAATAAGGGTTGAGGTGGGGCAGTGCAGCTGGTTCGATGTGGCATGGGGGCTTGTTTTGAGGTTTTGGCTGAGACTGTTGAGATCTAGGGAATCAGGGCTTGTTAAATTTTGGTTGGACGACCCATTTAAAGGCCAATGGACCAAGGCCACTGAGGCCTTTTTGCTTAAGTTGTGTTTTTCTCATGACTATTGGGAGGGGAAAGATCTGTGTGCTGTAAAAACAGAAATCCTGCTCAGGCATGCCGATGTTGCCTGACAAGAAGAGATTGCTAGGATTAGGGCCTCGCCTCATATGGCTTGTTATCTGTCCCTGATGCCGAAACAGGGGCTTATGGCCTCCTATCTAAACTCATCAGCTTCACAGAGGGGGGAATTTTTGTTCCTCTGTGGTTGCTTTAATGCCCTGCCCACTATGGTTCTGGAGGGCCGATTTCAAGCTATCTAGTTCTTGGATCGGCTTTGCCCCTTTGATCCTCTTGTGACAGAAACAGCAGATAATATTCTATTTGCCTGTCACTTGTATGATAACTTACGCAAGGAATTTCTATCCTCGTTTTTGTTGCAATATCCTTGCAGGACTGACCATAGTTTATTGCATCTGGATTTATCTGACGTAGACCCAGAGATCACACTGTTGGTTTGGTTTCTAATTTTTAATTTTAGCTCTGAATTGCCGTCATCTTTTCCTGCAATTTAAGTTCCCTTTAAAAGAGGATGAGGTGAGTCACGGCACTCGGCTTGTCCAGGCAATCTTTCCCAATGCCTGTTGAATTGGATGTGGCTAGCGGGGACCTTTATTGCTAGGACTGTCCAGTAAGCACAGAAGTCTGGGATATGACCCTGGTGTTGTGGAGGCCATTAATGATATAGACGACTATTTTATTTGGGAATGGTGGGAGCTCCAAATTCTAGCATCTATGGTTGATATCAACGTTTGTGCAATTTTGTTCGACCTAGGCTCTTTGACTCTTTGTATTTATGTTTATAGAGACCTACTGAATTAGTACTGTTTTTTTTTTTAAAACTTAGTATTGTATTTTAGCTTTATTATCTTTTTTTTTTCTGCTATGGCCATTGGCCACGCATAATAAATAAATTGATTGATAATAATACTTTTCCATTGTTTATCTCTTGTCACCTGTGAACTTTTCTCTACATTATTGCCCTAAAACACTACTTTCCTCTTTAGCAGTTATGTCCACTATTATTTCTGTAAAACGTATCACTTTGACCTCTCTGGTTTTTCTCAGATCTCAGAGTCCTTCTGCTGTGATCTGTTGTTCTTCTTGGGGTTTACAGCACCTTTTGGTTTTGTATAACCATTGAACTAGATATATGTAAGATTTTACCTCTAAGTAATTTACAAAGATTTTAGCTAGCACTGACCATTGTCCACTCCTCTCTGAGCCTTGATCATTACTCCATTCATATTTGATTTTATATAATTTAAAGCTCTATCTACCAGCTGCTTAGCATGCATCCCATTCATATCAACAGGACTTGTGTATATACTAGAGCAGGTGCTAAACAGCTGGAAGATTATGCCTTTAACATTTTACTTAATGGCAAAGGAAATGTATTTATTTTCTTGCTAAACATGGGCCCTAATTCTGAAAAAACCTACATAGTCAGTGGGATTAAACATTTATTTATTTAATTTATTTAATACATTTATATCCCGCCCCTGCTGCCATGCAGCCCGGGGTGGCTTACAACAATAAAATACAATAAAAACAATTTAAAACACTCAATACAATATACAAGTATTTAAAACATGAGCCAGTGTTTTAGGATTGGGGGATGAAGAAAGAGAAAAGAGACAATGACTAACACAAAAAGAAGAAAACAGGTAATTAATCAAAGGCCATTTTCACATGGCGCTGATGGGTGGGTGGGGGGATGCGTGGCCGGATGTGTTGGGTGGAGGTGGGTGTGCTCCTTTCCCACCGGTGCTCCACCCATCTCCACCTACAGAGCCTCCTCTGTTTTGTTGGATGGCTCCGTGGGTGGGTGATGGGTGGAGATGGGTGTGCGCTGGGAGAGTGCACCCCCCCATCCACCGCCCATGGTGTTTCCATGTGTGCACACCCATCCCCCCACCCACCGACATGGCATGCACACCCAGTGGGGGGTGGGGGGTGAAGTCAGTGCAAAAACGGCCAAAGATCAGATGGATAGTGCTCGCTATTGGGCTCATTTGTTTGGGGTCTTTGACAGTGGGTGTTTTCAGACAGCAGCCCCACCACTGCTCCACTGATCCCCCTGGCAGGCAACTGTCTAAAGGCAGACCAACAGATATGCAGGTGGAGCAGAGATGGAGCAGACTGTCTCTGCTCCAGGGCAAACCCATTGGTAGCGCTCCAGAACATCCCAGACACCACCGGCAGAGCAAGCCAACTAAACCCCTAGCACTGGCCTGAGGCATAACTGCAGTTCACCTGCTCAGCAGACAGTCACTGCAGCCCTGCTCTTGGCTAGTCATTTCTCCAGGCAACGCTATAGAGTTGTGGGCAGCAGCCTAGAGCGTGTGGCTATCTGCATACAATTCTATGGTGTGGGAGAGGGGGACATTCCATGGGTGGACCATAGGTCACAGCAGCCACCAGGTCCATTTTAAACAGACCCAGATGGGGCTGGACATAGGCAGGTAACTTTTTGGTCTCCCATCTAATGTGAATGAGATTAGGGAATTTTATACCCCTCCCCATTTTTACTAACTATCACAAATTTCAGAAGAATTGGATAAATGGCCCTGGTGGTATAAGCAATAAACATATAAATGTATGACAGACTAACATCTTTGGAAGTAAGGAATATTTATTGCGGCACATCTTTGTAGTCCAACCAGTGTACATGAAATTTGGCAAGGGTGTATATCACACTTTCATGATAAATCTCTTCCAAATATCAGAAAAATGTGATAAAGGGTCCCAATTTTATATGCCTGCACAGCATATGCAGAGAAGGAGCCTATGCCAGGGATTCTCTTACGTGTCACTGTGGTATAAGATCAGTTTGTGATGCCAATTGGCTAGCAGAAATGTCAACCAAATATCCTAATTCTGTGCTGTGACCATCCCAACATCTCTCACCCACTTGTTACTGGGAAGTCAGAAGCATCTATTTAGGAAAGAGTCAATCGAGATTCTCTTGTGTCTTCTGTCACAGTGCTGCAGGATGTGATCATGATGATAACTGGCCAGCCTGCTTGTGTAAACCATGTCTCCTGATTTCTGGGATGCTATCCCCAAAGTCCCAGTTATGTTCCTTCTATGCCCACCTCAGGGCCACCCCCTATGCCCACCTCGAAGCCACTACCAATTGGTCCTGTAAAGCTGGAAGCCTGCAGTAATTGGCCAGTGAATTTGTCTGTCAGTCTTTTGGGTTGCTCCACATCCTCCCTCCTACAGACTGACTCCCCATGCCATGCCAGGTGCCTGCCTCTGACTGGCACTGCATGTGCTGCTATTTATCTGAATAATGTTCTTCACAGGGACAACCTCAATTGCTTATAAAATTGGGTCCCTTTACCAAACTGTTCTGTAGTTTGTCAGAGATGACAGGGAAGGTATGCAATACATTCCTGCCAAATATATTGTAAACAGGATGGAAAATAAAATGTTACAGCTGGAAATGTATATTCATGTTAATGTCTTATACCATCAGGACTCTTTACCCAATCTTTCTGAAAAATGACAGGAGTGTTACACTTTTGGAGGGACATAATATTCCTAAGTTCCATGCAAATTTAATGGAAGATAAAGAAGTTGTAGCTGTGAATGTGTATGGAGCTTGTCTTAAAATCACAACTTTCAATTACTTCTAAAATCGGTTCCCTTTATCTAATCTTTTCGATATTTGGTACAAATAGTGCCCTCCACTGGGGGTACATTTTTGCCATGTTTCATTAGAATTGAATAAGAAATGTTATAGCTGGAAATACATGCAGAGGGGCAGCAGCCTGGCTGGTGAAGTGACTCACGTAGCCTGTCAGGATGCATTTGGGTACCAGTTGGTGGTCGAACGTGACCGGGGTGAGTTGGACACCCCAAATTTGATGGGGTGCCTGGCTGGCTGAGTAGCCGGTTGCAGCTCTAGTTTTAATTTTTTTGTGATGAACAGTGATATGTAATCAAAACCACAGAGGGTGAATTCTACCCATTTCTGATTCCATTCATGATCAGAGGTGCCCTATGCTTGTAGCTTCAGTATGACCTCTTTATCACCCATAAGTCTCCTTAATGCTCCTTTCTAGACAGAAATGTAGACTACTCCTCCATGGGTTTTGTACTTTAAAATTATCCAGTCATTCTGTGCTAGGGATGGGTGAACAGATCGTGATTCGGGTTCACCCGTTCGGTTTGGTCCAGTTCGGTTTGGCCGTTTGGTCCGGTTGCAGTGTTCGGGTTCGGACGTTCGGTTTGGTCGTGTTCGGTTTGCGCCTTCAGAAAAAGGTTCTCTGTGCATTAAATGATGGCCCCAGACCCATGTGGGTCCTGGGGCTAGAGTGGCAGCTTCTAGATATTGACCACAACCCCCCCTGCCTGTAACTTGGCCCCAGAACCCTGACAGTGGGTCCTGGGGCTGGAGTGGTTGTTTCTTGATACAGTGGAATGACAGGACCTCTGTGCAAGGAATGATGGCCCCAGACCCATGATGGTGGGTCCTGGGGCTAGAGTGGCAGCTTCTAGATACATATTGGTCACAGCCATACCTGCCTGTAACTTAGCCCCAGAACCCTGATGGTGGGTCCTGGGGCTGGAATGGTTGTTTCTTGATGCCAGTGGAATGACACGCCTTTCTTCAAGGAATGATGGCCCCAGATGCAGAACGGTGGGTCCTGGGGCTACAGTAGCAGCTTCTATATACATATTGACCACTGCCCACACTGCAACTTGGCCTCAGAACCCTGATGGTGGGTCCTGGGGCTGGAGTAGCTGTTTATTGGTGCAGTGCTGGTGGAATGACATTGCTTCTGTGCGAAGAATGATGGCCCCAGACCCATGTCGGTGAGTCCTGGGGCTAGAGTGGCAGCTTCTAGATACATATTGCCCACAGCCCTCCCTGCCAGTAACGTAGGCCCCAGAACCCTGATGGTGGGTCCTGGGGATGGAGTAGCTTTTTCTTTTTTTTATATCGATCTATCTCTACACTAAATCTAACTGCTATTAACTATACTAAACCCTATTGAACTAAATGAAATATCCTAATAATTAACTACAAAGCCCTTGTCCTACAAGCACACTGTATCTCTATCTATCTCTATAACTAAGCTAACTACCATGTATATCTATCTAGTAAGTATCTATCTAATAACTATCTATCTATATATACAATATTACACAGGGAAAAACACAAAGAACACAGGGAGGGGTACAAAACTGAAATGAAAATCAATCTAATAATATTCCTACTCTAAATAAATCTAAAACTTAAAATAGGGGAAGGGAATCAGGGATGGAATAAGCAGGAGAGGGAAAGGATTAAATGGAGGGGAGGGAGGAAGAAAGATTGAACACAGGGAACACAGGGAGGGGTATAAACAAAAAATAACACCTAAATCTATCTAATATAATCTAAATAAATGATAATATGGAGGGAAATGGGGTGGATGGGTGAAATAGGAGGAGGATGGCAATGGATTAGGAATAAGATGGAAGAAAAACTGCTGGGAGAGAGGAAGCCTTCTGAAATGCCTGCTGTTCAGGAACAGAAGGTGTTGGGAAGTGGGGAGGCAATCAGTTTTGTTTCTTGCTGCACCCGCCTCACCGCAAGCCCCATTGGCTCCATGCATCCTAGCCTGTGGCCAATCGCAGACTGTGAAGCCAGTGGTCTGAGGCGAAAAGGGATGGTGATTGGGCAGGCTGTCTGCTACTCAAGCCTCTCCAGCCCTGGTGCCTGGAAGTCTGCTCCTCAGCTGACTCCCACTCCCTGTCATGTTTTGCCTTCCAGTGACACGTTTTTGCCACCTGAACTCACCCGAACGCGATCCGAACTGACCGAACTGTTCGGTCATTTTGACATTCTGATCTAGTTCGGTTTCGTCAGTTCGGATCGGGTTTGGTCGTCCGAACAGACTGAGTTCGGGCTGAACTCCGAACTTCTGAACCACGTTCACTCATCCCAATTTTGTGCTCCTGCATGCTCTTCTTTGGGGATCGTACCCATGCAAACAGTTAGTGTAGACAGGAGTGCCATTCATTTCAGTGAAGCTCCTGCCCATGGTAACTGCTAGCTCAGGCTCTATTCCCATGGAGGATATAATCCTAAATTTTACTGCACCCAAGGCTCCTTAAATTAGCCATGCCTGAGTTGGCTGTGGCCTAATAATGACCACTTGTTAAAAAGGAGCTGATAGACTCAGACTTTTACTTTCCGAATTGAGTTACACTGCCCCACTTCGTGATCTAGATAATTTCTTTAGCAAACATTGATAAAGCAAACCATTGAAGAAAATGGATTTTTTTTGGCCCCAAGGAAATGATGTTAGGACAGAATATTCAAGAAATATACAGGAAATAAGAAAAATAATGACATTCCTTGCATATAATCAAAGAGAAAATTCAAAGAGCAGAGAACGGACTTAAAGTTAAAGGGGAAACCCCTTTCACCTGAGTCTTGGGAAGGGTGAAAACTGGAAGGGCCTTTGTTACCCTTCAGTACCTTTGCAGTCTATGATCTCTACAGATAACCAAAAAAAGGGCTTGATGGAAATTTTGTCCCATACAGGTTTTTTAAAAATCTTTCTTTCAGATTGTTATTTGGTTAAAAACACTCTATCGCATGCCTCAAGAGTGATGTGTCAAATCTTTCTGCTTCTAAAACATAATAGTGTAGAGAGAGTAGGGTTTGCTGTGTTGGGGTAATTTCAGATGTGACGGGCCGATTGGCCTGCTGCGCTGAACCACGGTCTGGACATGAATCAGTCCAGCCATCCATTAGACATGCCGGCTAATTCCTACAGGGAATCGGGGAGGGGGCGGGGCTGCGGGGCATGACATGCAGCCGCACAGCCCCACCTCCCATGCTCCCCCAGATGCCCACTCTCTGGGAGACGGGCGGGTGAAGTGGCCAATCTGGCCGCTGTGCCCAATCCTGAATCATGGTCTCGGCCATGATCTGGCCACTGATTCCAGACCATGGCCACCATGACCACAGTTTGGGCCAGATCCCACTACGATTCTGGACCTCCGGGTGGCCGTAGGTCCAGAATCGTGGTCAAAATTATTCCTGCCGGAGGTTCACCATGGTGAACATCTGGCAGAAATTATTTAGACATTACAGGACTTTTGGTCACCACAGGGGTTTCACTGTGGTTTACCGTGGTCTCGTAACATCTAAAATTACCCTTGGTCCCAAATATAGGCAATAGAGACAAAGTAGCACAGTGATATCTTTTATTGGACCAACTCCACTTGGTGGAGGCATGCAAGCTTTCAGATCTCACAGGGTCCCTTCGTCAGGCAGGTCTGGGGTTACAAAATGAAGAAACAAAGCCCATTGAACTTAGAGGGAGGGGAGGAGATGGCAATGCAAAAGGTGAAATACAACAATGTATAATGTACAATGGAGAACAATGTATTCAATTGTTGTATTTCACCATTTGCATTGCCATCTCCTCCCCTCCATTCCTCTCCCTCTGAGTTCAGTGGGCTTTGTTTCTTCATGTTTTAACCCCAGAGCTGCCTGACGAAGGATCCTGTGAGGTCTGAAAGCTTGCATACCTCAAACCAACTGGAGTTGGTCCAATAAAAGATATCACTGTACTACTTTGTCTCTACTGCCTAAAACATAATAGAAACTTTTGCCCAATATTCAAGACTTAAACTGTGAAAATGTAGCAGCAAGAAGTGAATAATTACAGAATACATTGAGCTGAACCTGCACTTTGGGAAATTCTTACATGTAGAGTTTGGCAATAAGTTATAATGATTTTGATTAGTGAATGATGCAGCCTAGAGAAGTATCCTAGATCATGGGCTGAACACTGGGCCATTGTGAAAGTTAGTACAAAACTATGCTGCCTGGATAGGGGTTGATGCTGGATGGGGGCGAGGGGAGAATGCTTTTGCTGTGCATTCAAAATGGGAAAAGGAAAGGAAAGGGCCAGATCATGGATGTATAACACAGATCTAGGGGCATGCACTTCATTTTCATTATATTGATAACGATAACAAAATTCTCATTTTCATTATCGTTATTGCAATAATGATTATGAAGACAAATAATAACAAAATCAATAATGATAATGACAGTCATTATTGATTTTGTTATTCTCTGGCAGGTGTTTTTTGGAGCAAATGTGGAGGGGGGGAGGGAGCAGACATCTCGGAGCCAGAAACATGTTTCTGTGATGGGAGGGGAAGCAACTGATGGATCTAATCGCTGGCCAATGAGCAGCGCAAGCAAGTCCCTGGCAGTTGAATGTCACCCTGTGATTGCTCAATGCCTCCTACCTCCCAGAACTAATCATGGGGGCTCTGGGGAGGGCACTGCAACTCTTTATGTTGCAGGGCCAGGCTGCTTGATTCTTGTTCTGTGTTAGCTCTTGCTGTGTCAGGTTGCATTTACAGAACTCTGGTGCTTGCATTAAAAATCTTCCCCAGCCCTCAGTGTTATACCTTACCTTACCTTATACCCATTATTTTACCTTTTCCTTTCCCCTGTCTGTCACACACAGATATAGGTTTAGGTATATAGATTAGATAGATATAGATTACATATATAGATATAGATAATATACAGATAATAGATTAGATAGATATACCCTATAGTTTTTTTCCTTTCCCCTTCCCCTGTCTGTCTTGCTCTGTCCATATTATATATAGATATATTAGTTGTAGATAAATAGATAGATCAGATATTATATAGCTATTAGTAGATACTAGACTTTTTATTATATATATTAGCATTATATGATAGGAACAGGATAGATAGATACTTAGATAGAATACATAGCAGATAGAAAGTTTATTGATATAGATACTTTGGAATATATTGCATATAGTATAGGTTATTAGGTGTAGGTTTAGGTTAAACATACATATTAGAAATTTTTCATATTGTCTTTGTTCACTTATAACTACTGCATTATAATGAGAAAGGGAAGAAGGAATTCAGCTTCTGAGAAGGCTGGAGCAGGTGTCTGCTCGCACTTCTGTCACTGGTGGTAGTGTACAATAGAAACAATACTGAAAACAAAATCTTCGTTATCGCTCAAAATCAATACCAATTATGACAACGACACTGGCAATGAATAATGAAATGTCATTATTAACAATAATGAAAATGACAGTTTTTAATAATGAAAAATGAAAATGAAAACAAATGACATGGGTCCCTGGTGCACACCCCTACACAGATCCATCCCTTATTTTTGAATATATGCCCTCATCCTCACTGCCTTCCTGTGAGCTCACTTTCTTAGTGACTAAAGCTAGGACCTGGATTCATGGGCTAGATGCTGGAATATGCAGAGACACCAATGAAAAACTGCCATGTGATGAGGTTTCCCAACCCTTTTCTCAATTCGTATCCAGAGCATTTACCTGTTTCCTTTTGCTCCTGCAAGTGTATAGAGTACTCCCTCCCAGTGAGTATTCATCTGTCCTCGGATTGTCCCTCCTTCAGGTGCCACTAAAAGACTTGGCTTTTTCACCGGGCTTGTGGTGGGGGAGATGGGTAGTGGGAGGAATGTTGGGGGGGATTCTTAAAAAATTTTATTTGTATTTTTATTCTTATTTTGAAGACCTTTAGAAGTATTTTAGACATGGATACTGTATTTTATATTTTATTTGGAGCCCCTTTCCCCCTCCCTTGTGATCTGGTTTGTCTGCCTGCTGCCCCTTCTGAGGGGGGTGGATGTGGGAGTTTGGAGCCCTGAAACCTGGAGGGACCTAGTTTGCAGTGCTGGGGGCTGATTGACTGCTGAGCCGGAGCACCTGGGACCAGGGAAGAGCTACGCTGCTGGGACAGTATAACTTTCAGCGTGCTCTCCAGCGGAGTCGAGCCCCTTTCCCCCTCCCTTGTGATCTGGTTTGCCTGCCTGCTGCCCCTTGCCGAGGGGGGTGGTGGATGTGGGAGTTTGGAGCCCCATGACCTGGAGGGGCCTAGTTTGCATCGCCAGGGTCTGATTGACTGCTGAGCCAGAGCACCTGAGACCAGGGAGGAGCTATGCTGCTGGGACAGTATAACTTTCAGTGCGCTCTCTGGCGGTGCCGGAGGCGTGAGTCGGGGCAGCGCGCCTAAGGGCTACATGTGCAAGGGTGCACCCTTGTGCGCGCAGCCTTAGGTGCTGGATGGGCGCGGGGCCTTGCTCCTCTTGGGTCATGTTGGGCAGTGATTTTGGGTTGTGTTCTGGGTTGGGATTGTTTGTTACTTATTGTCTGTTTTTGCTCGTTACCATCTGTCCCAATTCCCCAAAAGAGCAAGAACAAGAGGAAGTTGAGGGTCACTACTAGGGCTCGGGCTGGACAATTACATCTTGAGGACTGTTTTCCCATGCTTCCAGTATCAGTATCATCTGACTCTAAATGGAGTGGCCCTTCCCAGGTTCCCCCACACCTCCCCACTGTGAGTCCCGATGTAGGGAAGAACCCCCTTGCTCCTTATGTTACTTCTCTGTCCCCTCCTTCTGCATGTGTTTCTCCAAAAACTGAGGTAGGCACCCCTGGTTTTGGGCACAAGTTTTTGAATTCCATCTCACAGGCCCCTCTTGAGTCCCTGTTGTCTTGTGCCCAGGCTTTTAGGAAGCAAGGTGAAAGATGGCATGCCCTGGCCGCCAGATTCTGGGAGTCATCTCAGTTTTCCTCAGGTTCTCAGTTTTCCTCTGCTGGAGATAAGAGATGCTTTCTCCAGTCCCGTATTGAGGAAACCGAATTGCAACCTTTAGCTACCAGAGCCGAAAAAGGGGTACCCCCTCCTGTATCTAATTCCTTGACCCGTGAGGGTAGGGATTTGGATTGATTGGCTGTTGCCACTGAGTCGATGCCTTCTTGTCAAGGTCAGGACTGTTTGGTGCGAGGGCTGTCAGAGTCTCTATCTCGAGTAAATACATCAAGGGGTGGGGACTTTTCAAAGCTCCCCCTAGCCTCCCCACCAATTTGTGCTTAGCTGTTCCTGAGGTCCAAGAGGTACCTGTCCCCCTTTCTTTTCAACAGTCAGGAGACCTGTTGCCAATACTCATGGCATGAATTGAGGGATTAGATATTCAACTCCAGGCCATCCAGCAGCAACTGTCTAGGCTTTTGGAGTGGATGTCTGATTCTGGAGGGAACAGGTTTGGATCCAGTTCTCAGAAATTGGACCAGGCTTGTCAAACATCTAGCCCCGATGGCCCAGTCTATTCTGGTCCCTCAACCCTTAAGGTTGCTGAGGATGACAAGTTTATTCATATAACCGATGCTCTGGTTTTTATAATTCATCCCCTTCCATCAGGGCTATTCCCCCCGTGGTATTCCAAATTTTGAATTGCCCATAATATTGCCGATATTTTGGACTGTACTTTTTTTGCTTCCCATATTAGCCATTTTTTTCATTTGCCAGCTAGGGGCGGAGCATTCCGCGTTGTTATTTACTTTCGTACACCGGCTACTGTGGGAAGGCTTTTGTCTTATTCCCAGATTTTTTTCCTCATGGGGGATATATATGGTTAATTTATATGCCAAAATGGGAATTTGCCCATTGTTGCCATTAGTTCCCTTGAATACTATGGCCCCCTCGGAGGGAAATCTTAATCAGACTCAGGCAATTAAGAGGAAGTCATTAATTTTATCGGACACTCCGACTACCAGCAGTGCTGAGAAATTAGCTCAGACTGAAGCTCTTGTAGCTTCGCCTGGCCCCGCCATGCTTTGTAAATTTACTGCTGCTACTGCCTTATTACCTTCCAAGTTGTCACATTCTTCCTCCATGGTTCTTTCCCAGGATAAACCAGGCAAGCTCTCCCCTTTGGGGATAGACTCCCAGGGCCCTTTGGAGACTCAATCTTCTGGTCTAATTGAAGATTTGGAGACAGAAGGTCATATGACCCTTTGTGCTCCTTTACACATGCCCCAGATGCTTCAATCCCAATGCCCTATTGTGTTAAGTCCTCGTTTAATCAATTCTGTTCCCGTTACATTTCCGGGTTTTCCTTCCAGAGGGGCTTCAATTTTTGAAGAACTTATGGCTGCTGACAATACATGTAAGACTGTTGTACTGGGCCGTACAAATTGATATTAATTGGGTGTGCTTCTCTCATTAGAAGACTGTATATAATAATATGTTTGCCCACCATTTGCTCGTACTTATTAGGCCAACACTTCCTATGCTGGTCGTTGTGTTTTCTGGGTTTTGAACCAGATTAGGGTAGTCTTATTAAGAGACTTATGCCATTCAGTTTTTAGATTATTTTATTTTATCAGGTTTATTTTATTAATTAGGAAGCTAGGTTTTAAATAATAATTATCAGTTTGTTATTGCCATTATCTTATGGCTCATGGGTTTTTTGCTTTTTATTAATAACCCCTGGGGATTATGTGTGTTATGTGTTTGCTGTGAATTTATGTGCTTATTGTGTACCTATGTTTGTTAAAGCAATGGGCTAAGGCTACGCTTGAATAAATTCATTTATTCATATTTTATTTTATATTGTATGGTTTTAGTGACTTTATTGCAAACTGCCCCAAACTGCCAGAGGCAGGAGGGAGCAGGTTAAAAATTGCCAGTATAAATAAAAAATAAAAATAAAGAGTAAGCTTTCTAGTAAAATGTCAAGTATAACCTGTCATGAGGAGCTTATCTCTTTTGATTATCTTAGTTATCCTTGTCACCTTTAAAGATTCATAAGGATGGGATTTTAAAAGAAATCCCGGTTACAGAACACGGCTTCAAAAAGCTGAGTTCACGAGTAAATGTATAATCAATGAAGTTCGTATAGACTCAACATTAACTCAAACAGATTCTCTGTTATTTCTCCTAAGACTGAATTGAAAAATAGAATGATGACCTGTAGTTTCAAACAAGGAAAATGTTAATGAAGTTAGCAGATATTCAGTTAGTATAATTAAGTATTGACCTAAACGTAATTATGATGTTTGCTGAAGACCTTACAAATGGATAAAAGGCAAAATCCTACATAGCTATTTTCTCTGCATTCAGATATGGCCACTTTTTCCATGAACATTTTCTTCACCTGAGAAAAGTCATTTTCTGTTTCTATGGTCCATGTTATGTGCTATGTGTATGGCAGCCAAAAAAGAGAGGTAACAATGAATGAATCATTTGATAAGGTCCCTCATGGGAGACCCTTCAGGAAATAAAAAAAATATGGGATAGGAGGCAGTGTCCTATCGTAGATTGTTAACTGGTTAAAGTATAGGAAATAAAGAGTATCACTAAATGGTCAGTTCTCACAATGGAGGTAAGTAGTGGAGTGCCCTAGTGATCCGTACTAGGACTGGTGTGACTGCTGTTGTTTAATGTATTCATTAATGCTCTGGAAAAGGGATTAAAGAGTGAGGCGGTCAAATTTGCAGATGACACAAAGTTATTCAAGGTTGTTAAAACATGAGCAGACTGTAAAGAATTGCAGGAGGATCTTATGAGACTAGGTGATGGGGCATCTAAATGGCAGATGGAATTGAATGTGGACAAGTGCAAAGTGATGCACATAGGGGAAAGTAATCTAAACTATATGTACACAATACTGGGTTCTAAATTAGGAGTTGTCACTCAGGAAAAGGAACTTGGAGTCATTGTGCACAATACATTTAAATCCTCAGCTCAGTGTGTGGCGGCAGTCAAAAAAGCAAACATAATGTTAGAAATTATTTGTGAGGAGATAGAGAATAAAACTGAAAACAGTATAGTCCTATATAAATCTATGGTGCAACTTCATATTGAGTATTGTGTGAAGTTCTGGTTGTTCCATCTCAAAGAAACATAGTCGAAATAGAAATGTATAAAGAAGGGCAACAAAAATGATAAATGGTGTGGATGGCTCCACTATGAAGAGAGGCTAGATAGATAAATTAGGGCTCTTCAGCTTGGAAAAGAGATGACTGAGAGGGGATATAACAGAAGTTTATAAAATTATGAATGGTGTGGAACAAGTAAATAGGGAACTGTTATTTAACCTCTCAAATAATACTAGAACTAGGGAACACCCCATGAAACTAAAAAGTAGCAGATTTAAAACCAATAAAAGGAAGTATTCTTTTTACTCAACGCACAATTAAGTTGTGGAATTTGTTGTCAAAAGATGTGGTCAAGGCCAGTAGAATAGCTGGATTATAAAAGGACTCAACAAGTTTCTGGAGGATTGGTCCATTAGCAGCTGTTAGCCAGGTAGGCATTGACTGAGGATCATAACCTCTTACTGTCGGGAGCTGGGAGTGAAGAATAGGGAGCAGATCGCCCCATTGTGAGCTGTTGGGTACCCCAGTGACCAAGATTGGCCACTGTCAGAGACAGATGCTAGGCTCGATGGACCATGGTTCTGACCCACTATGGCCCTTATATTCTTAAACTATTGTTTGAAATGGATAAAGCTATTGGTGTTTGGAATGCTTTGTCAATGGTATATGAAGAGAAGTCACTGATAGAACTGAAATGTGACTTGCAGTCTTTGAGCCAAAGTAACATAAGAAGAAAGAAACATTGTTTAAATCCTATATTTCTTTGCTGAGTTATCACCTGCTTAACAGTGTGGAAGATATTTCGTCAGGATACATTGCACTTGTCAGTTTTATTTTTTCATCTCAACTCTTGAAATTAAGTTGGTGTTTGAGGTGGTAAATCATAATGTGTCCCTCTCATGAAGACCTGCGTGTCATTCATCTTGCCTGGGATGAAGAGCCTCATGAAGTTATTTTGCATTTTCATTTGGCATCAATTTTTCACACACATTTCAAAATTGGGACAATATATCTGTTACTGCTGATATTTATAATGTTATTAATATATTAAAATATTTTAGACTTTATCTTTGGAATTAACTGAGAATAAATTCTTAGATCCAAAAACCTTTGGTTTAAGAGAGAAGTTAAGGCTCTTACAAATTCAGTCATGCTCTGAAATATGTTGAAATTGTAAGTTAAGGCTCATGCCTTAACTTGCGTGCCATGTAAGCAGTAAAGACATTGTACAGTATCATACTGAAGACAGGGTCTGTCCTGCTAGAAGGGGATAAAAATGACAATGGCTCTTTAACCACAGAGAGCTGCCCATAGGAGGCAGAGGCAGCAGGGTGCTTAAAGCAGGAGCTGACCCATTAGAGAGGGGTCTGCCTGTTAAACAGTTGTGACTAGACCACCTGTGGAGACCGAGAAATCCTGTTTGAAGTGGTGTTGTGAGAGCTGTAAGTGGAACCGGTGGGGAGCCAGGAAGCTGGGTGGAGCTTGGGTGTGAGTTGAGCTGGCAGAAAGCCAGGGAACGGAGTGGCAACGGAACACAGCAAGGTAACAGATGATGGAGTGAGGCTTCAGTGATGGGTTGCAGAGAGGCATGTCTGGTGACTGGAGCTGGCAGGAAGCCAGGATGCTAGGAGGAGCCAGTGGATCTGACAGAGAGACCGTGGGATTGGACTTGGAGTCTGAGAGCCTGAAAATCACCCTTTGGGGTTTGCATGACATTGTATATTAAATAAAGACATTGAGACCCATATCTAAGGGTGTGAGAGAGTCTCTGTGGGGTCAGTGGGTGCAAGAAGTGAGTGGGAGATGGCAAACCCAAGATGGCGTGATAGTGGGATTTCAACAGTGCATGGCAAGGGGTGAGTTGGGGGAGACGGGATCCAGGGTAAGACCTGTTTGCACACATATTGTACTCATTTACAACTTAGGCTCCATGCACCCACTCTTTGCCTTGGTCTTTCAGTCCCAATCCTCTTCCGCTGCAGGTTGGGGTAATACTGAATCTGGGAACAGCAAGTTCCTCTGTGCACTAATATTACATTCTAGATCACTGTCTCCCCTGTGGCCAAAATTTATCCTTCTGTGGGCAAGACCACAAAAGAGAGGGAGGGGAGGCTATCATGCCTTAGGTAGTCTTAGCCCTTCCTGGGCAAACGAACCATGTGATGCAGTGACTCATTTGTTCAGGGTCGGCCAGATGGTCCCCCTGCCCCAGGGTGGTGCGAGCAGCTGACTGCTCTGCGACACGTCCTCAGGAAAATTCCAAGGATGTGTTGCGGAACAGACTTACCCCAACTGTGGTAAGGCTGGCCAGGGTGGGGCAACTTATGTGATAAGGTGTGCTGGCCTTGCTATGAGCGGTACAAAAATGCAGGACTTTAGTCATGACCTAAGGTCACAACTCATTAAACTTTATTATTATTATTATTAAATGAAGGACCGTGTGTGATGGGCGCTAACACCTGTCGTGCCTGGACGTAGCATAGCTGGGGGTGGACTCTCAGTCTAGCTGGGGGAGGGAGGTGGGGCAGGTCCGGGTGCCTGCTTGCTTGTCCAATGGGTGGTGGCTACATGTCCAGTGGGGCGAACACCTAATAAATTGAACAGGTGAACACCAACCTGGTGTTGGCAACCATCTTGTTTGTTATCACTATTTGTCATCTTTAGTAACAACTTCTTTAGTAACAACCAGTTCTCAATGTCCCTAAAACGTCATTGTTGCTTTCAAATCCTGTTGAATTACATGTACGTTTAGAGTAAATAATTTGTCTAACCTAAAGGAAACTCCTTATATAACGATAATAGTCAGTACTACTATACTCCTATCAATATGTTGACATTTATCCCTGGAAAAAGATGTAATATTTCATTTTAACTGTAGGGTATTTAAAGAAGTTTTTTAGCTTGATGCAATTTAGAACAATTTTTCTCATAAACTGGCAACTAAAGACCAAGATGTAAGACAACTGATATTATTTAGGAGCACTATTTTCTGTGTCATCGCCACGAAATGAGTTAATCCCTTGAAAAAACTAATAGAAAGAAATGAATCTCAAAATGCCCTAAAAAGAACGTCACTAACCATTAGCAACTAAGTATAAATCTCCTAAAACATGAAGTCCCACTGAACTGACGTGCTAGTGTGAGGTCCTGCCTTGTTGTTACAAATTAGTTTTAAATAATGGAAAAGGATCAATCACTTTAGCAATTGTAGAGATTCCTCCCCCACCCAAATCTCTTTTTAACAAATTGGTCCTTAACTACTCCCTTACTTACATTTGAACTAGAGATGCAACCAGGCACCTGAAGATTTGGGCACCTCAATGAATTTGGGGGGCCTGAATCAACCCAGCCCCATTTGGACATCATTGATGCACAAACAGAATCCGATGGGCTGCTTCAGTGTGCCAGCTGACCTTTGAAAGGGACAGGCCCTATCCAGGATTGCTGCAGACCTGGGCTCCTCAGAGGTTCCAGATGGGGCCTATACGTTTCAAAGACCACTCCCACCCCCACAGCACCAGCTGGCCTCTGAAAATGACACGACCCAATCGGGACCTCTGCAGTGTTTCCAGTGAGGGCTTGTCAGTTTCAAAGGCTGATTTCCACCCACCCTCCAGCACTTCTCACCTGAGAGGCATTGAGGAGGGGAGGAGTGGACAGTGCCAGTCAGCCTTTGAAAGTTACAGGCCCTGATTGGAACCACTTCAGAGCTGGACTCCACAGTGCTCTCAGCTGGCACTTGTTAGTTTAAACAGTGGCTTCCTGGCCACAGGACCTATCAGACCTCTGTTTGGGGGAAGCCCCAGTCTGTCTATGAAACTGTGACATGCTCTGTTTGGAGCACTGTGGAGCCAGGCTCTGTCTGCTAGGAGTGTGCACCTGGGCCCCATATTGTTTTTCATTTTTCATTATCGTTTTTGTTATGAAAATGTGTCATTTTCATTTTTGTTAATAACAAAATGTTTTTTGTTATTGTCGTTATTGGTATCACTACTGATTTCAAATGAAGATTTTGGTTTTGATATCGACATTGGTATTGGCATACACACAATATCTAGTTTTAAATATATATATATATATATAAAATAATAATATACAGAATCTAAGCTATACCTAACCTATGCATAATACAAAATATTCCTTTTCTGTGACATGCTTTCTGGTTGGAGCACTGTGGAGCCAGGCTCTGTCTGCTCGAGGTGTGCACCAGGGCCCCGTCTTGTTTTTCATTTTTCATTGTCGTTTTTGTTATTAAAATGTGTCATTTTCATTTTTGTTAATAACAAAATGTCATTTTTTGTTATTGTTGTTGTTATTGGTATCGCTACCGATTTCAAATTAAGATTTTGGTATCGGCATTGGTATTGGCATACACACAATATCTAGCTTTATATATATATATACACCTTACCTTTCATCATGAAAAAAATTACACTTGAGATATAAAGGGGTCGATTTCTACCCGAAGCTGATTTTGGCCTGTGGATTGAAAGTGTGCAATAAAATGTATTTTTTTTTACAGTAGCCACACAACCTATGCCCAGCACACACACACAGACATTATAGAATCTGCATTGGGGTGGATTTCCACTCCAATAGGAAATTGACGTTGGGGTGATTTGTACCACAGGCATTGTTTGTGTGTGTTTTTTATTATAGAAGACAAACGGTAAGAGATATCTGGATGAAATGTGAGTATGTTATGCCCAGAGGTACTGGTGACAATGTCCTAAAATCTGAAACTTGTAGAGCCACGAATTACCATATTTATTCATGTTTTCTTCCACTCAGGGATTTCTACCCCAATCTGATTTTGGTCTGGGGATTTAAAGTGTGCAATAAAATGTAACTTTTTTTTACAGTAGTCACACAATCTATGCCCAGCACACACACACACAGACATTATAGAGTCTGTTTTATGAGAAATACCAGCTCCACACATGAATAAATAACAACCAACACTATTCGTTTTTCTTTGCAAAAACATTATTTTTTATTCAAACTGCAGAAAATGGTTTTTATGAACTTTACTATCTATATAAGTCAGAACTGGCCTTTAAAAATGTTGATTTGTCTCCTTTTAAGCTGGGGTGGAAATCTACCCCAAAATGCATTGGGGTGGATTTTCACCCTAATAGGAAAACTCCATTGACGCTGGGGTCATTTTTACACCCAGCATTGTTTGTGTATGTTTTTTATTATAGAAGACAAACGGTAAGAGATATCTGGATGAAATTTGAGTATGTTATGCCCAGAGTCGCTGGTGATAAGGTCCTAAAATCTCAAACTTGTAGAGCCACAAATTACCATATTGTTTCATGTTGTTTTCCAACGAGGGATGGAAAAAAAAACCCCAGAATGGTAGGTAAGGCATATATATAAGTCTCCCTCCAGGGACACTTCGGGGTCGGTGCTGGAAAGGGTAGTGAATGCGTCCCTTCAGTAGGGGAGGCTGTCGCCCAGTCTCAAGGAGGCTGTGGTGCACCCCCTGCTGAAGAAGCCATCTCTGGATGTGGACGCACTCGCCAGCTACCGAACTGTCTCTAATATAAAATATACAGAATCTAAGCTAAACCTAACCTATGCAGTTAGGCCAGTCTCTCAGCGTACTTCCTCCAGAAGGGGAATGGACCAGTTAGGTTGGTCCACCCCCGGAGGCTGATGGAAACACAGTGGTTCCAGGAGGTTCTGAGGGAATTAACCTTAGACCCGGACGGCCACTCTGTCGATGAGCTTGTCCGGCATTGGAACATCTGGCTGGAGGGGTCTATTGACAGTATGGAAAGAGAAGGAGCATTTGCCACTTTGCCGTAAAATAGTGATGTTTCTGGCAACACGAGATGAGAAAGTAATGAAGGCAGCTGCATCTTTTGCCCTGCTATCTGCAAGGCTTCAAGAAAAAGTTGTGTTATAAGTTCTGTATAGATTGTATTATTTGTTACCTGTTGAAGACAGTCCCCCGAGTAGAATGTATGATATTCCCTCCCCCATTTTATTACTATGTTGATCTGCTTACCTTTGTGAACTGCTAATTTCTCTTATGGCTATAAATGTTGTTTATATTTATATTTATATTTATATTTATATTTATATTTATTTTTTCGTGTGTGCGTAGATAACAACATTGATGCTGTTATTTCTTTTATGTTTGTTGACTATGGTGAAAACGGATGCCTTATATTATTATTATTATTATTATTATTATTATTATTATTACAACTAATATCTATATATAATAAATGGACGGGGAGACAGACAGGGGAAGGGAAAAGGAAATCTCAGAGGTATATCTACTATCTCTGCTCTATCTCTATTCTATATCTATCATCTAATATCTATCTAGCTAAACTATACTACCTATATCTATCTCTATATATATGTGTGCAGGGGGAGACAGGCAGGGGAAGGACAGAGATAAAATGTAACAGTAAGGGGGAAAGGAAAGAGGTAAAATGTAACAGTAAGGAATAAGGATTGCAAAGGTAAGTTGGTAGAGATATATATGGGAGGATTTTTAGTGCAAGTACCAGCAGATTCTGCAAATGCACCCTGACAGAGCAATAGCTAACACAGAACCAGAGTCAAGCAGACAAGCCCTGCAGTATAAAGGGTTGCAGTGCCCTCCCCCAGAACTCCCCTGATTGATTCTGGGAGGCAGGAGGCATTGAGCAATCCCAGGGTGCCATTCAACTGCCTGGGACCTGCTTGCACTGCTCATTGGCTGGCGATTACGTCCATCAGGTCCTTCCCCTCCCATTACAGGCCCATTTCAAGAGTTCAACACTGTTTCTGACTCCAAGACGTCTGCTCCCTCCTCCCCTCACCACATTTCCCTCCAAAAAACACCTGCCAGGCTGCTAGGAAATAATGAAATCAATAACAACTTTTGTTATCATTACTGATTTTCTTATTATTTTTTGTCATTTTCGTTATTGCGATAATGATAATGAAAATGACAATTTTCGTTTTTGTTACTGATATAACGAAAATGACATGCACAAACCTAGTGTCTGCAGTGCTCCCAGTTTGGCCTTGTCCATTTCTCTGGGTAATGCTTGCACTTTCACGAATTGAACACCCAACTGGTCCTCAGGTAGCCTGCCAGGTGCCCGAAAATGTGGTCATTACCCGCAGGGACTGATTTTAGTACCCAATGCAGGTCTAACTGCAACTCGTGGGGACAGTGAGGCCAAACTTACCCTACCCCTTGTGCACTTGTACACATATGTGCATGCGGTCTGTGTGCAGTTTACATGTGGTTTGTGTGTGTCCAAAGGACACATAATGGAGGTGCACGCATGCAATGTAAGGCTTAGGAACTGACTTAATATCTCCACTAGCAGTTAATGTGGTTGGGATGTTCCATTCCTGGCTTGCACCCACGTTAACAGCAAATGTGTGTGTTAATCTAATTATTCTGTATGTATCCCTAAAGCAACTGAAACTCTTCCATTAAGTAAAAGTAACTCATGATAGACATTGTTTGGTCAGATCAAGAATGTGATTTTAAATAGATACTGTATCTTGTATTCTGAGATTACTTTATTCCACACAATAGTAATTATTTTTTAAAAAAAATATGTCTCAAGTAATCATTTGGTCACATCACATGTTGTAACCTTTTGATCCTGGATTTTCTAAAATGAAGGAGGGGGAGAGGGAGGATGGTGGAATGAAAATAATATAAAATTAAAAGTCAAACTGCCTTTGTAAGAATGCAGGAAGTTAAAAAGAGCTCACTGTAATAGAGATGGATAATTGCACCCAAGAATTTTCCTGCAGAAATTCGATATTAGAATGTGTGAGGATGTGTTAATTGACAAAGGGTTTGTGGCCTACTCTAGTCATTCGAGAAGTCTAGAGTGAAAACCCTTCTTTGGTTGAAGGGAAATAAAAATTAATTTTTATTTGGGGTAACTGAGAGAAGTTGGTCTTTTAGAATTGTAATGAGGGCTCAGTCTTTCTGAAATCACTGTTCAGCAATTTGTTCTGTGTGTGCTTGATATGCTGATATAAATGCATAAGAGACTGTGTGTGGAGTTGTGGGGGTGACTTTGATTTCACAATGGTTTAAGTTTTTTGATTTTCAGTAGAAATACTCCTGGCTTTCACTGATTCAGAATCAGGCCCTTATAAATATTAGATGGTTCTCATCCATTGCCAGTTATGCTGCTGAGAAATGAGCATATTTCATTTGGTTTGAGTTTTGTATGCTCTATTGAATTAATCCATATCTGAGCAAATGCATTTCTTCTCCAACATAAAGCTAAATAGGAACAGGCAGCAGGAAGTGGGAATGAAGGGGCGGGGGGGATATTAGTCTGAGGCCCTTTTTACATGGGCAGTGGTGGGTGGGGGTATGGGTGTGCTGCCACGGTGGGTGGAGGTGGGTGTGTGCCCATTCCTATGGGTGCACACCCACCTCCACCCATCTCCACCCACGGAGCTTCCTTCACTTTGCCGACTGGCTCCGTGGGTGGGTGATGGGTGGAGGTGGGTGTGCACTGGGAGCACGCACCCCCCCACCGCCCATTCTTATCGCATGGATGAACACCCGTCCCCCTACCCACTGCTGCAGCATGTACACAGATGCCCCTCTGAATCGCACACCCGCCTGCACACTCAACCATGGGAGGGAGAAGGGGGGGAGTGGTCATTTAAAAACGACCTGAGACTGAGGTTTGTGATTCCGTCTTCCATGTTGAAAAGAATGATCCTGTCACACTTGCTTACTCCTTACTGAGTCAAAGTCCTTTCAAAACTGTTCTGTCTGGATCCTTATTACAACTCCTCTAAGCTCCCTTTCTATGAAACTTACCTTTGAAACTTTGACAATCAATGCTGTCTTTTATCTGAATCTATTGGGAGCCCTGCAGATTCTACGTAAACTTGCAAATGTCCACAACTTAGCCTCCTGAGTTTAAATGTCACAACAAACTTATTTAACATGAACACTATTTAGGAGCCAACACATAACAAATTAATTCTTGCCTGGAAAAGAATGTCTAGCTGTAAGAGAAGCTGGCAGGTGATGTTCCTCAAATCACCACATGACTCTCAAACCCAAGCTGTGATCCTATACCTGTTTCTGTGCGCCAAATGCTTTTCTTCCAATTGTCAGTTTGATCTTGTGTTTTAAACACAAACTTGACGGTTCTAAGAGTCAGCTAAAGTGGAGCTGCAGTCCAGAAATTCCAAGCTTCTGTGTATTAGTCCACCTACACAAAAGCAAAGACTAGTGTTCTTGGTAGTCCAAGTTCTTTCACTTATTTTTTTTTCTTCCATCAAAAAATGTGTACATGTTGTTCCACAGCTTCTAGTCCCCAATACATTGGTTCCAAGCAAAAATAGTACATGTCTTCACAGAGCTTTGGATGTATGTATTTACCACATCATGGACTGGGATGTTTCACTCCATAAGACAAAATATGCCCTTTTTACATGGGCAGTGGTGGGTGGGGGGATGGGTGTGCTGTTGCAGTGAGTGTGCCACTCATCTCCACCCATGGAGCTTCCTCCGGATTGCCCAATGGCTTTGTCGGTGGGTGATGAGTGAAGGTGGCTGTGCATCGGGACCACGCATGCTCCCTCACCCTCCGTCAGTGCTGTTTGCACGGAAGAATACCCATCTTCCCACCCACTGCTGTGGCATGTACATGGACCCACCCCCCTACCGCATCAAACACCCAGCAGGGGAGGGGGTGTCCGTGTAAATTGTCCATAGAGGACATCAGTCATATTGTACAAAATGTGGATATTCTTCATCAATGTATCACAGCAAAGCATGTGAAAATATGCTTTACTTTATTTTGAAAATACTTCTTTCCCAATCTGTTCCAGCACCTCAAATGAAGATTTGCTATCAAGGTTTTTTTTTTAAAAAAACCCCTATTGATATAAGTCAATAAACTATTGATGAACTATAAATCATATGGAATGTCGATCTTTTCTACAAACCTTTGCACTGCAACTTGTTTCTTCAGCAGTCAAGGAATATTGTATAATATTAGGATTTAAAAATATCTAAAAATATTGTACTTCTTATGTTTGGTGCAAGTGCACTGTGTTTTTAAAATGCAGCATGCTGATGAAGTATGTTTATTCAAAGTGTATAAAATACAAGGTGAAAGTTAAGAAGGAAACACGGAAAAGCTATTTAAAATTCATTTTTTCTTCCATTCATTTCAGTGCTCAAGTAACATATAAGAGCAGTTTCTGAGGGGATGATTATCGTAATATGACAAGTACCAACAAAACACGTTGAGCACTGACGCCTGAGAGTTCACTCTTCCAAACAGGTTTTAATTTACATGCAGTGGAGAGCTTTTTTGCTGGTTCTGACTTTAAATATGAATTGTGCACTCAACCACATCAGTGATAATGTCATCAGGTATCTCCTCAAAACTCATTTTTTCTGAAAAGCCCTTTGATAATTTTACTCTTTTCTCATTTATGCTTTTTGCCAAGAGCAGGCCTAATGAGAGGGAGGGGGACAAAATTCAGTGGGCCTGGTTTGAGGCTGTTAACTAACTTATTCTATTCATGCTATGTGTTTTGTTTGCTTATACCTTTTGGGGTAGGGTCTGGGTGGTGTGTAGGGATGAGTTGGGGAGTGGAGGGTCCGAAGGGAACATTCCTCCCAGGACCTATGGTGGCTCTTGATGGCCCTGGACAAGAGTATTTATGTGTATTATAGAGCTATGGGAATGGTTCTATAGTTATGGCAGATGCAGCACTGTTAAAAGCACAAACATTTGACTTGTTATAAAACTGAGATGAATTTTCACATCAGTCTGAAATTCTGTAGGGAGGATTGCTTGGGGGAGGGGTAGAATATTTCCAAATTTCAACAAGATGAGTTGAGAAATGCATGAGTTATAGTACTTTGAATTTTAGAGGCATAACATTTTTTCTGTAGTTTGCGACCATTTTTGTTGACACTTTACTTTACTTTACTTTATTACGGCCGAGGCCAAAAAGAAATTGACAGATAATACAAATAATACAAAAATCACAAATAATCAACTGAATACAAAGCCATAAAGAAATAACACAGGGAGATACTATCCCACTACAGAGGGAAAAAGAAACATCCTACCTACTACCCCATTTGCCCTTTTATGGGGAGAGTTGAAATTTCAAAAAACGTGCGCGTTGATCAAATGCAACCACTAGAAAGCGTGCCACTGCCTTGGTAAGACTGGGATCCACATCTGCCAATGCTAAACAAAGCAAATGATGTTCGGTCCTGCCCGGAAACTTTTGAAGAAAAGATGCCAAAAGGGGAGCCCTGATTTTGTCATATAAATGACAGCCCAAGAGGAGATGTTGCAACGTTTCAACTTCTTGGGCATCAAAAGGACAGAGCCTCTGTGAAAATTCTATCGCCTGAAAGCGTCCTTCCAGAAGAGCTGTAGGCAAGG
>QEPC01015466.1:90300-146672 GCA_003113815.1 Sphenodon punctatus | reverse complement strand
CAGACTTGCCCAACCTGCCACATTCCAGGAACAGATTTTTATCACCCCTTGGCGCGGAACGGGTCAGGCTGTAATAATATGCCCATCATCATCCCCCTTTCCTGAGTCCTGGCTCATACCATGGGTCCCTTCCTTAATAAAGGTACACTCTGCTATATTGGACCCCTGCACCTGCAACAATGGCACTGACACATCTTGACTAGATTGCTCTGTGGCTTCTCTGCCTCCAAATGTTCCCAAAGTTCCCCTCTGCACTAGATCGGAAAAGATGGCAGAAGCCAAATCCATGGCCTCTATTACCGGAGGAGGGGACGTAGTGGCTGCTCGGGATAAAGTCCCGACGGGCGGTCCCTGTACTTCCCTCAGATCAGTATCCTCCGGCGTCTGAGGCATGGCCAACTGAGTTAGCCTGATATTTATTGGAACTTTTGCCAAGCAATCGCCTGTGGCTACTGTTTGTCTGGTAGAAAGCGTGGGCAGCTTGATTGTTTTAGGCGGGCCAATCTTAGATGCCCCTTTAAACCTGGGGAATAAAGGTTGTATATTTGGGTCTTTAAAAACCTCCCCCAGAATGATCCCTCAGGAAGCAAATAATTTTTCTCTTGACATTAAATAAGTCACCATCTGGTTTGAATGGAAATAGATCAGCATTCTATAGGCCCTTCCTGTAGAAGGAAGCATTTGAAAAGCCCGTATTTGATGGTAAGGGAAGTTACAAGCTAAAATGGCAGACAGATGGCGACAAATCTCCATTTTAGAGGACCAATTGGGGCAGGAACCATTTGGCAATGGATACACCATCAGACAAATTGCTGCTCTGTCAGGCACTAAATGGCGGAATGGCACATCACCATCCTTACTCCTCCCCCCCTCCCACAGAGGACAGTATCTGTGCCGGGGTCCCATACTCCCTCTACCCCACCCTCCCTCTTCCCATCCCGGGGGACATAATAACTCACTGTCCCTACTTGCAGGAACTGCGTAATCTGCCAGTAGCTGTAAATTTTCCCCCTGGACCACCAAACTCGCCCCTATCCCCTCCAACTGGGAATACAATTTTTTAACCAATTCCACAATCAACATACATTGGTCCCCCAATAATTTGTATAATAGGGTATTGGTTGATAGAGAATCATCCCACTGGGGCAAATTGGGGAACACAGTTTCCAGCCCACATGGGTGAGGAGCAGGCGGAGGGGAAGATGCCACAGTACCACTGTCCTGCGGAAAACATATTTCAGCCTGCGACACTTGGGGTGGAGCCCGGCAGTTGTCCGTGTCCTGGCTGCATTCCCCCGACTCCTTAGCAGGGAGGAAGAATAAATCCAACTTCTTCTGCTTGGGGGAAGGAAGTCCGTTAATTCCTATAGGGCAAGGTCTCTCCCTCTTCCTTGACATACTGGCGGCCTGCGCCAGATAGAAGTCAGCTGCCCCACACCCCGCCTAGCGCCTAAGGCCGTGCGCACAAGGGCGCACCCTTGTGCGCGATGCCCTTAGGCGCGACGCCGCAGGCGGAGCACCGCCTTTTGAACTGTCCTGGGCGGGGCCTCCCTGTTCACAGCTGGTGCCTCTCTGTAGCCTCTCTGTAGCGGGGATTCCCCTGCCGAATCTTCACCCCCAGCTGGAATAGGGGTCTCACAACAACACTGGCCACCAAACTACGGGGGGGGGGCAAAGGTCCCAGCAAAGCCCACTCTCTCCGGGCAATCTCCCGGTCCGCTCTTTTGTTGACACAGAATGTAAAACAAACTTATATCTGTCTGGAGGTGTAGAGGTGTCAGAAAATTCAAATGTGCATTGTAGTGTGTTCCTGAGTTTAGATTTTGGAAATCTGTCATGTAGTTTTTAAATTATTATGTTCTGAAGTTCCCATGTTATTCAAAGGAGAGAGTGAGATTTTTAAATTATGTCAGAATGGATGTGGATTATATGTACAAGAAACATGCAGACATTTGATGTATGTGTCCCTCTGCCCTCTCATAGAGAAGAGAATGGGTATCCATGCATAGGATATATGTGAAGAGGTTATTATATGTAGATGCTCCTGTACCCTCACAGAGAAAACCCAAAGCAGAGGGGGTGGCTTGCACAGTGAGGTGGGACAGTACCCTAACTCCCCTCCCACTAAAAAGTCAATTTCTGGAATGGTTGGAAACTGTTGGGGCTGCATGTGTGTGTCTTGAGCCTCCAACAATAGTCTGGCTCACAGCGCTGAGCCCCTCATAGTGATGGTTCACCAATCACTGCACCCTAATGAGGATTCCTGCCCCATGGATATGCTGCTCCTGCACAGCAAGGGACATACATTGCTTTGGCTGCTGCTTTGTTTCTAGAAGTGGGGAGGAGAAAGCGGGTAGAGTGAGGGCAGGGAATTCAAGCTGGTGCTTGGCTTCTGTAGCATGCTTGTGTACAGATCTCCCTTTAGTCACTTCTTCCAAGCTCCCTAAGCCCAGGATGCTTCTCTGCCACACTCTGAAAAGGGCAACTAATCAATCAGCTCTTCACTGCCCTGTGCACAGCGCTTTTTCCCCTTCTCTGTGCTATGCCACAGGAGAGCAACGAGCTGATAATCGCTATTGTCCTTTTAAAAGTTTGACAGAGCAGCAGCCGGGCTCAGGGAACTCTGGAAGTGGGGATTGACAGGAGATCTATAAAAAAACATGCTACTCCTTCTGGGCTGCTGTATCTTCTCCCCAGATGGGGAACAGGGTATGACTGTAATGGGGAGTAGGGACGTGTGTGAGAGTGGTTAAAGAACCTGAATGATGTCCTTTCCTCAACATGATCCATAGCCCCACCAGAATCTCCGGCACCAGCCAACTGAGTTGTTGGGACTGTGCAGGTGAACAAGGTGATATTGGGGTCCTGAGCCCAAGGGGGTTGTCTGTTCCATAAGAGAGGCATTGTGGTGCTTTCGTTTGCCTTGGCATCCCTGGGGGTGGGGGGTGGGGGCTCTGAATGTGTGGGTGTTTCACTCCAAACCCTGCATTTCCTGATACAGAGGGTGTGGCCAGTGATGGCAAGGAGAGGGAGGATTTCCCTCACTGGTGCCGGGCTCTGACTACCTACAATCCACTATAATATGGAAGTTCTGCTGGTAAACATGGGGCTGGAGCCAATACTTGAACTGGACTGTCACCTGTGCCATGGAGGTATGTTAATTATTTAATTAATTTATATTTATTACATAAATTATATCCCACATCCTCCTGCTGACAGCAGCTTGGGGCAGCTAAAAATTGCAAATTAAAAATATATAAAAAATACAATAATATAATAACAGTAAACACAATATAAATATCATAAAATATACCAATTTAAAAATCCACATGATGGAAAAACAGAAATTACAAAAAACCCTTCCCTCCCTAACCCTCAACTACCACCCCTTACCCATTTCCTTTACCAAAAGTCTGGTGGAACAGCTAACTCTTACATTGTCGTCGAAAGGAGGAGAGGCTGGATCGGTGTCAGAAGCTGTATGTGGATGGTTTCTTGTTAGTCTGAAGGAACTTACAGTCAGAGACACTTACAATCAGAGAGATTTGTTGAGACATTACTTGGAACACATCTCAATGCCTGTAATCCCAAGGGATGTGGGGTGGGGTGCTTTAATGGGGTACCCACTCCCAACAGGTCATCTTCAGAGGTTCCAGGAGGAGCAGAGGCACAGAAGGAGAGGGCAGTGCTTTCCCAAAGCTGGGAGGTGCCAGGAGAAAATAACAGGCTGAGTTGGGCTCACGGAAAGTAGGGGAGACTCATGCCATGTATTTGTTGTCACATTCTGGAAGACGACAAGGACACAAAGTATGAATTTGAACGGACGCACTCTTTATTGTTATATAGGTTCAACAGGCAAAGGAGGAAGGGCTTGCTTGCCCCACTTCCCCCTTTGGAAAACTGGGGTCCAACTGCTTAACTAAACCTATCTTGTAAACAGGGCAGGAAGTTCCCAAGTTAAGCTGAGGTAGCTGCCTCCTGCCTACTATAATCTTCATTGGAACCTACCCCTACGCCATCCACCAGGGTTTCCCCTGGCCAGGAAGGGGTGCTTGTACCTATACACCTCTTTGTTGAGAGTTGGAAACAAGGATGAGGACACTGTTTCCCAACTGGGTGGATACTCTATCAGGTGGGGAGGGCGGTCAGGGATCAGGGGTCCCATGACCTGGGCTTGGTGTTGTTGAACACTAGGACGGTGGTGAATAAGACATTTACCATCCAGGAGTCTATCCTGGATTGAGCAGCCGACCTCGCGTGCATAACAGAGACCTGGCTGGACAATGAGTTGGGACCAGTTTTGGCTGACCTTGTTCCAGCTGGGTACTCTGTGCAGCACCAGCCCAGGCTGGAGGGGCGGGGTGGTGTAGTGATTGTTTTTAGGGACACATTGCTGGAGGTTTCCAATGCAACTCCTGCTGGGGATTGAGGGTGTTCTCCTTGTGTTTGATTTGGCTGGGGACAGAATAGGGGTGCTGCTGATATACCATGCACCTTTCTGTACAGATGCATCCCTTACTGCTCTAGCCGAACTGGTGTCGGATTTGGTCTTAAGGTTCCCCAAACTTATTGTTTTGGGTGACTTCAACATTCACGCCAAGACCAGTCTTTTTGGGGCAGAGCAGGAGTTCATGACCTCCATTGCAACCATGGGCCTGTCCCAGGTTGTGCCTGCCTGGTCGGAAGCATGAGAGGAGGGGTACTCTGGATTTAGTGTTTTGCACTGACCTTGATGCGGGGGGTCCGATGATTGGGAGGATAGATATATCACCTTTGTCATGGTCTGATTATTACCTCCTGAAGGTGTGTGTCCCGGTGTACGTATGCCCTTCGCAGGATGTTGGACCTATTCGGAGGGTCCACCCTCAGAGACTTATGGAACCTTCAGAATTCCAGAATGCTCTGGGGGATTTACCCCTGGACTTTGACAACTGCACAATCGATGACCTCATGGCCTTGTGGAACACCCTCTTGGCTGAGGCCATCAATATGGTAGCTCCCAGGCGTCCATTCCCTATGTGGAAACAGTGCAAGTCCCCATAATTTACAGAGTTACTGGGCTGGCTAAAGGTCGAGGGTAGGTGGTTAGAGCAGCGGTGGCATAGGACTTGTACTGAAGACAACTGATTGTGGCACAAAGCACATATGAGGGCCTATGCCGAATAGGGATGGGCGAGCGCGGTTCGTAAGTTCGGAGTTCTTATTGAACTTGACCAGTTCGGTCGACTGAACTGAACTTCCGAACCGAACTCGATTTTCTAACCGAACCAAATTTCCAAACTCGGCTCTGTTCGCCCATCCCTAAAAGATAATATTCCATTTAGTTCAATGGGGTTTGAATTTCCAAACTTTGTTCGGAAGTTCAGAGTTCGGACCGAACTTGAATAGTTCGGTCAACCGAACCAAACTTCCGAACCAAACCGAATTTCCGAACTCAGTTCTGTTCGCCCATCTCTAATGCCGAGGATGTGTGGGCTGCAAAGAAAAGGTTCTTTGCAACCATCATAGCATCCACAAAGTCCTGTCCAGCAGAGCTTTTTCAGGTGGTGAGAGATTTGGTCAGTCCAGCCTGCTTGTCTCCACCTGGAACTGGATTCATCCAGTGTCTACGTGACTTGTTTGTGGACAACTTTGTGGATAAAGTGACCCACATTCACCATGACTTTGATGCTGCCAGTTTGGAGACAACAGCAGAATCAGAGGTTATGAATTCCCCATCTAGTTTGGTTTTATAGTATCATTTTCAATCAGTCACCCGCTGATGTGGGGGAGGTGCTTGGGGCTGTTAGAGCCACCACTTGCGAACTTGATCCTTGACCATCCTTGCTGGTGAAGGCCAGTTGGGAGACTTTGGGGTCACTGCTGGCCAGGGTAATAATGACTCCTTACGGGAGGGTAGGGGGCCAGACTGCCTTAAGGAGACTTTGGTCTGGCCACTACTCAAGAAGCCATTGCTTGACTTTCATTTCCCTGCCAGTTATCAGCCTGTCTCTAACCTTCTCTTTTTATGGAAGGTTATTAAATGGGCAGTGGCTCAGCAGCTCTGGACTCTATCAGTTTTCTAGACCCAATTCAGTCTAGCTTTCATCCAGGGTATGGCATGGAGACTGCGCTTGTGGCCTTGGTTGATGACCTCCATCTTGAATTGGACAAAAGAAATTCAACTTTATTGATTTTATTAGGTCTGTCAGTGGTATTTGATACCATTGATCAGGCGGTGTTTGTGACCCATCTTCAGGACCAAGATGGGGTGGACAGGATGGTGCTTCAATGGTTCTGTTCTTTCCTGGCCGGGAGATCTCAGTGGGTGGTGCTGGGGGACTGTTCATTGTCTCCCTGGGGCCTCCCATGTGGGGTACCACAGAGTTCTATTATGTCCCCCTTCCTGTTCCATGTGTATATGCAGCCACTGGGAGAGGTTGTGCTGGGGTTTGGGGTGCGGTATCATCAATATGCTGATAACACTCGGCTCTACCTTTCGTTTTCATCGGACCCATGTCTGGAAGTCTCAGTGCTTTCCTGATGTCTTGCAGCCGTGGGGGACTGGATGAGAGTGAGTCGATTGGAACTGAATCCTGACAAGATGGAGGTGATGGTGGTAGGCAGGGTCAGTGACTTGGGGGCAGTGGAGTTATCTCCCATCATAGATGGGGTTCTCCCCCCTGTCATTCAGGTTCAGAGCCTGGGGTTACTCTTGGATCCACAGCTGCACCTGGATAGCCGGGTGGTGGCTGTGGCTGGGGTCCCCTTTTGTCAGTTATATCTGGTGAGGAGGCTCCAGCCTTATATTTCAAATTCTGATCTTGCCACCATCATCCATGCCTTTATCACCTCGAGATTAGACTACTCTAAAGTCCTCTACATGGGGCTTCCCGTAGCAATGGTCCAGAGACTGCAGCTAGTGCAGAATGCAATGACCCAACTCCTGACAGGGGTGGGCCGATATGAACATATTACACTGGTTCTTTGTGCTCTGCACTAGCTGCCTATAGTCTTCCAGGCCTGAATTAAGGTGATGGTTTGCCCTATAAGGCCCTAAATGGTATGGATCCCACCTACTTGAGGGATTGTCTCATTCCCTGGGGCCTGAACCAATCTCTGTGGTTAGCTGGGGGCTCCCTCCTGGAGGTCCCATATTGCAGAAAGGTGGTTACTATGAGGAGAGCGTTCTCGGTGACCGCTCCACTGCTGTGGAACTCTCTCTCAGTAGACATTCACCTCTACCCATATTTGCTGGCCTTCCGGCGGCAGTATAAGACTTGGATGTTCCACCAGGCATTTGGAGGAGGAGTTGGGTAAGAGGAGGTGTGTGTGTGTCAAATTGGTTTAATGGGGTTTTAATGTCATATATCCCTACTTAAATTTTGTTTTTGAGGTGGTCATTGTACTTTTGTGTTTTATATCTTTTATTGTAAGCAACCTTGAATTGTCAGAGGCAAGAAAGGAAAAGGTATTAAGTTAGTAACTAAATAAATAATTGTCCCCAGCAGACTCAGCTGCTCGCCTGATCCACCCTGGAATGGCAAATACACTGGGCCACATGGGACCAATAGGTATAGCCATTCCCATCTCTTAAAGAGATGTTTCTGCTCCAACTGTATTCTATCCCATCAAGAAAAACCTCCACTACCTCTGAAAACCGCCACCAGAACCACCACACTTCTGCCTCTACTCACTAATTCCATTAATTTTGCCTTCAGGACCCCAGGGTATGAATCATAACCCTCGTCAGACAGGTGAACTTTGTCAATTCTGTACAATTCATCCTGGTTAAAACAAATTTCCTTGTGGGTAATGGCATCATCTTCCTGAGCCAGCAGCTATTGACTGATTTTGCTATTGGCTCTTTTATGGTTCTTTTCTACTCTGGCTGGGTGTTGTGCATCCTTCCAGACCCTATGCTCTAGCATGTTGTTTTATAATATACTTGTCTCTGGGAACCTCTCATGTACAATCTTTAAGTCAGCATTTACCCTTTTTGTCGACCATAGCTTCGAGTTCATGAGCAAGTTATTCTCCCCGAGATGAAAAACCAATATACCCGGACAGGGGACGTCCCTTGTTGAGTTTAAAGCTGGCAGCAACTGCTCCCAGAGCATACCACTCCTTCCTTACCATAATATTTCAGCACACTCGGTGAGCTCAAATTGAGTTCCCCTCTTCCCTGCTGTGACCAGCCTTCTTTGCCACCCAGTGGATGATGCCCAACAATGCATATCACCATCCAAAGCCGGCCAGCTGCAAGGTCTGTAATAAATTAAAAGACATGAGATGTTAGCTATAGCACAGGGCCTGGCACGCTCAACTGACAGGACCTTGCATCACGCCAGCTGGGTACCTGCGTCCCTCACATATGTCTTGAATGCAATTGAATGCCAGCACCCCACACTCTGAATATGCTGATCTGAAAAACCAATGGCTGCCGCTGTGCTAGTGGTGCCTATCCTAAAAGAGAGAGTTCCATACCTGTTTGGATCGAGTCGTAGGTCCTTAAGACATGATCTCAGCACTGCCCACAACTGGTTGTGGGTTAAGAAGCTGCCATTTCCATTACTAAGCAAAGGGTCTAGCAAGCAAGGATACTGTCTAAGGGATCCTCTCATTGCCCTTATTGGGCAAAGTTGGGCATCCACCGATGGGTGTAGCTTAATGTTCTTTCCCAGCCCTCTCTGGTCTGTTTTAGATCAGTGAATGTGCAGGGTCAATGTTTTCCCTTGCTATCCTACACCTCTTATATCCAGAGCTCTCCCTTTCTTGTCATTATGTGAGTCAGGGACCAATTCACTTATCCTGAGTGCACCAAAGAGGACATTCTGAAATGCTGTGGCAAACAAGTTCACTACTGTTGAAGCACATTCTAGGTAAGACTCCCAGTATCCTCATTAACAGCTTGGGGGGGGGGGGTTAGTAATAGGATCTCTGGTGTCCCCTATTTGACCTAGTTCCTGTGCCTAACTCTCTTGCATCCTTCCCATAAAAAAACCTTTCTCTGATAGGGGTGACCCGCCAATTTACTAACAAAAGCTAGGGCTGATATTTTTGAGGCAACTGTTCCTCTGGAGCTAGTCCATTCCACCGCTGCACCAGCGCAAACTGTAGCATTTGTGGTACTGGAATGTGGGACCCCAGTGCCCAGCCGCTCTGGAACCTGAATTCCTGGAACTTGAGGATGACCTTCTCGTGTGCTGCCCTGGTTCTGTGGACTGGCAAACCTTGTACTGCCTGGAAAAGTTATAATATCCAATATTCCACATGTCTCTGGGAAATGGCTCCAGGTGTGAGAAGGCAGAATTGGTCTATCTGGAATTGAGAAAGGGCATCGGCTATGCTCTTGTTAAAACCAGGTATGTGTTCAACTATAAACAAGATTATTTTCTGAAAACAAGATAACACAAATACCATGACCAGCCTCATAACTTTGACTTTGATGACATTTTGTTAATAACATAGACCACGGCCATGCTATCACACCTGAAAAGTACCTTTTTGTTGGAGAATTCATCCACCCATAGGTGCATGCAAGGCCACCACTATTGGGAAAAATTCTGGAAATGTGAACTCTTTTGTTATCCCCATTTCTGCCCAATCCCTTGGCCACGGGGCAACACACCAGATTCCCTGGAAGTATACTCTGAAACCTAGCCCACCTGCAGCATTGGATTGAATCTTGGCTTGGAGCTCAGCTTCCAGAAGGAGATACTGTTTCCATAAACTAACTGCATTATACTCTGTTAAGAAAGAATCCCAGAGAACAAAATCCTCTTGCATCTCCTTCGTCACCCTGACGTGGTGGTGTATGGGACCATTGCTCATTACACGTGCATACAGGCAGGACATGAAGGCTCTCCCAAGAGCAACCACCTGACAAACCAACTTCAGGCTACCCAGGAATGATTGCAGTCACCTCAGTGTAACTTTGCAAGAGGCCACTTCCCTCCTGAGGACCTGAAGCTTGTTGCCTGAGAGGCAAGAGAGGGAATTTACTGTATCTAGTTCTATGCCTAAGTAGGTCAACACGCCATTGGCATGGCTTTGTTGGAGTAAAATTCATCCTGGAATTCGATTCCCAGCATTTCAAAATTGGTTGGGTGAACTGGCAGTAAGCAGTAGGCTGACTTTATGCCACTCTTCATAGGAAGAGCACCTGGGCTGCAGGTCAGACTCATCACCGTTTTGACAGCCAAGATGAATGATGCATACCTAATAGAGCACAGCTCCTGAAGGATTGTGTTGTTCACCGACTCCCCCTTGGGGTAGGAGAGGTGGAATATGAGGCAAAACTCCCCCGGGGCCTTCTTTGGCACCACATCCAGGAGAGGAAATCCTGAGTGTGGGGATTGGGAAGGAGTTAAAAGGGCCTGCAATCCTTCCCTCCTGCACTTCTTTGTCTAGTTTTGCCTGCACTATGTGCTCATTGCCCCACACTGACTTCAAATTGGGAGCCTTTAAGTAATAACGAGGGCCTGTTGTTGGGATCCTGAAGCCTACTCTAAAACCTTCTGTGATGTACTTGGTGGTGGTTGGGTCGGGGTAGTCCTGAACTGCCTTTTGAAGGGCATTATGCCATACTGGCATTGGCACCCTTTCCCATAGACTGGGGAGTGCCCCGTGAGCTTGGATTCCTGCCCCAACCCCTGCCTTGTCTTTTGTTCCTAACGTCATACTGCCTAAACTTACTTCACTTGGATGCAGCATGGAAGCCAGTGCATTGTGTGCAAATATGCTTGAACCTGCATAAGGGGCGAAAACACTTATCCCCATTGTTGTAGTCCCAGCACATTGTCACTTCTCCCCCCCCGTCCCCCCCATATTCCCCTTTGCCTTGTCACTCTTAGACCCTTCACCTTGGTATGTGGACCCACTTTTCACCACTACAAATGTGAACGCTATCCAATCTGGGTGCATAACTGGAGTTGCTAATGCACTCCAGCCATAGATTGTGCATTTGGATATCCCACTGAATGCTTGGATTGATGGCTGTCTGCTGCCTAAATGCCTCATTGTAATGCCACCATGTGCCAGTGCTACCGACGATGGCATCATAAACCTGCCGAATTATGTCTAAGTATTTAGCTCTGCATCTCATTTGGGGTACATTCACAGGGTGACCCCATGGAATATTGTGACAGCTGCCATCCAGTTAGCCCAGTTGTGCTCTGCTTTGGGTCTTTTAAAATGTTCACACTCTTTCCTGTCTCCTTTATCATTTGGATTTGGGATGGGGTCGCTGTACAGAAGCATGAAGATATCAATGTACTCCCTGCTCCATATCTTGTGTCTTGTCCCTTGTCACCTGAAGGAGGTGTACTCCTCTTGGTGCCTCTGACCCTCAAGGCCTGAATAGGCCTTAACTGCTACCCGGGCCCACTTTTCTACAATTCTGGCCATTGTGAGGGGGCAGTCTGACCACAGCCTAGTGTCGCTGGAGGTCTGAGCTTGTCCCATTGCACTGGGGGGTGAAGAGGGGAGGAGGCCTGACTGTGGCTCCACTTGGCTGGAGCCTAGAAGGAGGAGGGGGCACCACTTAAACCACTGGACTGCCAATGGGAAATAATCTTGCACTGCTGCTCAGGCCCCTAATGCTGGATGTTGACTCAGCATCCTGGCCCTGCGCTGCTCTGGGTCGCGAGGTGCTGCCTGAAGGAGTGCTTCTACTGGCTGGAGTCTGAAAGTGGAAGAGGGGGCACCACTTAAACCGCTGACGACCAGCATGAGCAAGCTTATGCCGCTTCTCAGGCCCCTAATGCTGGCATAGGGGTGCTGGCCTGGTGTTCTTGCCCTGCTCTGCTCTGGGCTGTGGGGGACTGTGTGCATGCACCTATCCTAGGCACCTACTTTCCAGGCTGAGGTTGGGAGAGGGGTGGCTCTCCTGAGCAACCCACTACCCACTCAGAGACCTCAGTGTGAACTCGAGTACAATGTGTCCTTTCCATTTCCCTTGCCACAGCTGAATACACAGGGGAAAAGGATAATGATGATGGTACTAAGGAAAACCCTGCCCATCATGAGGTTTCATTCATGCTGAACCTGTCATTGCCCAGGCAACCCGGGTCTGTTGCATGTTGCTGAGCTTGCAGCCATTCCCGTGCCTGTCTTCCTCCTCCCAAAGGGGGAAATGGTGCCAAATCTCCTCCGCATTAATCAGCGTGGAGGATCATTCTTTTGTTCATGATATTAGAGAGTGGAGGTATACATGTAGTCTTGAAATTTAAGTAGTGCATGTAAGGTACACAATTTGTACAAAGAGGAGGGGGTATAGTATCCAGCATTTACATTGGTGTACATATGGCCCCTGTGGTCATCTGGGGGCGCCTTCCTTGATGTCACTCAAGACTAAGGGGAGACTAAGAGGTGGCGTTCTTGGTGGCCGCACAATGGCTATGGAACTCCCTCCTGGTGGCAGTCCATCTGGCCCCGGAATGCCCCTCTTTTCGATGACAGTGCAAGACCTGGCTGTTCCACCAGGCTTTTGGCAAGGGAGATGGGTAGTAGGTGGGGGGATTTGGCTGCGGGGTTGGTTTTTAGCATCATCTGATTGTGTTTTATACTGTGTTTTATTTTGTTGATATTTTATATTGTTTTACTATTTTATATGGAATTTTTGTATTTATGATGTGTTTGTGAGCTGACCCAAGCTGTCGTATGGCAGGAGGGAGCAAGATAATAAACAAACAAACAAACAAAACAAATAAATAAATAATAACAATACATATGTTTCTGGAGCAGTGGGAGAAAAGTTGTATGTGCAAAAGATTTGCATAAAATAAAGGGGTAGCCGAATGTCTACTCTGCTGGACATATATTGTTACAGTGGCAGTAGAAAATTATACATTTACTTTATGGAAAAGACCAAGGGCATGTCATGTAGAAGTATCACTCAAAATGTGGTAAGGCTGCCCAAGGCGTGGTAGCTTGTGTACCCACTGTGCGTCGAACTCCACGGCGGGGCCTTGAGTGGCGGGCTTTGTCAACTGTCATGTGTGGCCATGTCATGGCCAGGGGTGGGATTTTGGTAGGGAGGCAGGAGGGAGGCAAGGCTGGGCCAGGTGCTTGTTCATGTGACCAGCACCTCAGCCCACCTCTGTGGTGGCGGGAGATCTGACAGCTACCTGCCCACCTGGGTTCCCCACAGAAGTGCCAACCATTTGCCCAGCTCCCGGCACTGGCTCCACAGTGTGGCAGCTGTGCTTGCCCACAACAGGGCTGTGCGGGGGTTGGGCCTTCCACAGCTCGAGTGGTTGCACACTTTGTGTATCCTTGGAGGACAAATGTGATGAGGGTGGAGGGAGAGATATCTGCATAGTATGCAAACTGAGCAGGTGAACTTGGAAACTGAAGCAGAGAGGCAAAATTTAACCCCCCCAGTGTGGCAGCTGTAGTTGCGCACTACGGGGCTGTGTGGGGATCGGGCCTTCCACAACTTGAGTGGCTGCACCCTTTGTGTATCCTTGGAGGACAAATGTGCTGACAAGAAGGCAGCAGGAGGGAAGATGAAGGAGCAGAATGGGCAAAAATGGAGGCAAATGCGAGGTGGTATGGAGAGGAGAGAGAGAGGGGGAAGCAAGGGAATCTAGCAAATGTGTTCATCTGTTTGCTTCTTCTGTATAATTGTGACTGTGACATGTACAATCAATACTTCCTCTCTTCTTTGTCACCCACCCACCCACATCCCTACCTTAGAGGCATGAAATATTTTATGAACAGACTTGTAGCTGCCATGACCTTAATTTCAAAGAGTGTTTACATTTTTCAACATTCAAATAAATACCATATACATCAATGCTTCAATTTACCAGTACGCTACAGAAAGCTTTACTGTACAGTATAAATCAGAGGACATAAAATTAAGATATTCATTCCCCTTAATCTAATCTATTCTTTCCCAAGTCAGAGGGAAATTGAATCGGTAATCAAAGCTCAGTAAGTGATGCAGAAGAGAGCTCTGAAAGACGTGAAACACTGCTTGCCCAGACTGCTGTTTTGTAATACTACAATCACCCCTTATAGCTTAACAATTTTCTTATGTAAGTAAATCGTATTTGAAGCATAATTACTGAGAAAATGGGGGAATACAACAGAAAATGAAAGGCCTTTTTTATCTTGGGTAAAATTGGCAAGGTACAATGGGCCACTGGTAGGTACCATGTATACAAAAGTATTGATTTGCTGTGTTGTTACACAATATGGTGCACTCAGTGTTCCTTTTTGTTCGGTTGCTATCAGTAATCATCATAAACAAAGGGTTATATAATTTGTACACTGACATCAAAATGCACTTTACCAATGTTATTTTAGAAAGAAGCCCTCTTAAGCATAGCTTTGACTGCTCTGAAAAACACTGTATTGCAGTTATGTAGAAAATTGCCAGGGAGTTACTAAGTAATAAAGAGAAATGGATCAATAATTCAGGGGAAACGATCTATGAACCCTTGCTGAAGAGACCTGTTAGTTGGCAAGAATGTTCATGCAAATCAAAATCCCATCACAAAAAGTACCTCATGATCCTGGGTTTCACATTTTGCATAATGGTGAATGGTCAAATATCAGACAGAAGCAAATAGTTATTAAATAGCCTTTGGGCTGAAATACAGTCACACAAAATATTTGAGCCAATATTTTTTGAACAATAAATTAATTAAAAATATGTCCCTCTCCAATTTGAGGATAGAAAACTGATAAACTTTGGAGCTGAAATATGTCCCCACCCCGCCTCCTCCAAAAAAGGAGAAACTCATCAAATATGTCATACTTGAACTGAAAATGGCAGTTCTGGTAATAATTGGTATTCGTTTACACGCTTGCAATCCATTTCAGTTTTGCCATGTGAGTTTATCTTAGTTTCCAGGGTGTTTTTTTTTGCCCCAGCTATCCCTGGTACTTTGGTAATTTCATTATTTAGTTATGTCATTTCAGCAATATTAACAAATATGATGTAACTAAACAACCAAAATAATCAAATAAAAAAACAAAAAGAATAGGATATTTTTTTAAAATTCAGATTTGTAGTCCTTATTTAATATATGTCTATATTTTAATATTCTTTTGATTCTTTAAAATTGTTTATATTGTGTTTTTATGTTAAATGTAAAGCGCTCCAAGTGCCAAGTAGGTAAGGGGGTGCTATAAAAATAACATTTATTATTATTATTATTATTATTATTATTATATTTTAAAATATAGCATTATTTACCAAGCAAGCACCAACTTTTAGTATTCAGGTACTTGAAGGGCTGTCCCTAAATATGAATTAACCAAAACAAAAAACTTGACAGTTTAAAAAAATGTTAAATGAACAAGAGTTTTTAAAACTAAAGAATTTTCTCACCAAAAACAGCACAAAATCATTTACAATCTAGCTTAAATTCCACAAAACATACAAAATCATTACAATTACAATTAAAAAAAACCATTCCAACTCCATACATTGCAACAAGACATAAACGTCCCAAAATATGGACATTATTTCATAATTGGAGGAATATTTAATATTTTCTCCTCATAAACATAAATGTAACATATGTAATTAATTCCTTACCGTACATACTTTTATTCATTTTTACCAATAACTAAACTTACACATTTTAAAAATTATTAAACTTTAATTTATTATAATTCAACAATGAACTTTTCCAGAGTGTATTAACTCGTTTTCTACAGAACAGCATTCTGTACAACTAATTTTATAATGTCTACACTAAGAATGTTAACAGTTTATTGTATGAAGTGTATATAATTTGTATACATGTGAATTAATATATTTTTTATTTGCGGCATTAGCTTTCGCCATAGCCGACACCAATACAAATACAACCAATAACAAAGTCCACTCCATAAAACATATAGGTAGACAACCATACTCATAATTTCATGAAACTGAGGGAGGCAGGCTAAATACCACTCATTTGTATAACACAATAATCCTCATTCCCACTAAAATAGTCCAACACAAATAAAGTATATAAAATATTGGGCCGTGGCCCGTAAACATTACCTCCAGTATATTTCCTCTAAAAATCTAGTTCAAGGTATCTAGCCGAGGGTTAACGTGCGAGAGGTAACTGAAACCACTGGGAGGTCAACTATTCATACATTGGTTTCCCTACTAAACTGGCAGTATTGTATTCTACCAGCAAATCACATCCATTACTAACGTGCACTCTGCTTGTCCTGCTCAATTGCTAGTGAATCTACCACCCATCTCTCGAGCCACCCTAACCTACTTATTTTAAACAAAAGCCTAGCTCTTCTGCAGGACATGTAAAGGACAGAGTTAATGCACTCTGAAAAAGTTGTTCATTGTTGAATTATGATAATAAATTAAAGTTTAATAATTTTAAAAATGTGTAAGTTTAGTTATTGGTAAAAATGAATAAAAGTATGGCTGGAGCTGAGACCGTTTAAGCCCGGGCAGTGGTGGCGGCGGAGGGCCAGCTCCAGATCCCATGCATTAGCGGGGGGGGGAATCAGCCTTAAGCAACAGGACTGGTGGCGTGCTCCACGGAGGAGGTTGGGGTGGCAGGAGCGGGGGGCGGCCGCCGTAGCAGCCAAGCACGCAGATCTACCACCGCTGCCCAGCAGCAGCTGCTGCAGCATCCTGGTAGGAAGTTTTGGGGCAGCCCCTGGAGCACACGGGGCCCCAGAACGAGAGAGCGAGTGGGTGATGGGGCCGGCGGGGCGACCGGGCTGGAGGCAGGCTGGTCTGCGGGCGGGTGGCACAGAGCAGCAGGAAGCGGCTGGACTCGAATCTGGTGATTGGGAAGTGTGACATAAAACTTCAAGTGCACATGTGTGAGTGAGCAGAATCGCTTCAGCAACTGCTCAAGTGCGCATGTGCGAGCCTGCAGAAACAATTTTATAATCATTAATTACTCTGTTTTGGCTGTACCAATCACTATCATATTTCAGAAGCACTTGTTATTGATCTCATGCTCGAAGCCTGTGAAGTTTTGGGGCTCAACTCATTGAGGGGGAGGAGATCTTGATGAATCAAAATCGTGAGGATGTGTGCATTTTGAACAAAACCAATTAACTTTTAAACAGTCATAACATTTTATTTTCCTGATGGACCTTCTTAAAACTGTGTGCATATGATGGTTCTCAAAACCTATAGCCATGGTTAAATTTTCAGGAATTTAGCTCAAACGGTTTCCTCAAAATCGGGACTTCAGCAGTCCCCGGTTTATAATGAAGAGTGGTTGTGCATTTAACTTTCTTCCAGCTATTGCTGGAAGAAAATGATATCTGCAAATAAGAAACCCTCTGCTCATTTCAGTTATAAAAAACTTGCAGTGAAGAATTCACTTGGAAATAGTTCACTCAGTTCTAAGAGTGAACTCCATAAAATTTAAGTCTCAAAGTTACAAAGAAAAACAATCAGTTTTTGTCTGCCAGAAATTTGGTTCATTTTCAATGCAGCTCTATTTTGTTCATTTCTTCCTAGATAACTAAAGAGAGAAATACCTTCCCCACCCCCCGCACTATTCCTTTCTGTTCTTCTACTATGTACACTGCATCTAATCAAGGAACTGATATAAGTATAAACTTTCGAAAAATGTTTGTGGATAATAAAAAAGGCCTACTACTTCATGAAACGATGGATATCTCAAACAATTATTTTGCAGCTCCTCTTTTTGAGAAAGGCAATAGAAGTTGTAGGGTGTGTTACAGTCAAACTGGCCTGTCACCCAATAAAACATCCTTAATAGGGATGTGCAAACAGGACAGAGTTCAGATGTTCAGACGTTTGGACTAAAAATTAGTTCAGGTTCGTGGGTTTGGTCCGGCAGAGTTCGGACACCCCTGAATGCTATGAAAGTTTGGTCCTGCCAGGAGGCTTGCGGCACTCCAGGGACCCCGTGGCGGCATGGCAGGCTGTTGGAGAGTCAGAAGCAGCAGCAGCAGCAGCAGCAGCAGAGACTAGGAAGGTTTGGCACTTGGCACCCCGGGTTGGCCGGGGAGGCAGGCTTGGCACTTGGCACCTGGGGGTGCCCATGGTGCAAGGGCTGGCCATCTGAGACCCAGCAGCAGCAGAGACTGGGAAGGCTTGTCGCTTGGCACCCCGGGTTGCCTGGGCAGACAGGCTCAGTGCTTGGTCCCTGTGGGTGCCCCTGATGCAAGGGCTGTCTGTCTGAGACCCAGCAGCAGCAGAGACCGGGAAGGCTTGGCGCTTGGCACCCTAGGTTGCCTGGGAAGACAAGCTCGGTGCTTGGCCCCTGGGGGTGCCAGTGGCACCAGGGCTGGCCTTCTGAGTCCCAGCAGCAGCAAAGACTGGGAAGGCTTGGCTTTTGACTACTCAAGTTGCCCAGACAGGCAGGCTCAGCGCTTGTCCCCTGGGCACAACAGCTGGACATCTGAGACCCAGAAGCACCAGCAGCAGAGACTGGGAAGGCTTGGAACTTGGCATCCCGGGTTGCCCGGGCAAGCAGGCTTGGTGCTTGGTGCTTGGGGGTGCCTGTGTCACCTCAGCTGTCCATATGAGACCAAGGAGCAGCAGCAGGTGAGACTGTGAAGGCTTGGGGCTTGGCACGCCGGGTTTCCCGGGCAGGCAGGCTCAGCGGTTGGCCCCTGGGGGTGCTCGTGGCACCAGGGTTGGCTGTTTGAGACCCAGCAGCAGCAGCAGCTGCAGAGGCCGGGAAGGCTTGGGGCTTGCTGGCTGCCACCCATAGTTGGCCGGACATTGCAGGCTGGTAGGCATCATTGGGTCTGAGATTGTCAGCCATGCCCCAACGGGAATCAGGGGGGCACCCTCGGGGGCCAAGCGCCAAACCTAAGTTCTTCTGAAGAAGGGGAAGCATTTAAGAGTCCTCTTCTTCACCCTGCAAAGAGACTGGATACACAACAGAAATTGGAACTACGTACACCAAACCTAGTTCCCATACAGGTTCTTTCTCCTGTGAGCTCCCAGAATGGTAGCCCTCTGGTTTAGAACTGGGAAAGCTGAAATTCAGAGAGGTCAAAGGACCTCCAGACCAGGAATTAGAACTGGGGTCTCTTGACTCCTGTCCTGTCCTACAAATGAGCAAATCTGCTGCCCACCCAAAGGCTGCTGAAAGCAGATGTTCTTCTGGGATGCCCGTCTCTGCCTGAAGGCCATGACAACATGTGCAAACCTGCTTTGGGCACCAGCAGGCACTACTGTAGCCCTTTCACTCCTGCCATGGTGACTAGAACAGGAGAATCCAGCATAGAGCAAGCAGAACTGGAGACCTGCCAGCCTGCAATGCCCAACTGAGTCAGGGTGTCTGCCACCAAGCCCTGTCCGAGCCTCTGTTGTTGCTCCACCGATGTCTGGCAGCCTGCAATACCTGTCCAAGTAGTGCCTTCTGGTGCCCAAAGTGGGGTTGCGCGTGTTGTCATGACCTGCAGGCAGAGACCCAGTGGCAGCAGCAGCAGAGGCCGGGAAGGCTTGGGGCTTGGTGGTTGGCACCCATAGGGGGTGGGGTTTTGCAGGATGGAATTGGTGGAGCAGCGGCAGAGGTCTGGCCAGGGCTTGGTGGCCGGTACCCCTACTTGGCTGGGTCTTTTAGGCTGACTGGCATCGGTGGAGCAGTGGGAGAAGCCCGGCCAGGGCTTGGTGGCTGGCACCCCTGCTTGGCTGGGTGTTTTAGGCTGACTGGCATCAGTGGAGCAGTGGGAGAAGCCCGGCCAGGGCTTGGTGGCTGGCACCCCTGCTTGGCTGGGCATTGCAGTCTGATTGGCATCAGTGGAGCAGTGGGAGAAGCCCGGCCAGGGCTTGGTGGCTGGCACCCCTGCTTGGCTGGGCATTGCAGTCTGATTGGCATCGGTGGAGCATTTACAGACAATTAAGTGGAACGACAGCCCTCCCTGCTTGGAACGTAGGCCCTAGAACCCTGACGATGGGTCCTGGGGCTGGAGTGGATGGCTTTTTCTTGATGCAGTAGAATGACAACTCCCTTTGAATGGAATGATGGCCCTAGAATCCTGATGGTGGGTCCTGGGGCTGGAGTGGAAGCTTCATGATGCAGTGGAATGACAGATCCCCATGAGCAGTATGATGGCCCCAGAACCCTGATGGTGGGTCCTGGGGCCGGAGTGCCTGCTTCTTGAAACAGTGGAATGACTGTGAGCAGCATGATGGCCCCAGAACCCTGGAGGTGGGTCCTGGGGCTGGAGTGGAAGCTTCTGGATGATGTGGAATGACATCCATCCCTGCCTGGAATGTAGACCCCAGAACCCTGACAGTGGGTTCTGGGGTTGGAGTGACAGGCTGTTTTTTGATGTGGTGGAATGATGGTTCCCTGTGAGCAGAATGATGGCCCCAGAACCCTGATGGTGAGTCCTGGGGCTGGAGTGGCAGCTTCCAGATGAACTGGAATGACAGCCCTCCCTGCCTATAATGTAGGCCCCAGAACCCTGATGGTGGGTCCAGGGGCTAGAGTGGCTGGCTATTTCTTGATGCGGTGGAATGATGGGTCCCTGTGAACTTAATGATGGCCCCAGAACCCTGATGGTGGGTCCTGGGACTAGAGTGGCATCTTCTGGATGAAGAGGATGGACATCCCTCCCTGCCTGGAATGTAGGCCCCAGAACCCTGACAGTGGGTCCTGGGGCTGGAGTAGCTGGCACTCCTACTTGGCTGAGTGTTGCAGACTGCCTGGCATCGGTGGAGCAGTGGTAGAGGCCCGGCCAGGGCTTGGTGTCTGGCACCCCTACTTGGCCAGAAGTTGCAGGCTGGAATCGTACTCGACTGAGCTCAAGAAGCTCTACTGCAAATTGGGCACGCCTTTCCCGGTGGTGAATCTTGTGGACACCTAGCCCCTACCCGCTGGTGCATTCATCCGAACTATGCCGATCTACAAGAGTGTGGAGCAAATGACTGATGTGCAGTACCAGCAGCAACAGCAGACATTGGATTGCCAGGGCACAGAGCCCATGGGACAGCAGTGGTGGCATCAGCAGAGGCAGCAGCAGTGGACATTCAATTGCCAGGGCACAGTACCCATGGCACAGTAGTGGCAGCCTCAGCAGCAGCAGAAATTACATTGCCAGACCATAGTACTCATGGCACAGCAGCAGAAGCAGAGGACATTGGAGGGCTGGGGCACAGAACCCATGGCACAGCAGAGGCAGCAGAAGTGGACATTGGAGTGCTGGGGTACGGAACCCTTGGCGCAGCAGAGGCAGTCATTGGATTGCCAGGGCACAGAACCCATGGTGCAGCAGCAGCAGCAGCAGCAGCAGCAGCAGCATAGATTGGATGGCCAGGGCACAGAACCCGTGGCACAGCAGAGACGGCATCATCAGCAGCAGCAGCATAGATTGACTGGCCAGGGCACTAGCACTGCAGAGGCGGCATCAGCAGTAGACATTGGATTGCCAGGGCACAGAACTTGTGGCACAGCAGAGACGGCATCAGCAGCAGCAGCAGCAGCAGCAGCATAGATTGGATGGCCAGGGCTCAGAGCCTGTGGACCTCCAGAGGTGGCATCAGCAGTAGCAGCAGACATTGGATTGCCAGGGCACAGAACTTGTGGCACAGCAGAGAGGGAAGCAGCAGGATTTTCCTGTACACAGCACCCATGGAGCCAGGATCGTAGGGTTTTCCAGGGAAAAGCTCCCATACAGCAGCAGACAGCAGCACCAGGATTGTGTGGGCACATTTGGATTGGGCAGGGCAGAGCACCCATGGACCAGCAGACAGCAGCAGCGGGATTACCAGGCCAGTGGGGCACATCACTGAGGTTTGCCAGGGCAAGCAGACAGGCACCTTTGCAAGAGAGGCATGCAGGCTGGGGCATGGCTTCAGCTTTGCCCACAGGGCGGGGAGACAGGCACTTTGGCATGAACAAAAGGTAGACTGAGGCAGGGTTCGAGGTTGGCAACCTGGGTGAGCAGGCAGACAGGCAGCATAGCATGAGCATCGGAAGGTAGGCTGACTCTAAGGCAGGCTTTGAACTTTGCAACCTGGGTGGCCAGACAGACAGGCAGCATGGCATGAGCATTGGAATGCTGTCTGAGACAGGCTTTGATTTTGGCAACCTGGGTGGGCAGACAGGCACTTTGGAATGAGCATCGGAAGGTGGCCTGAGGCAGGCTTTGATCTTGGCAACCTGGGCGGGCGGGCGGGCAGACAGGCAGCGTGGCATGAACATGGGAAGGCAGACTGAGACAGGCTTTGATCTTGGCAAACTGGGTAGGCAGGCAGACAGGCAGTGTGGCATGAGAGGCAGTAGGGAAGGCAGGCTGGGACCTTGGCAGGACACTCAGCTAGGCTGGCAAAGACTGTGCAGCGGGTCAAGAGAAAGCCAGTCAGATAGGTGGGCCGAGATTGTATAGCTAAAGGCTGTCTGACAGGCTTACAGCTTGCCAATGCCACCCTGTGTCATGAGGTCATTCAGATAGGCCGGCCGAGACCGTCTAGTCAGAGAGACAGGCAGAGCGAACACCGGGTATTGGGAGGGAGGGACAGCACCTCAGCAGCAGCAGCCCAGATTGAGGAGGAGCCCTGTCTCAAGACTGCCCCTGGCATGGGATGGTGTGTGCCACTGCACCATCAATCCATGTCCAGGGGCAGCTCAGGGAATCCCAGCAGCAGAAGGTTCACCTTGATGAACAGCAACTGCTCCACCAACTTGGTCCCCAGTTTCAGGCAGTGTGGTGAGCAAATGTCCCCCACCATGTTCTCTGGGGACACTCGGTGGGGGGACAAGAGACCCTTGGCTACTTTGGACACGGATGGCAACACGTTGGTCTTGTCAGCCCAGTAGGCCAAGGGATTGCTGCTGAGTTCAATGCATAGCTTCTCCTCCAGGTAGCTCTCCACTGCTGCTGAGGTGCTCTCGTACTCCGTCACATAACTGCCTGGGCACCACCTCCACCACTGCCCTCAGCCATGCTGCCTGCCCTGCTGTGCATGAGTCCATCCTCACCAGAGTGCCCTGCACATATGAGCTACTGCTTGCAATAGGGGTGATGCTGCTCAGCCTGCTGATGCTGCTGATGCTACTGCTACTGCTAGGGCTAGGGGCAGGGATAGACTCCTCCGGCTAAAAGGGGTGGCTGCTCCCACTCCCACCATCCCCAGGGGCATCCTGCTGCTGCTGCCATGCACTCTCAAGAGCCCGCTCTGCCTGCTGGACCCTCTCCACCAGGTCACCCTTCCAGTGACCATAAAGCGCTGTCTGGCGTGCCATGCTGCCCTTGACATTGGGGTCCAGCATGGTTGACAAAACGTATTCATCACGCTACAGGGGCTCATCGAACTGCACCTTCAGCCCTGCCTTCAGCTGCCGCACCAGGGCAACAGCCTCATCTGCCAGCTTCCTGCCCTGAGGGCCACAATCCCACCCCTGGAGAATCTCCTCCAGCCTCCTCAGGAGACTCTGGACCAGAGGGGTCACCGGGCTGATGGTGGCCGTAGAGGAGCTGATGGTCTCCATCAAGGCCAGGAACAGTTTCAGCATGAAGACTGTGTGAACCAGGATCTCCCATTCTGCCCCATTGTACCCTGGAGGTGCCCCACTGTCCATCCCCAGTTGAACCTGATGCACGGTGACTTTCTTCTCAAGAAGCCGCTCGAGCATCAGGAACATCGAATTCCACCAGGTGATCACATCCTGCACCAGCTGGTGCACTGGGGAGCCTTGCACTGCCTGCTTTGCCTGGAGGAGGTCGCTGCCCTTCACGCTCCGGTTAAAGAAACCAGCCAGCTTCCTCCCCTGATAGATCAGGGAGATAAGGGTGCCTGCCCCAATCCCCTTCTCCCTCAAGCCCAGAGCATTCCTGGCCACTAGATGAAGGATGTGTGCAGTGCAACGGATGCTGGTGAAGTCCCCCTCGTAGACTGCCCTCAGTATGTTGGCCACTTTGTCTGTCACCACACACCCCTTGGTGAAGGGCGCACCTGACGTGGCCCACTCCCTCACCATGATGTTCAGGGATGCCTCCATGTTCCGAGAAGTGTGGGGGCCATCCATGACTTCCTCTTAAAGCAGGGCCCACCTATACTCTGCTTCAGGACCCCTCCTGCCACTTGCAAATGCTTCCTCCGTGTCCTGCCACCAGTGCGCCGTCACTGCCAGGTAGGCATGCTGTGCGTTTCTGCTCAACCACAGGTCTGTGGTGAAGTGGACGATGGCACCCCCAGTCCCTGGCAGCTGCTCCCTCACCTGCCCCTTTGAAGCCCAGTAAAAGGCTGGCATCATCTGCTGACTTAGGGTGGTGTGCGAGGGCAGCTTAAACTGGGGGGCCAGGAAGCCAATCAGGTGCCTAATCCCCATGTCCCTGACTATCGAGAAGGGCTGCCCATCCAGCGCTATCATTTCCCCCAACATGCGTGTGGCTTTCAATTGAAAGTCACGCCGCCCTCCACATCCTGCAGTTGCCAATGGACTTGGAAGCTGCCCCCACACCAGCTCCTCCATGGTGCACTGACACTGCTGCTGCTGCTGCTGCTCCCCCCTAGCAGCAATACCGCTCCTGCTGCTAGAGGCAGCTGTTAGAGCAGGATGCTTGCCCGCTGATGGAGGCGGATGACTGGCCGCTGCAGTCGGGAACCCGCTGGCTTCCACTGCCCCTGCCTGCCTGCTTAGCAGCACAGCGCTGTGGCATGCCTTCAGGTGTCTCACCATGCAAGTTGTTCCAAGGTTGGTGAGCAGCTGCCCACACTTCACCACCTTCTGGCACAACCTGCACTGCACCTCCCTGGGATCATCCACCCGCACCAACTTAAAATGTGCCCATACGGAGGATTGTTTGCACCCTCCAGCCTTCTGGCCCACACCAGGTGATGCACCGCTGACAGCACTGCTGGGATGGGCAGAACATGGTGGCAACACAGTTCTCAGAGGGACAGCCATCACCTCAGCACCAGACATCTCCTCCGCAGGACTAGTGTCTGTCTCGTTGTCCCCAATCTGAGTGATGTCCCGTGAAGGGGAATACTGGGACCCTGAGGCTGATGGACTGCCCGCCATGCTTCTGCCACTCTCCCTCCTGCTCTCCCTGCTGCCATTGCCCAGGGATCGGGCCCTGCCTCTAGCAGCTGGGGTGGGATCCACCAGCTCTGGGCTTCTTGGGATCACCTCAACAATGGGGGCCGGGGACATTGGTGGCCCTGGAGAAACATCTGACCCTGAAGCACCTGCAGCTGCTCCTGCAGCCACAGCACAGACAGCCGCAGCCTCCTGGAGTGCAGGCCTTCCAGTGCCATGCATGGCAGTGGAGGATGCTGGCAGGAGATGCCGCTGAACCACACCCCTAGTGCCACTGCTGGGAGCCTCTGAAGCCTGAATGCCAAAATCAGGCCTGTGCAGTTTGGGGCATGGTGATAGGCTTGGGCTGCTGCTGCTGCCTGCTGCCGCTCTGCTGGCACGGCCCCTGCCACCTCTTCCACGTGCCCCATTGCTCGCCTTATGGGCAGCAGACCAACCTCTCCTGCTTCCCTTCTCCATTTCTTCCACCCAAAGAATGCACAGGAAGCTTTTATATATTTTTTATTTATTTATTCAAATTTGTAATCTAATATTATATATATCTACACTAACTCTAACTGCTATTAACTATTCTAAAACCTATGGAACTAAATGGAATATTATCTAATATCTACAAAGGCCTAGTCCTACAAACACACTATAAAATATTAAAACTGAATCACTACACACTATCTCTATCTATCTGTATAACTAAGCTAACTCCTACATCTATCTATCTATCTATCTATCTATCTCCACAGGAATGGGTGGGCATAACACAGACAGTTCACAACAAACAACACGGGGAGGGGTACAAAACTGAAATGAAACCTAAATCAATCTAATGCTACTCTAAATAAATCAAAAAACAGGGGAAGGGAATCGGGATGGAATATATACAGGGAGCAGGGAAGGATTTAATGGAGGGGAGGGAGAAAGAACACACGGAGGGGTAAAAAATAAAAATAACACCTAAATCTATCTAATCTAATCTAAATAAATGAAAATATGGAGGTAAATGTGTGGAAATGGGTGAAATAGGAGGAGGATGGGAACACAAACTGCTGGGAGAGGGAGACTTCTGAAAATGCCTGCTGACAGGATCAGTGGCTAGCTCAGAAGGAATTGGAAGGGGGGAGGGCAATGACTTTTGTTACTTGCTGCGCCCGCCTTACCACAAGCCCCATTGGCTCTGTGCAGCCTAGCCCCATGCCAATCGCAGACTGCGAAGCCAGTGGTCTGAGGAAAAAAGGGATGGAGATTGGGCAGGCTGACTGCTAGTCCAAACCCTCTCCACCCCTGGCACCAGGAAGTCTGCTCCTCAGCTTCCCCTCCCTGGGCCTGCCAGTTAGGTTTTTCCTGCCCGAACGCACCCAAACTCATCTGAACGTGGCCGAACTGTTCAGGGGGTTTGTGTTCAGTTCAGACGTTTGGTTCGGCTGTCCGAACTGGCTGAGTTTGGACCAAACTTCGAACGTCTGAACCGCGTTGGCACATTCCTAATCCTTAAATATTTGATAGCAAATCCCTATTAGCTACGATATTAGAGAATGAGGTAGACTAAGGTGATGCCTTTCTCAGTCCATGGATAGTATTCACAGAAGATGTGTATATCTGGATAAACGAAGAAGTATGTCCTCCATAAACACATTTGAGGCAAATTATATGATTTATCTACCTGAATGCCCTGGATGGCATAATGTCAATTGAGGGGTTATTTAGACTGTGTGGTTTGTGTTGAATTGTAACTGTTATTGTTCTTTAGATGTTTTTTGCTTTTGTTGTCAGCCGCCTCGAGTCGCCATAGGCGAGCGGGGTACAAATAAAAGTTGATGATGATGATGATGTCCACTCTTGAATTAACCACACACTTGGCATTGAGCATAGGTGTCGATAGCACACCACTCAAAAGTATTGCAAAGTGCAGTCCTTTTGGAACTGGGCACAAAGGCAACACCTGGCATTTATTTATTTAAATTTAATAACCTGCCTTTACTCAGGGGCTCAGGCAGTTAACAAAACATCCTCAATTGGCTCTTCCTATGCAATTCCTAGGCAATTCTAGGCAATGCCTAGGAATTACATAGCAAGAGCCAACTGAAGATGGATAAATTGGTCTCATCTGGAAGCAGGGAGGAAGCTTCTAGCCCTCTGAGGGAAATGAATAAGTAAAAAAGCTTGAGTCAGAGCCCAGTAAAATGCTAGGAAAAGTCTTGCCTCTGGGCTAAAACCTTGCGAATTTTCAAACATGACACCCTCGCCTGTGGCCATGCTTACCCGTGTGGCCATGGGTGGTGGTGTCACATCAGCTCCCACCTGCCAGATATTCACCATGGGCAGGAGCAGAGTACACCCTGGACCATGGCAGGGCTAACCCGGGATGTACTCTGGGCTCCCTGCCAGTGCACATCCTGGGTTTAGCCCTGCCACGGTCTGGGAAAGCCTACCCCTGACCATGGTACACCAGGTCATCTGGGGGCTGAGGCAGTTCTGGTGGGCATGGTGGTCTCATAGGCATATGCACCTGCCCATCAGGGAGGAGGTGGGGCAGCGCTGAGGAGTGCAGGGGGCGGGGCTGTGCGGACCCACATCCGCACATCCCCCACCCTCTTCCCACCTCCTTCCCAGCCCTGGTCACCAGACATTTCTTTGGCGGCCGAGCAGACCCCTGCCTGGGGTGAGGGTTCTCACCCCAGGCAGGATTTAAGTATGGTGGTTCTTTGAGCTGTCGCATGTAAAAATACTCCTTGCCTTAGGAGTTACCAGACAGTGTGATCAGGAGGTGGACATTTGCTGAGGGCCTTGACTCACACAAGATTATCCTGGAACTGGTTGGCTCCATGTGTGGGAGGGTGGGGAGTGCTGGGGTGGTTGTCTGACCAGTAAGGGGGTGCAAGCATAGAAAGAAACTTGACAAAAGGTTAAGGCTGGGCACCCAGTGATGGACTTGCCTAAATGCAGGGGCAAGGGGAGAGCTCAACTCACTAACAAAAAGACAGCAGACTGTGGGGGCTTTTCAAGTGAGAAGGAGTAGTGTTTTGTAGGTCATTGTTGCAAACTATGATGATTTGTATGGTGTATAGAATAAATATACTTTGGGTGAAAACACTGCTGACTCTGGGTATTTTCAGACATTACGAGACCCCACTCAACCACAGTCAATACCCTGTGGTGGGGAATGGCCTCGTAACATCTGTTGGGGAACCGGACGTTCCCCCCCAGATGTTAGCCACGGTCAATCGCAGCGGGGAATCATATTCTCCACGCAATCGGCGGGACCGGTGGGACTGGCACCAATCGCGTGGTGAACGTGATTCCCCACCGCGATGAAGGGGCCCATCTCATCTGTACGGCAACCATGGCCTGGAATCCCCAGCGGGATTCCAGACCATGGTCAATTCGGGTGCCTGCCCATCTCCCCAGAGGGTGGGCAGTGGGGGAGCATGGGGGGTGGGGTGGGGCCATGCGGTTGCATGTTGTGCAGTGCGGCCCCTCCCCGATTCCCCATCAGGATCAGCCGGTACGTCTGTTAGATGTGACGGGCTGATTCTGGCGGGGAATCAGAAGGGTGATTCCGGGACGAGGCGAATGCTGCCCCGTCTTGTCTGAAATCACCCACTATCTTGGCTGGGGTTTGTGAGTGCACTACTTATGCCTCAGCCAGTTGAAATTTTCTACAGTGTCTGAGAAAAATGGGCTTGATCTAGAAAGCATATGGAGTGCCTCCACTTCCACAGGTGATATGGGCTGAGGTGCAGCTTAACAAAGGCTGATGAACAAGGCTGAATGATAGTTTAACTAAGCTTGCACTGCTTTGATATGCTGTGCTTTTTTGTGGTTTTCTGCTTCTTTTGTTGGTTTTGCATATTTTACTATTATTGCCTTTGTTTTATTTATTTATTTATTTTTAAAAAGATTTTTCTGTGTGTGACATAGGCCCTTTTAAAATGGAACGTGGTGGGTGGGGGATGGGTGTGCATCCGTTCCCATGGGCAAACATTCACCTCCACCCATGGAGCATCCGACTTTGGAACCCATTGCTCTGTGCATGGGTGATGGGTGGATTATTAATTATTTATAATTTATTATTATTATTATTATTATTATTATTATTATTATTATTATTATTATTATTTTATTAGCAGCAGCAGCAGCAGCAGCAGCAGCAGCATTTATATAGTGCCAGTAGTGTACCTGGCACTTTACAAAAAATAAGATAGACATGGTCCCTGCCCAAGAGCTTACAATCTAAAGACAGGGGGAAGGGAGACAGGGAAGAGGGAACAGAGGGAGAGACAAGGGACGCAACAATCATGAGGATGCGAGAGCTCAGGTGCACGTTCTTGACTTGGTTACAGTAAATAGGATTCTGCAGATTACAAGTAGGGGATAATTTATTTATTTATTTTATTTATTTTCTAGATTTCTACCCCGCACCTCCTGAGAACAGCTCGGGGCGGCTTCCAACAATAAATATATATATAAAATACATATAAAACAATTTAAAACACATCAAACATACAATATAAGGTATTAAAACAGGGCCCGGGAAAACATTAAAACAATAAATAGGGTAGGGGAGATAATCCTGGGTAGGTTAGCAGGAGTTAGGAAAGGCGAGGGACTTGAAGGTGTGGAGGGTGGAGGCCAGGTGGGTGTAGCGCGGGAGCGCGCATGCACGCCTGCCCATCCCCCATGGCATTCACACAGGCGGTTCCACACATCTCCATGCAGCGAAACTGCATGGAAATGAATGGTGACGTCTCATGTTAAAAGGGCCATAGTAGACAATCAAAAAATTCGGAAGATGATCTGTAAGATCCCATGGAGTCAGGCACTGAACTAGACTATGCTTTCCAGGGTCATTAGAATTCTTAAATAATAAGAGATAAAACCTCTTTATTTGAAGACTTCGAAAGTTAGAATCTCATTTGTTTGTTTTTCAAAACAGCTAGGTGCTTTAGCTTGGTGTAGGTGACTCCATCCTCAGTTTCAACATCTGTATTTTCTTGTGGAAAATTCTCTGCTTGTGTCTTCTGGGCAAAGGTGGAGGTAAGGGATGTAATAACTGTATGGAGATATGCTGTGTGTATGAGAACTACTATAGAGTAGATGAGGAACTGATTGAGAATTTTGTTAAACATTTAGGATGATATTTTGTGCTAAACCTTTCAGAAATACAACACAAAACTGTAATTTTCTTGGAAAATAGGACTTCTACATCTGAGCTGGTCTAGGGTCTGAAACATCCCACAGTGTAACTCTGGTAGATTAGGGAACTGATCACATATCTTTAATGTACCATTTAAAAAGTGCACTAGTTCTTTGTTTAAATCACTTTAATCGTCTTGCCCAAAATAAAAGTAGGATGTTTAAGTTTCACACTGTGGAAGTTTCTGATCAGTGATTGCCCAATAAAATATGGATTAAACTTTGAATAAGTTGACACTGGAACATTGTTAAAGTCTGGCATATTTAATTTTATAAGGATGTTGTGTCAGATTACATTATGTTATGTTAATCTAGAGCAATGTAGGCTATGGTGATGTGATTAGATTTAACAAGTTGTAATGTTTCCAAACTTCAAAAAGTTTGAGAGAAACAATACATTCTGCATATTTGGATAGTAATTAGTCCTTTCAAATCTAATATGACACAAAGAAAGCACAAAGTACTCAAAATGTTTTAAATGCTTGTAGAAAAAAAGAGATAGCTGGATTACACCCTGAAAATACTGGTTCCTGGCATATCTGCATTTTAATGTCTTGTATTTGGGTCATTAGTCCTAGAGTTTTTATAAAATTGCTGTCGTGTTTTTATTTTCAGTTGGTAGAAGGCATGTCTTATGGAATGGTCCATTGATCCTCCTTTCTTGGAACATTAATTTGGAGTTCTGACTACGCAAGTTGATTTAAAATAAATAAATAAATAAATAAAACAAAACAACAACAAACTAGTTGTTTAGTTTATCAAGAAATCCAGACATAATTCAAGATCTGAAGCTAGGACAACCTTCCATCGCAGCAGCGCCATGGCAAGGGAGGGAAGACACTGACATCATCATTCAAGGTTTAAACATGAACACAGCTTTGCTAAATCATTGAGCATCTTGGCTCCCTCAATACTCACAATACCTAGGAAGCAGGGTCTCTAAGGAGAGAATCCTGCTGATGGTTAGGTCCCACCAGACGTTGTACCAGTCAGACAAAAAATAGCAGTTTCAACAAACAATAACTCTCATATCTCAAATGAGGGCACTGTAGGAAAGGTGTGAGAAAAACCTTTCACCCCGCCCAGTCAATGTAAGAGTGAAAGGAAAAGTTCCTGTTCAACCATAGGGTGAACAAACATGCAAATTTTAAAGGACACATGAGAAATACAGGTTGCAGGGCAGCACTGGAGCCAATTTGCAACCTGTATTTTTCCATACGTTCAGTTGTGAACTAGTTCCGTGCCCGTCCTGGTTGGTGAAGCCTCCAGGGAGACATTGGGGTTGGTTCTGGCGAGGGTGGTTAACGCGTCCATCTGGCAGGGGAGGTTGTCGCCCAGTCTCAAGGAGGCTGTGGTGCGCCCCCTGCTGAAGAAGTCTTCTTTGGATGTGGACGCACTCGCCAGTTACCGTCCTGTTTCTAATCTTCCCTTTTTATGGAAGGTTATTGAATGGGCAGTGGCTCTGCAGCTCCAGGCGCATCTGGACAGTATCGGTTTCCTTGACCCTTTTCAGTCTGGGTTCTGCCCCAGCTATGGTATTGAGATGGTGTTTGTGGCTTTGGTGGACGATCTCCACCAGGAGATGGATGCTGGATCATTCTTGATCCTGCTAGATCTCTTGGCTGCTTTTGATACCGTGGCATGGACCATGGGCTGCTGCTGAGACAGCTACAAGACCTGGGGGGATCTGGACGGGACTGTCCTTGGGTGGTTCCACTCATTCCTCTCGGGGAGAAGCCAGCGGGTGGTGCTGGGCGCTGAAACATTGAGCTCCTGGGCTTTGACCTGTGGTGTTCTGCAGGGTTCAATCCTATCTCCTCTTTTGTTTAATGTGTATATGCAGCCCCTGGGGGAGATCGTGAGAGGGTTCAGGGTGCGATGTCAACAATATGCTGATGATACTCAGCTGTACCTCTCATTTTCAACTGACCCAGGCCCTGCCATCTCGTTGCTTTCCCAATGTTCGGAGGCCGTGGTGGATTGGATGCGGCAAAGCAGACTGAAGCTCAATCCCAATAAGACGGAGGTGATGGTGGTGGGTAGGGCGAGGGAGGTGCCGGCTCCTCTGGTGGTGGTGTGGGGGGTGGGGGGTCTGCCCTCCTGTAGCCCAACAGGTTTGGAGTCTGGGGGTGGTTTTGGATTCGGGCCTCCATCTGGATCGGCAGGTGGAGGCAATGGCTAAAGCCACCTTCCGCCAGCTGTATCTAGTATGGCGGCTGCGCCCATACATTTCTGAGACCAACCTGGCCACTCTTATTCATGTCTTCATCACCTCGAGACTATACTACTGCAATGCGCTCTACGTGGGGTTTCTCTTGGCTCTGGTTTGGAGGCTGCAGCTGGTGCAGTATGAAGCGGCCTGTCTCCTCACAGGGATGAGGCGGTGGGAGCATATAACACCTGTGCTCCGCACTCTGCACTGGCTGATTATAGCGTACCGAGCCAGATTCAAGGTGTTGGTGTTGATCTATAAAGTCCTACATGGTCTGGACCCCTCATACCTTGGGGACCACCTCGCCGTCCGTGTCTCAGAGCGATCCCTGAAGTCTGCTGGGGGCATGTTCTTGGAGATCCCCTGTGTTAAACGGGGGGCCACAATGGAGAGGGTGTTCTCAGTGGCCAGGCTGTGGCTTTGGAACTCCCTCCCGGAGGAAGCTCACCTGGCCTGGGTCTGATGGCATTTCGTCAAGCCTGTTCACCCAGGCCTTCGGAGGGAAGGGTGTGAGGGGAGGATAGGTTGGGGGGATTTGGGGAGGGGTTTATGGGAAATGTTAGATTGTTGGGGGGATTATCCTTTTTTAATCATTTTATCTTTGACACTATGTTTTATGAGTTTTTATTGTTCTTTTATTTGCTGTAAGCCGCCCCAGGATGCCGTGGGCATGAGGCGGCGGCCAATAAATGCAAATAAATAAATATAAATAAATAAAATACGTGTCCTCTAAAATTTGCATATCTGGTCACCCTACTCAACCCTGCCAACCAGAGCCAAGCAAATGTCCACAGCTTTTTTTCCCATTGAGTGACAATGCTGCCCCCAAAGTCAAATCTATATTCAGAGAGGGAGGAAGGGTCTGTTTCTAGATGGACAGAGTATTTGTATTACAGTCAAGGTTACCAAACTATGGGGCAGGACCTCACAGATGGTGCAATACCACCTGTATGGAGAAGCGATCCAGATTGTCTTTACTATCTGGGGGTCATGGAATTTATATTTAAGACCCCAAATGGAGTCATGCAAACAAAGGCTGCTTTTCGAGGTGACGGGGCCAATCTAGCACATTGAAAAACGTGCTTTGAGAATAGTCATGTGCGTGGGGGGGAGAGGGGGGGTTTAGAGGCACCAGAAGTCACCGGCCATCATTGGAATCACAGCGCACTTTCAAATGTGGTTTTAAAAATAATGCTCGAGCCACAATTCCAATGTTGGCCAGTGACTTCCAGTGCGTCTAAATGCCGCCCCCCACCGTCCCATGTGACTTTTCTCAAAGCGTGTTTTTCAGTGTGCTAGATTTGCCCACTCGTGTAAAAACAGCCAAAGTTTCGAAACCGCTGGAATGCAGTATGTTTGGGAGCTAAATATTGCTTTACTGAAAGGTTTGACCTTTTAATTTTCTGTGCCTTGAGATCTAAAGCCCTGTATGATACAGTTCTCTCTTCCTTCACTCAAGCTCCAGTGTAAATCATTGTAAAGTTAGGACTGTGGGGTAGGCTATCCAACTTCTTGGCCACCACGGGCTAAACTACCTGATGCCAATTTGCTGGTAGGTCGGACTGCACAAAAGCCTCTTATCATACAGCCAGTGTGTTTTGTTTCTATAGTACAGAGGTAGTAAAACCTTGCTTAAACTTATCAGCACCAACAATGTGAATTCAATGTGCAGAATTTGGAGCTATTATTGCTTGACGTCATTTTGGAAACTTAAATTTTATTTTAAAAGGACTAAAATGTAATAAAATTGGATGTTATGGCTCTGGAATCCTAGTGCAGGCCAGATCCAGCCCACAATCCCCCAGTGGGACAGCTCTGACTGTAGGCAGGATAGACTAGTATCATAAACATTTTATGTTAAGTCCCTGAGTTTGACCCTCAGGAAAGGGTCACTTTTATTTATTTTTTAAAGGAACTCCTTGTAAATCAATATAGTATTGTTTCCACAGAGGAAAAGGAGACCTTAGACAAGATGGAGAAGTCATAAAGTTGTAAGAGCTAGATGCTAGTATACCATATTCAATAACCTCTAAAGAATATGTCTTAATTTTACCTGCATATTTAGAGGAACAATTGAGGTATCTTCCAAGGACACTTCCAAAAAGTCAAAAGAAATATGAAAATTAAAAATGAATCAACATTTTTACAAAAGAGGATAGGATTAATCAGCATTAAAAATTCACATTCTTACTAACGGGTAGTCACTACGGGTGTGCAATTTGATATTGTTTTATTGATTATGAGAATGAATGGAGCCCCATTCATTTTCATAACTAAGGCAATGAAAACAAATGAATATGCAAATGATATTTGCTTGATTTCAGTCATTTTTGTTTTTATTTTTCATTTTATTTTATTAAAAATAGTAACAAAAAATCACTGACATGTGCAAAATGGCCTCTGGGGCTATTCTGTGCACCCTTTTACAAAATAAACAAAATGGTAGAGTCCTTTATGAAAACTCCTGAAAAAAACCTGTCTTTTGGAAAGAAAAATGAAAGGTAAAATGAAAACGAGGTATGTACCTTCTACATACCCTTAATGGTCACTAAGGTTCCAGTATATGGAAAAATATGGCCCCTGGCATATAAAGAATGTTCGGTTGTTGAGCTTACCTAGTTTTTTAGTTTTTTCTTCTTTTGGGACTTTTAATTAAATACAGTAGTGGTGTTCATCAGGGACCCTTTTTGTTTTTTGTTTTTCAATTTTGTTTTCATTATTGAAATTTTTGATTTTTTGTTTTTGCTTCATTTCCATTGGTTTCAATAGGAAATGGATTTTTTGATCTATCTTCTCCATTTATCATCTAATTTGCATGAAATTGGTCCATAGTATACAGCTCACCCAAGGGATTATCTCTGTGAGATGTCATAAAGATTGGGTAAAGGGTTCTGATTTATAAGCAATTTAGGTTTTGTGGTTTGTGCACACATTTCCAGCTGCAATGTCTGTTTTGTCCATACAATTTGGATGAACTTTGGACTCATTATATCCCTCATGGAAGGAATCACCTCTGCCAAATTTCAGAAAGATTGGATAACGGGTCCTGATTTTATAAGCAATTTAATCATTTCATGATTTGCAAACATTCCCAGATGTAACATCTTTTATCCATCCAATTTGGATGACATTTGGCCAGATTGTCCCCTCACCACAGGTATTATCCCTGCCAAATTTCAGAAGTATTGGATAAAGGGACACAACTATATAAGCAATCAACTTTTCATGATTTTAACAGAAGTTGCAAATTTCCTTAAACCTGTTGCTGGTGTTGCTTCTGTTTAAATCATAGAGGTTTTACTAGATTCAGAGATCTGCTTTTTGGAGCATTTGTAGAAAGGGAAAAGAAGACAGGAGGAGGTGCCAGAGACACTGGCACAGGCTTCAGTCATTAGGACCCCAAAGTCTGTGTGGGCATACATGAGGGAGAGTAGGTGCAGAGTAGGACTGTAGCGGAATGTCGCAGCAGTAGCTATTTCCACTGGAAACAGCATTTCCGCAATTAGTGGTACGGTATGGCGGAGGGTTCATTCCGCTAGTTTCATTCCGCTACTTCCGCAGTTCCGCTAATTTCATTCTGCTACTTCCACAGGCTTCGCAAAATAGTGGAAACATGACATTTTCGCTACTTCCGCCATTCCACCAGCACCACAAAATAGCGGAACAGTGGTTTCCCGATAGTTTCTGCAATTTCCCCCCAATTCCACAATTAGCAGAATGCCGGTGGAATTACCGGAATGTCCACAGAAAAGTTGTGGTGTGTCATGCACAATTCTGAAAAGGTGGAATGAAATTGCGGCGCGGTAACAGCTGCTGCCGCATCAGCCCTAGTGCAGAGTTCTGTTTTTATGAACACTTCCAGTGAGGCTGAAGACTGTAGCACACACAGTCACACACACAGATCACTGAGCCAGCCTACGAGTCACACAAGATCTTGCCATAGTGGCAGCTGTGCTACTTGGCAGAAACTCCCCATTTGCTCCCCAATGCCCACCCTAAGCCTCCCTGGTTGCAGTGACTGGGTACTGGCAAGTTGGAAACCTGAGCAGCATCTCCAGAGAATAAGCTTATACTAGGAATTCTCTTATGCTTGTCACAGTGGTACAGGATGGGTTTGTGATGCCAACTGCTGAGCAGAAATTTCAATAGAGGGTGAAAGCAGATGTAACACTAGCTCTACTTTAACACTGCTTTAACACGGCTTTAACATTTCTTAGGCATCTTGCAGGGCTGCATAGGTGTCACCGGCAGGGGGAAAACACTCACTTGTCGGGAAGGGGGAAGCACTCGCTACCAAGGTGTGCCCTGGCCGTGGGGGTTTCTGTGAGGACTTCAAATGCTCATCAGGATAGAGTAATGGACTTACCTCTCGAGGAGAGAATGGGCCTCTATCATCATAGGGCACCAGAGGCTCAGGGACACCAAGGCCTGCCCCAAAGGGCACCCACACCACCCACTCACTCCGGAGCGTGGGGGGACAACCAGGTAGAGAGGTGAGGTAGTGGTCAGTGGGAGGTTCCAAGTAGGGAAACGGGTGAAGGGCACTATCACTATCACACAGGAGAAGAGATCCCAGTGAAGAAAGGGGGTGGAGAGGGTTCATATCTTCTAACACGCTCGCACTCGTTCACTCACCAGTCACTCTTGGGGAAGCAGGGGCACGAGATCCAAGCACACAAGGTTAGGAGCAAGTACTCGCGTTCTTGCAGCATACACCAGAGCTCAATCGCAAGGGGACCGGTCTCTGAATCACAGACCGGACTGGGCTTTATTTCCCAGGCCCCGCCCCCATGCGTGCTCACAAGCGTTCAGAGCGACGCAGCAGGGACGGGGAATTCCCCACGCGCTGCGCAAGGGCAGGGGGCATGGCTGGGCCCTGGAAGCCTGCTCCTCGATCTGAAGCTGCCGCCGGGGTTGAGCCTCTGGCCGCGCCGGCGAGGCCCCCCGGCCTGGAGATTGTGCTGAGCGGGCAGGCCGGCAGGGGCGGCGCCACCGGGGCTCCCCGCGGCTAACAATAGGACACCAATACATTCATGCAACATGGGTTCAGTTCCTCTTTTTAAAAGATTTTATAAGTTAAGTAAGTTTTATCAGTTTATAATTGTTTTAAGCGTTATGTTTTAAATTGTTGGAATATGTTTTCAATATAAATGTAGGGGAATAAATAAATAAATAAAATAAGAAATGTTAAAGCAGTGTTAAAGTGGAGTTAGCATTATGTCTGTTTTCACCCCATGTATCCTCATTCTGTTCTGTGTCATCCCAGCCCCCCTGATTGTTACTGGGCAGTTGAAAGCAGCTGCTTAGGAAAGCTGATAAGGGATTCTGTTATGCCCTCTGTCACAAAGCTGCACGATGTGTTTAGTATGCCAACTAGCCAGCCTGGATGTGTCAATCATGTCTCTTGATTGCTGGGATGCTTCCCTCTCCCCTCTGCCTTGCTACCTGAAGTCCCCTTTTTCCGTGGACACTGTAAGACCTGGCTGTTCCGCCAGGCCTTTCCCGAGGGAGGTGGGGTGGGTNTGTTCCGCCAGGCCTTTCCCGAGGGAGGTGGGGTGGGTGGGTTGGGTTAGGGTGGGTAGGGATGGGTTTATACTGTTTTAATTGTGGTTTATTGTATATTTTAATATGTTTTAAAATGCTGTGAGCCTCACTGAGATGCCTGAAGCAGGAGGGGGCCGCATATACGTGTTTAGAAATAAATAAAAATAAAATAAATGTCCTGAATTTTTAGTTTTTGTCCCAAAATGTTCAGAAGTAGCATTTGCACCGACTTCTGTTAAAATCACAAATGTTCAATTGCGTATAAAATTGGACCCTTTATCCAATCTTTCTGAAATTTGGCAGAAATGCTCCCCTCTGTGAGAAGTACAGTTAGTCCATATCTCATCCAAATTGGATGGAAAACAAAGATGTTATAGCTTTAAATGAATCATAAACCATTATGTTTATCCAATCAGAACCCTTTATACAATCCTTCTGAAATTTAGCCAGGATGATCCCTTCATTGAAGGGTACAATATGTCCAAAGTTTATGAAGATTTGACAGAAAAAAAGCAGTTACAGTCTGAAATCTATGTCCCCAAACTTTCATTTTTCCAATTCTGAAAATTGTCATGTTTATTTTTCATTTTCATATTGCAATAACAAAAATGAATTTAACACACCTAATACCTGGAGAAACAATTATCTGAGCAGATATTGAGGACCAAGGCTTCAATTTTCCAAAATACACACATAACAAAATCTGTGTATAAGACTTTGTAGGATCCATGCCCATTTTAGTTTGTGTCCCTACAGATATAAAGATGGGGTAGACTTCATCATTATCCCTTTTTTGTTATATGATTTTCTGATCTAGAATTATCCTCTATGCTTATCTTTCAGAGGCAGTCAGCATTCTGCTGCTCTTTTACTTTGTTCTGTTCATCATACTCAGATGAAAAAACTTCCCTTAATTTGATCTCTTTCAAATAGCTACTGAACCATTCCCCAAGAAGCACATAATTTAATGGTAAAGCACCAGTCAAGACAAATTATACTGATTGCTGCAGCATACTCCAGAAGAAAGAGTTCCTCTGCTATGTCATTTGACAACCAATGGTTGAACATTTGTGCTGACTGCCTAACTTATGTTCAGGAAGGTTGTGCAATATAGGGTGTTTTTAAGCGAGATGTCACCATGCATGGCTGCCCAGGAGCGACTCATGCAACCACCTGTTTGAAGGTGGTGTGGGGGGGATGCACACTCCCGTGAGCCACTCAGCACCCACTCATGGGCACTACTGAGAAATCCGGATTGCACTGTGCAGTGCAAGACAAAAAGGAGTATGGCAGTGGCTGCCCATGCATCTTCTGCCCATATGAACGAGGTTGGCCACCCACGCCAGTACCATGGAGGTTCACTGCCCCTAAGCCCTGAGTGGGACTGTGGCTGCCTGCAGCCTGGCGGGCTGCCCTGTCCCACCTCCACCCCTACTGGGAGCCCTTAAAAGACACGTGAATTCAGAGACTGGTGTGTTGTGATTCCTGTGTGTCCCACCTGGAATGTGCCTCTGTGGTTGGCCAGAACTGCTAGCGACTTCACCAGCTCTCAAGATCATGGGCAGGATGGGGTTAATGCCTTCTGTGGCTTCTTGTTTCCATGGTTTCTGCTGTTGTGCATCATAGTAGAGGCCGGGTGGGAAGTTGGGTGGGGATTCAGGTGGAGGGTGTTGTTTGGTGGGAGGGAAGGGGGAACGGCTGCCCATGTGAGTTGTTTGTGGGGCTGGTTGGTGGCTATGGGAGGATGTGGAGGCTCCCTGCATGGCCATGGGGGCCACCATTGGAGCCGCCCATTAGAATCCCTCCCATTGATTTCAATGGGAAAGATACAGAACTGAAAACTGAAACCATAATGTACCAATTTTTTGACACTTTGGTTTTAAACCAAAACAGCCATTTTGGGACTGTTTTGGTTTAAACCAAAACAGAAATTCCCACCCCCTAGGATTCAGCTTCAATCGGCTCATCTTCATCCAGTCCCCAACAGCAGCTAGACATCGGGTAAGCACCAATACTACGGGACCCAGGTCAGATGAAAAAGAGAGGTAGAGCTAAGTGTCATCAGCATAATGATGACACATCATCCCAAACTTCCAAATGACCTTGCTCAGGGGCCTCAAATACACGTTGAACAAGAGGGGAGACAGAATAGAATCCTGCAGAACACCACAGGGGTACGATGAGCAATCGGCCATCACCACCCTCTGGGACCTCCCTGACAGCAAAGAGCGGAACCACTCAAGAGCAGTCCTGCACACCTCTGCCAGGTCCTGCAGTTGCGTCAACAACACATTGTGAACAACTATATTAAAGGCCACTGAAAGATCTAACAAGAACAACAAGGTAGAATTCCCCTTATCCATCCCAAGGTGCAGATCATCGATGAAAGCTACAAGCACAGTCTCTATAGTCATACCCAGGATGAAAACCTGACTGAAAAGGAATCTGATGTCAGGAATCCGATAGCATCGAGATGAGCCTGGAGCTGTTTGGCAACCACCCGTTCAATAACCTTCTCTAAAGAGGGAAGTTTAGAGACAGGCTTATATCTGGCTAGGGAGTCAGCGTCCACAGATGGTTTCTTAAGGAAAGGCTGGACTACCACAGATTTAAAGGTGTCTGACACCCTTCCCTCCCATAGGGAGGTGTTGACAATCCAAGCCAGCAACGTTTGACATTTAACATTGAAATTTCAAGTTTAACGCAGCCTTCCTGCCCTTTCAAACATGACACACCATTTAATGTACAGCTATAAGTCGCTCTCTCCTACACTGTTATACATATTGGCTGGAATACTTTAAATATGGAAAACCATGAACTCCCTCACTGATTAAAGACAGATGGCCAACCCTTTCCCTTTCCCTTTCCTCACACACACACACACACACACACACACACACACACACACACACACACACACACTATAGTGTATGGTGGGGGTCCTTCATTTCTGAATGTGTTATTTCTTAATATGAGGAGAATGATGTGATACATGCTCCATTCACCCATGGGGGTGCTATGTAGATTTAAGATTAGTGCCATTGCTTCTCTATTGTAAAAGCCAGAATCAATGTTAGTGTCCTCACACTTGCTTTCTTCAATCCCTTCCAAATCAGTCTTTTAAAAGAAGTTGTGTCACATGAGCAAAGTTGTACTTAAGTAGTTAAAAAGCTGAAAGGATTTGAAAACTCTGCCTAATGTGATTTTGGATTTGTTGCTAGATGCTTGTTTATAATATGCATTAACCTAATTCTCCTTATAGTACAAGAGCTGTTTTTCTACTTTGAGCTGGATTCTCCCTGACACATACCAATGAGATCAAAATGCATGTTGCTTTCTATTATGACCTGGTTTTGAGATGATTTTAGATGCCATGTTAAAGTTACGTACAATTTAAAGAGGTTTATTTAGAACTAACTTATAACTTGCTTAACTTAAATACATTGGTTAAAATAATCAGATTTCTAATACATAAAGTGTAATAATTTTATAATGTGTAAAGGCACAAATAACAAACAATTTACATACATATTTAAATTGTCATTATGTAAACATCTATATAAAAATAACTTTTTCTTTCTTTCTTTCTTTCTTTCTTTGCCAGACTCTTCCATCAAATTGACCTCCTTATCTTGTATTTGCAAAAAGAATATAAGATTTGATGCCATATCTCAATGCTTCTGCCTTCATTTCAGGTTGTAGCAAATAGAATGAGGGCTGCAAATTTGATTCTAGTTGACATTTCTCAAAATGGAAGGGGGTAAAATTGACTTTTTGTTTAAAGAAACTATAGTAATCTCAGTTTATCACAATAATATAAACCCTATTCTATTTACAGTAATAAAATTACTCCTACTACTACCACCTGATAATGGCTGACTCAGTCAAGAGCCTCCTTGGAGCTGTTGGTATCCAGTAATTGCTTTATTACTGCACAACAGATTGGCTAAAATAATTGTCTCCCAGTTCTTGCTTTTTTATGGATACATAGGGTGCAATCCAGCTCCCACTGAAGTCAGTCGGACATTAGCCATTGATTTCAATGGAAGCTGGATTACATTATCTCAAAAACTCATTTTTCCTAAGCAGAAGGAACACTTTGACTAATTATCACACACTTCTAATTCCAAGTCTCTAAAGACTTGTCTACTGGCATGAAACCTCTTTAACAGAAAAAAGAACAGTAAATATTTCCAAGTGCAAGTGCAAGTAGCAAAAGTGATGTAGAGTAATGATGTCAAATAATCAAACTTTACACTTATATCACCCTTTCCTAACAAATTTTACAATAGTTATCTGCTTCATCGGCATATTGTATATATTTCACAGACAGCAAACTGAGTTGGCATTTAAGGTTGAAATCTTAAGCACTAAAGTCAATTGGAGTTTTAGCACTGACTTCACTGCAATAAGGATTTCAGTGCAAGTGATTTACTTAAGGATGGCAGATGAGCTGAAACTGGCACTTAGGAGTGCTTGGATCCCAGTTCTGTGCTCTCCTCATCTGAACTAACCAGGCTTCTAATTTTAGAGAGGAGCTCAGTTTGCACATCTGATTAGCTCATTTTTGGCCCTTTTTACATGAGATGCTCCCCCGCATAGACACCCATCGCCCATGCGGGGTAGCATTGTCACGGCTTTGAGGGTCCAACACCCCACTTTCCTGGGTTGGGTGACTCAACTTCCCTCACTAGACCCTTGTCAGTTATGAATACTGTTTTGGACCTGTCCCCTGGGTTAATTTTAATCTGCCAATACTCCTTGGTCATGTCTAGAGTAGTCAGATAGCTAGCCCCAGCAATCCTTTCAATCATGTCTGTTCTAGGCATGGGATATGCGTCCTATGCGTCTGACACAGTTATGGCATTTAATTTGCAATAATCAACACAGAACCTTATGAAGCCATCAGGTTTGGGTACTAAAACCACAGGGCTAGCCCATGGACTTTTTGAGACCTGTCTGACTCCCAGTCATAACATTTCATCGATTTCCTGGTGGATCTGTGTTTCCCATTTGTACGAAAGGGGCTGGACTTGATTGGACCCTTTGTCCCTGTCTCTATGTTGTGTAAAATTAAATCTGTCTGCCACGGTTTGTTTGAAAAGAGCTGTTTGTGTTCCTGCAGGAGGGCCCTTATCTCATGTCTTTGGGATGTGCTGAGCTCTGTGGAAATGCCAATTTTCTCCAGATCTTCAGTTCCCTGACTCTCCTGTAGGAGGCTTGGTAGGGGATCATTCAAGCCGTCTTCTGTGGCATCTCCTTCTGCCACTGAAGCTAGACAAGTCTGAATGCCCTTATCATGGTAATCTTTGATTCTATTTACATGAAATTCTTGGGCGTTTGTCCTGGTGTTAGGTTTATTAACAAAGTACGTGACCTCATTTTTCTTATCAATTATATGATATGGGCCATCCCAAATGGCTTGCCCCCCAACTTTGTTAGTTGGTCTCATTACTAGCATGGTGTCTCCTGGATTACAAGTCCTATCTTTGGCTTTGTTGTCATATTTTACCCTTTGGGCCTCCTGGCTGCTGGCTAGGTTGTCTTGGGCTTCTTTTAACATGGAGCTTATGTTATCTCTGAATTGTTGGACATACCTAGTTACAGGTTGTCCTTCAATTTCCTCTGAGTTTTCATAGGAGTCTCTTACTAGATCCAGGGGACCCCTAACCTGCCTTCCAAATAGCAATTCAAATGGAGAGTATCCTGTGGATTCTTGGGGCACTTCCCTATATGCAAATAGGAGGTACGGTAACAGTTTGTCCCAGTTATTTGTCCTTTTTGTCATGAAGTTAGTTAGCATTTGCTTTAATATCCCATTGAATCTTTCCACTAACCCATTTGTTTGGGGGTGATATGGAGCTGTCTTTATGTGCTTCACATCACATAACTTCCAGAGCTGCTGGAAGATATTGGAGAGGAAACTTGCCCCTCTATCTGTGATGACCTATTTGGGAAAACCCATCCTACTGAAAATTTCCAGTAATGCATCTGCTATACTGGAAGTGTCAACCTTCCTCAGTGCTGCAGATTCAGGATATCTAGTGGCGTAATCTACCACCACTAGTAGGTATTGTTTTCCTGATCTGGAGGCTCTTTTCATGGGACCTACAATATCCATCCCCACCCTGTAGAAAGGGACTTCGATAATAGGGAGGGGGTGGAGGGGCATCTTTTTTGGATCATTCCCTTTCTTATTCCTCTGACAGGAGTCACATACCTGGCAGAATTCTCTAACGTCTCCTTTCATGTCTGGACAGTCAAAGTTTAATTGCAGCCTTTGCAGCGTTCTCTTTACTCCTAGGTGTTAAAGGGCTCACCCTTAAATGTGCCAATTTAAGCAAGTCCTCTCTAAACTTTTTGGGTACCACCAGTGTCCTGACCTGAACCTGTCCCTTCCCATCTCTTCCCTGGGGTGTGGTCTTATAAAGTAGTCCCTGTTCCCATGAGTATTTGGCCCTGTGTGGTGCAGTTGGGTCTCCCTTCTCAGCTGCTTCCCCGATTCCCTGTAAAGTCACATCATTTGCCAGTTCTGCTCTGAAATCAGTTTGTGTTGCAGTCAAGTTTTTACTTGCGAAATCTAACCTTGGGTCCGTGTCTTACTCAACCCCATGTGGGTCGGATTTCTCCAGGTCCCCATCTGATTCTGTCACGGCCACATCTTCTGGCTGGGCTTGGGATTCAGTTTGGGCCTGGTCCTGGTCCTGGTCCCCCGTGGTGTTCAGGGGTCGAGATGCAACCTGTTTGGGGCTCTCAGAGCCTTGCTGTCCCTTTCCCTCCCTTTCCGAGTTGCTCTCCGGCTTCCCATGTTCCTGGGATTGGGCTTGTTCCACCCTCCCGTCCAAAAACCATTTGTTTATAGCATTCCCCACCAACAGCTTATTCTTTGCAGTTTTGGGGAGCACAGCCACCTTGATTTGTCCCTTCACCCCCTCCCTTTCTAACTCCACCTTTGCTATGGGGTTTTCGTCTTCCTGGCCCAGGTAGTTAGTGATGCAGACCTTGTGGGGGTGTAACACGATTTCGGGATCAAATCCTCTCTGACCATGACCATGTCAGCTCCATTGTCAATTCGGCCCACACAGGGCATGCCATTTACTTTGGCTGGTCTGAAGAGATGTGTGTTTTCTCTGTGTGGTTCATGTGGATGCTCCCACTCCCTGTGGGAGTATCTGTCTTCACTGAGGCCAAGTTAGCTTCAATCTTAGGTCTGGTTTGGCCCTCAGTTTTCTTAGAGTTGGAGCAGCGTTTTGCTATGTGTCCTGTCTGATGACAGGTATAACAGGTTATGGGATTGGTCTGTGGATTGTGGGAATTGTGTGCTCTTTGGGGTCTGGGGGATCCCTGTCTCTTCCCACCCCCATTCTCAATTGGATTGTTCTGGGTCTGGTTACCCTGCTCAGAGTGTGGGATTTTGTAGCCATTCTGCTTTTGGTAAAACCCTTGTTTCGGTTTCCGCCCCATTATTTGGCTTCCATTCCCCATAAGCTGAAATAGCATTTGCAGTAAATTCATCTGCCCTCCTCCCTGCCTGTTTGACATTCGTGATCCCCTGATTAAGCAAGTGTGACCTTAAGTTAGGGCTACAAACATTGTAAAATTGTTCCAGTACTACAAAATCAATTATTTGGTCTTTAGTAGCATTCCCTCATACATCTAACCATTTCACCCCATACTGTTTCAATGTATTACCAACATCAAAATAAGACATAGCATCTCTCTTTTTAAGTCTGCACAATTTCTGGCAAAAGGTTTCCGGGGTGATCCTGTACTCTTCAAGAACTGCATTTTTTAATTCATCAAAAGTCCATGCCTGGCTTTCCTCTGTTTTTATGTTGTACACATTTCTTGCTTTCTCTGAGAGCTTAGGTAGCAACAAGTGGACCCACATGACATTGGGAATCTTTTCTCATTGAAGTATGTGTTGAGTTGTGGTGAAGAAGTTTTCAATGCACTCCTTTTCATCAAACTGAGGTATGAGGGGTGTGTAGTCTCAAATCCTGCATCTTCTGTCGCTATCAGTCTTGTCTCCTGAAGGGAGCTGAGATTGCATTCCTAGGTCACTCTGCCTCTGCAGCAGGGCAAGTCGGTGAAGCCTTTCTCTCTCCTCCTCCTCCTGTTTCAGGCTTTCAAGTTCGATCTCTTTTTCCTTTTCCAGTCTTAACCGCTCCAGTTTGAGTCTGGTGAGCTCAACTTCATTGTTTAAGTCATTTCCCTGGTTGTCTCCAGGTGTTCCAGCTCCTGGTTGCAGGTTAGCTGAAGGGGGTTTTGGAGGGGTGGGTGGGTTGCGAACCCGCTCCAGTCCCATCCGTCCCATTCGTGCTCATCTTCTCAAAGTCTTGCTTAGTTTTCCCTTGTACTTCGAGACCTCTCTTGTGGGCTTCCCTGCTCAGCTCTGACCTTCTCAGGTGGTGAAAGTGCTTTTGGAGCCCTATTTTGTTCACTGTCCCTGACCCGAAATCAAAACTAAAATAACAAACACAGTGCACTCTGTTCAAAGATCTGCTTATTCCACTCTCAGAGCTGAGCTCCAGAAGGCACTGGCAATCTCACTCTCTGCAGATATGGGATTTACTCCCCTCAGAGGATTCCACTCTCTTGGCTATCCTCCTCTACTTTCTACACATTGGTACACAAGTCTGAGTGTAACCCTTCTCGTTGGGTGCCACTGTCACAGGTTTGAGGGTCCAACACCCCACTTTCCTGGTTTGGGTGACTCAAGTTCCCTCACTTGCAGTCCACCTGAACCAGTTCTCTCTCTGGCTGGTCCTGTTCTGCACAGGGGATAATCCTTTTGCCACCCAAACTCCGAGGGAGCCTCCCGTTCACTCTCTCTCTCTCTGGGTTCACAAGAGCTTGTGTTCCCAATGTTAGACCACAGACACTTCTTCATAAAGATAAGAAGAAAATGTATTGATTACGTAATCAATAAATCTTTTGCCACCCAAACTCCCAGGGAGCCTCCCGTTCTCTCTCTCTCTCTCTCTCTCTCTCTCTCTCTCTCTCTCTCTCTGTTCACAAGAGCTTGGGTTCCCAATGTTAGACCACAGACACTTCTTCATAAAGATAAGAAGAAAGTTTATTGATTACATAAGCCAATATAGTTTGATAAAGACTGGTCTCCCATTCTCTCTCTCTCTCTCTCTCTCTCTCTCTCTCTCATATTCTCTCCCTGGGTTTGCAAGATCTTGCAAGCTCAAGTTGCTCACTTGTGTTCCCATATTAGACCACAGAAACTTCTTCATAAAGATAAGAAAAAGTTTATTGATTACATAAGCCAATATAGTTTGATACAGAGTGGATAATCAAATGAAGAGTAATATAACACATTCCTATTCTATACTAGGTAACTCCCTATATAAGATCTTACCCTACAGAGAGTCCATTCTCAGTCAGTGATGTAAATGACTGGGCACTGGTCCTTTCTCTCAGTCCATGCTTCCAGCAGTCTTGCTTGCTGGCATGCAAGATGTAGGTGAGCTCTCAGCTTCAAGAGATAGCAGAAGATAGCTCTTCTTTGTCTTGTCTGTTGGCTTAAATAGCATTTCAGAGCCCTTTGTTTCCCCTTCCCACCTTGGGGAAGCTGGAGAAGTTGTGCCTGTCCCCACATAGCCATAGTCAGCAGGTAGGCACACAGACAAAATTAATTTTCACCTGAATGGGTTTCTGTCTGGTGTCTCCTCTGAAAACACATCCTTTATCTCTCTCTATTTCCTGGAGGGATTTCCCAACTCTCAGTTTACACTACATGATTACCTGAATTGAGTTGTCAGTTCTCAACATTACATCCATGTTTAACCTTTAGCTTTACATATATGCTAGACCTATAGTTCAGTATCTCTCCTGTGTGGCCTTATGTTCCTTTGTGACAAGCATCCCATGAAACTGGGTGGGTGGGTGTGCACTCCCATGTTCCATGCATCTCCATGCATGGAGAAACCAGCGACAATGCAGGTTGCTCTGGTTATTGGAATGCAGGGGGTGGAGGGGTTATGGGTGTGTGCCTGTGTGTACCCAACCCCTTTACTGTCCCCACAGTGATGCACCCATGGACCACCCCCTCAGCCGTGGCTCGTAGTAGGGATGGCAACTTTGGGCACTGATTGATCTGTTGCTACCCAAAATGGGCTGTTATGGATTAATCCATACTAATCCATAACAGCAGTCCAAAAAAATACAGATCCACTGTTACAGACCCAGGTTCCCCCCACTCCCACCCTCACCCCCAGGGCCCTGGTATAGTACTTACTTACTGGCCTCAGGGTGAGCTTGATTGCGGGTCTGGTTAGCTGCAGCTTGATTGAAGTTTCCAGGGGGGCTTCTCCTGTGTGGGGGAGTCCCCCTGGCAGGCTCTCTTGTTCCGGTGTGCTGTGGGGGTCCCTGCTCCACAGCGCACATGTGCAAAATGGCAGCTGGGGCCATTCTGTGCATGCACAGCCCTTTTGAAAAATGGCAGTCCTTTTTGCAAAAGGACAATTGTTCTGCGCATGTGCACTGGGGCTATTCGCGCATGTGCAGGACAGCTACCATTTTGAAAAAGGGCTGCACAGCCTCAGAATGGCCCCAGTGGCCATTTTGCACATGCATGCTGTGGAGAAGGAACCTCCACAGTGTACTGCAATGAGAGAGCCGGCCAGGGGGACTCCTCCACACAGGAGGAGATGACCCCTGGAACCTTCAAAATCAAGCTACAGTCCACCAGACTTGCAATCAAGCTCACCCTGAGGCCGATAAGTACTATACCAGGGCCCTGGTGGGTGTGAAAGATGAGTTGTGGGGATATGGGTAACAGGGTGGGGTTTGGGGATTTCATTATGGGTCTGTACCGTACCTGTAATTAAATAAAAATAAATAAAAATAAACCGTACCCGTAACAACCCATACCCAAAATTTTTGCCAGTTGCCATCTCTGTTAAAAAGGGCAATAATTACCAATGCTCTTACAGAAAGGAATAGACAGAGGGCATACCTATAAAGGAAGTAAGATACCAGGAGGCAAAAGATTAGTTACCAGTTGGGAAACAAAGAAAATGGCTGGCAAATTAGAACTTCAGGTGAAAACAGACATGAAAACAGACAGATTGTAAGCCCTAGGGGCAGGGACCGTGTCTATTTTATTACTTTGTAAAGTGCCAGGTACACTGCTGGTGCTATATAATTGTTCGTTAATAATAATAATGACGCTAATTCCACTCTAACGTCGCTTTAACATTTCTTATGCATGTTGCCAGGCTGGATTGGTGTCCCATGATGCCCTGCAACTTGCATAAGAAATGTTAAAGCGGGGTTAAAGTGGAGTTAGCGTCATGTCTGTTTTCACCCAGGAGCATCCAGTTGTTCCAGGTTCAGAGTGGGTCAAATCTGAATGTAAAAATATATTATGTTCCTGAAAATGTGAGGTCTAGCATCAAGTAGAGAAGCCATATAAGATTTGGGTTAAGACTGAGACTCCTGCCCATGAGTTTGTTTCAGCTCGTCACTGCATGGTTGAGTTTGGCTGAAATGGTGTCAAATCATTATAGTGATGAGCTTGCTCTTCTGCCTAAACAAGTCCATGAAAGGCTTATGATTTCTCTTGTATTGGAAGCTCGTGGATCTGCATTCCTCAGGAGATTCATTAAAAGCTTTTTTTGAAGTACAGAAATCCCTTATTAGAAGCTAATGAATTTCAGATCATACTGAATTCATTTTAAAGCAATGGATCCAGAAAAAATGAGTCAAAGTTTCAGCTAGTTTCCCTTTCTGCTTAGGAACTGCTCACTGCACCAGAAATTCTGACTGCCTTGCACAAAACCTAAATACGTTTATTATTTATCCCATTAATGACCTTCCTTCCACTAAGCACAGCATTAAAAATACCAGCTGATGGTTTTTTTGTTGACAGGGTGTAATTAGTTCCTAACAAACTGTTTTTAATATTGACTGAATTTCAGCGAGGATGTGTGTTAACTCCAGATATATTTATAAATCACTTCCATTGTTTATATGGACAGGTGTTCTTAGGAAGATCAACATTACATGGCTGGGAAGGGGAGCCAGGTAATTAAATGGAATATGCAATGCTCCCAGTAATCATATTGTACAGTGTTGGATCACCAGTGTTCTGGGCCCTGAAGCCTTTCCCTATTAATGTTTAATGGGAAAACAGCAGGAACCAGTACATCAGTGTTCCAACATGGCAGAGTGAAATAAAAAATTGCTGTATGATTGCTAGGAAATAATTTCCTATACCTGGGTAACTATCAGTCAATATTAAAAATGCAACTGGCAGCTGTACCAAGCCACTACTTGGCAGTTGTAGGATGAAGACTAAATTATAGATGGAGGCCACTGGTCAATAATAACATGCAAATAGCCAACACATGGCCTTAATTACTAACTATGAAAAATTATATTTGAATTTTATGCTAAGCCATGTGTGCTTGTGTGCTGTTGGGTGACACACTTCAGGGGAGTCCCAGGTTAGAGATTTGGATGAACCGTTAACCTATTTCAGTGCTTTCGGAAATGCCACAGTTATGGGCAGCAAGTAGAATAACCTCTTTACAGGCTGGGTAGTTCTGGAGGGAGCTGGGACCAGTGGGGACTGTAAGTAAGGAAACTAGGTCATAGCTGGCAAAAAGGACAGCATTCTGTTCTTACAAAAATTGCAGAAGCAACTTGGTATGCTGCTCCTAAAACATGACCAATCAGAGTTTTAAATTGGGAATGGTATGCTGTAGCTCTTAAAATGTGTAGCTTTCCAGTGCTGCTGGAAGCTCTTACCCCAAAATTTCATCTTATGTTATGGTCCCAGACTCCACACCTTTTATTCCCTGCTGTTTTGTAAATTGCATTTGATGAACATGACCCAACTTCTCAATCACACTGGACTGAAATGATTCTCCCTGCCCCCTTCTTTTTTCAAAAAGAGTGGTGGTGTTGCTGGCAAAGTCTTGGAGCTAGATGGTTTAGAAATATCAAGCTTTTCACTGCTGAATCTCCAGCACCGGTATGTTGCGACTGTGGTGTTAGGTCAGTGAAGTGCCACCAGGTAATATTGTGCATAAATAATCTTAGTGGTCTCTTCCCAGGTGTAGGTGATGACATGACTACATTCAGTCCCTACGAAAGAATGTATAAGTTGTCTAAGCAGGGTTGCACGGCCTTTTCCCTTCCATGGGCCACTTTGAAAATTACAATTATTTATTTATGTATTTAAAAAATTGACACCCCACCCCTCCTGCCACAGGCAGCCCGGGGTGGCTAAGAACATTGATAAAAAACATAATATATATAAAATCTTATAAAACAGAGTAGAACATCCAATAACAATAGCCATAAAAAGAAAAAGAAACCACACCCAAAGCAACATCCCCCCCACACACACCTCCCAACCCTCACCCCTCTCCCTCACCAAATGCCTGATGGAACAGCCAGGTCTTACAGTTCCTATGAAAGGCTGGGAGGTTTGGGGCCAAATGGACCCCCGCTGGGTGGGAGTTCCAAAGGCACGGCGCGGACACTGAGAACGCCCTATCCTGTTGTGTCCCCCCCAGAAAACCTGGGGGACCTCCAAAAAGGCGCCCCCGGATGACCACAGGGGCCGATCTAGAACCCGAGGAGTGAGGCAATCTCGCAAGTAGGCAGGGTCCAGGTCATGTAAGGCTGTATAGGTCAAAACCAACACTTTGAATTGAGCCCAGAAGACTATTGGCAGTCAGTGCAGAGATCGGAGCACCGGTGTAATGTGCTCCCGGTGGCCCAGCCCCACCAAGAGCCAAGCCACTGCATTCTGCACCAGCTGCAGGTTCCGAGCCGTCACCATAGGTAGTCCCACATAGAGCATGTTACAGTAGTCTAACCGAGAGGTAATAACAGCATGGATGATCGTGGCCAGGTCAGGAACTGAGACCAGCAGCTGAGGCCGCCACACCAGATCTAACTGGCGGAAGGCACTCCTAGCCACAGCCTCCACTTGGAGATCCCAGTGGAGCTGCGCATTGAGTAGCACCCCCAGGTTCCGTACCTGGGAAGTCAGTGGGGGGCAGACCCCATCTACCGAGGGAGCTGTCACCTTCACCGACTTCCCCACCAACATCACCTCCGTCTTGTTGGGATTCAGTCGCAGTCGATTCAGTCCAGTCCCCCACAGCTGCCAGACATTGGGTAAGCACCAAGACAGCCGGGCCTGGGTTGGTCGAAAAGGAGAGATACAGTTGGGTGTCATCCACATACTGATGACACCTCACCACGAACCCTCTGATCACCTCGCCAAGTGGCTGCATATACACATTGAACAGGAGAGGGGACAAGACAGAACCCTTTGCAACCCCACATGAGAGGTCTCGGTAAGATGAAAAACAATCACTGAGCACCACCCACTAAGTTCTCCTGGTCAGGAATGAGCGGAACCATTCAAGAATGATCCCGCCCACTCCCGCACTGTCCCGCAGGCATGTCACCAACATCTCATGGTCAACTGTATCAAATGCTGCCGACAGATCTAATAGGACCGATAGGGTCAATCGACCCTGACCCTTTTCACGGCAGAGATCATCCACCAAAGCCACAAGTGCTGTCTCAGTGTCAAGACCCGGATGACAGCAAAACTGAGAGGGCTCAAGATAACCGACATGGTCAAGATGCCCCTGGAGCTGCTGAACCACTACCCATTAAATAATCTTCCCTAAAAAGGGAAGGTTAGAGACAGGCTGATAGCTGGCAGGGGAGTCAACGTCAAGCAATGGTTTGTTGAGCAGAGGCCACACGACTGCTTCCTTGAGGCAGCCCAGCACTCTGCCCTCCCATAGGGAGGCATTGACCACCCCAGCCAGCAACAGTCCCATTGTCTCCCGGCAACTCTTAACCAGGCAGCACGAGCACGGATCTAATTCACAAGAGGTAGCTCGAACGGCCCCAAGCACACCCACCATGTCAGCGGGTGTCACCCACTGAAAGTGATCCCACAAAATTGGACAAGCCGGGGCTTCTACAACCTTTACCTCCCCTACTGTATTAAGTGAAGCATCGAGGTCCTGGTGAATACGAGTGATTTTCTCTGCAAAATAATCTGCAAAAAGTTCACAACAGGAAGGATATGACTCAACCCCAGGGTTGAGGGAGGCAGGACTGACTAGCCCCTGAACAAACCAGAACAGCTCCGCCAGATGGGATTTAGCAGATTGCAAAGGACTCCCTATTTACTGCCCACATAGCCATGGCATATGCTCGTAAACTAGCTCTATGCTGCAATCGGTCAGCTTCAGCATGAGAACGATGCCACCATTGCTCCAACTGTTGCCCCTCCTGCTTCAGCATCTGCAGCTCCTCGGAAAACCAAGGAGGTCTGCAGAGCCTCTGGCTGGGAAACGGATGCCTAGGAGCCATTTGATCAATGGCCTCCATCAGCAAGGTGTTCCATAGTTTGATGAGGTCATTGATGAGATGGTCATCAAGGTCAGAGGGTAACTCCCCCAGAGCACCTAGGAACCATGTTGGGTCCAACAGCTTCTGGGGGCGGACCATCCTAATAGGTTCCACATCCTTCCAGGGTCAGACATGTACTAGCTTTATGAGTTGGATAGGAGCAGGAGGTGGACACTTTTAATGAGTGTGAACAGGGTGGGGAGAGGGAGTGGAGGGTTCAGATTATGAATCTAAACCATGGATTCATCCTCTGTAATCAAGCCCATGCCCTAATCTCTGCTCCCTTCCCCTGAACTTACTGGATCCAGGATGGGCCCAATCCAAGAACTGGGAAGGGCCAAATAAAAGGGTCACATTCATGGGGCAGAGGTTCCCCACACCTGTCTAAAACAAAGGGATTTGTAACAAGCCAACAGACATATGAATCAGGCTCCCTATAAATGGCACATGTTACATTTTAGTGCATAGGCAACTGACTGCAGCTTTATTGCCTGTCTGTATGAGAGATGCGTATAAGACACCCCGCCTGACATATTGCTCCTCACCTCCTGTCAAGAGTCTGACTAAAGACCTAGCTATATTATCCAAAATGTCATTTGCATTAACTATACCTATGTTGAAAGTCTTAGCAAAGAGGTTATCAGATGGCTACCCCTTTGAATTGGGGTCCTACTTCTTAACTGTTTGTAAACAACCAGGAGGTCACTGTCCCAGACAGGTGAAGGTCCCTTGTCACCTGTCTAATGACTCCAGACGTTCTCAAGTTAAGCCCAAGTGGAACCCTCCTTCCCCTAACTTCCCAATGTTAACTTACCCCCTGTCGTGAGCCCTGGGTTTCCCCGGGCTGGGGCGGGTTGTTCACACCTAGGCCCCTTTTTTGAGGGCTGAAACAAGGGTGAGAACACTGTTACCCACTGCTTGGCACCTTGTCCACCCAGCGGGTCAGGACGTTCACCTCTCGACCCTGGGATGGCCATACAGTGGGCCACACTGTAGCTATGTATGACCTTACCCATCTCCTAAGGAGATGTTTCTGTTCAGCCTGTGTATCTAACTATGAGCCTTTTGAAACTCCCCTAACTCAGCCCACCGTTAAAGAGTGCGACAATTGCAGGCCTACCACCAGCTAAATGCTGCCTCAGCCAAATAAGCTAACACTCCTAATTGGTGACCAGATGTTACTCGGAGTGCTGCCAAAAGGGGTGCGGGTGGGTGGGTGTGTGTCTTCCCCACTCACCGCTGCAACCCGAACTGAGGCAGTGAGCAGGGAACCTAAAATGGTGCCCAGAAATTCTGCTTATTGCGAGAATTCTGGGTGCCTGCCCTGGTTGCTAGACAACCACTCTGCCCCCCCCGGATCCCGTGCGAAGTGGTGGCCGCCTCCCACCGTCGCTTCCTCCACCTAGGAGTGAGGGGGAGGCACCAAACCCCCGCTGCAGCGAGCGCGGAGGGTGATTCTGTACCTAACAGCATGACTGACTCCCCATGGTTTTCACTCTTTCGGCCTGATCCTGCAAGGTTTTGCTGATTCCTGACTGACCACGACCTGACAGATCCAACACACATAGTCTTGCATGATGTTTTAAGAGGTGGAAACAAAGTAGTTTGAATGATATCTTTTATTGGACCAACTATTGTTGGTGGAAAATGTGCAAGCTCTCGAACCTCATAGCATCTTTGAGCAAAGTACAGTGGCTATATATCATGTAACAGAGGAAGTGGGGGGAGAGAAGGGTGATAAATTAACCATAGACCGCTTTTAGACATGTGCGCCCCGCTGACAGCGTGAAATCATGTGTGGTGTAAAAATCCTGCAGGTGGGGTTTAGACTAGGGATGTGCGAACAGAACGCGGTTTGGATGTTTGGCCGTTTGGTTTGAAAACCAAGTTCAGGTTTGGTTGTGCACCTCAGCAGAGTTTGGTTTGGCTGAACATTCGAAATAGCGCTATTAGTACTGATATCAATGCCGAATTTGAAAAAAAATTTTTGGTATTGGTATCATTTGGCCCTGAGACCACCTCTGGTCTCCACCCCTGGTGCCAGGACGTCTGGTCCTTAACTGCCTCCCCCTTCCAATCACACCCAAAGTCAAGATTTTCCCACCCCCGAACTCATCTGAACTCACCCGAACATGACCGAACTGTTTGGTCATTTTTTAGTTCGGTTCGGACGTTCGGTTCAGTCATCCGAACAGACCGAGTTCAGTCCAAACTCTGAACATCTGAACCACGTTCACACATCCCTAGTTTAGACGTGAAGTCAGATGCATTAATGCCACTTGCACATTCTTTTAAAACCACTGACTAAATACCTCAATATCGAGGTATGTCTAAAAGCGGCCATAGTAACAGAAGATGAGAACAGGGGGAGATAAGCAATATAAAGGGGAAGAGTACAAAGGGAGGGAGGGGTACATTAATATTTATTTTATACATTTCTACCCTACCGCTTCTGCCTCAGGCAGCTTGGGGCAGCTTGCATCCCAATACAAAAACAAAACATCTGTAAATCTAAAAATCAACATACCATATACAATTTTAAAATCTAAATATTTAAAAGATACAGGAAGGTAGTGAGTGAATAGTCACTAGGAATAAGGTGTGAGTGGAGCTGAAGAGAGGCAAAGCACAGTGGGGGGGTGTAATAGACAGTGGGTCCGATTCCATGCCCTGCACATGCCACACGCACATGTGCACTCAAATTGCATGTGTGTCCATTAATAGCACATTGTGCTGCGTGGAGCCCACATGGGACCCACACAGATCCCACTTGGGATTGCAGCCACTGGCAACAGAAGGAGGAGGGAAGTGAGAGACTGGAGAAGGGAAGAAGACTGGGTGGTGGGGGGTGATGCAAAGGGAAGGAGGAATGCAAAAGAAGGTTATAGAAATAGATACAGATACGGATTTATAAAATACATTAATGGTTAGTAGGGCTGTAGTGGCATACCGCCGCGGCAGCTTTTACCGACGGAAACCCCTATTCTGCACATCGTGGCACGGTACGGCAGAGGCAGCTTTCCGAGGGCTGCGGCTGCGGTTTGTCGTTCATGGTATCGCGGCAT